>OY740768.1:56322303-56780303 GCA_963513935.1 Aphrophora alni
ATACATCACGAAAACTAAGTTTCGACAAATACATAAACTTTTAAATGTCTCATATATTTAAAAAAAATCAAATTTTCAAATAATTTAAATTTGTGTCTACAAAGGTCTAAAGATCTAAATTTACTTCTAAACTAAATTTTGAGAAAAATTAGTTTTCCATGCATAAATTAAATTATACTTGACGTGCCATATTATTTTAAGAAAAATGTCTATTTTAAAAAAATGTACCGCAAAATTCGAAATGACACTTAAGCAATAAATCGTTTTCTATACTCAAAGTACGTGGCCACACACACACACATAATATAACACACTCATGTTTTAAATTTATAAAATATTAATTTTTTAAAATTTTTATTCCTAACCCAACTTAAAAATAGCCTTTGATATATAACACTTTATATGACTGTAAGATCCTTTTCTCTTCTCAAAACATTACATTTAGTCTTTATATAACGCCTACAACACGAATATCGTTAGGTTAGTTCCCATTAGTCGCAACTCAGTTAAAGGAATGCAATTTGTATAGATGGATGTATTTTATCTTACCGCCCTTAAAGTCACCCCGTTTTAATAGCATTTCAAAAAGTGCTATTTTTATAATGGTTGGGAATGATTGGTAGACATTTGGTTTAAATTGTCCCATAAACAAAATAGTTAATACCGATTGCCACGTGCGTGCAAGTATATACCAGACAGAATAACAACCTCAATAACGCTTCTCTTTGTTACAAACTTGGCTAAAAACAGCACTTAAATTCAGCATGATGGCTGTTTAATAGTTATATCGAAACATTAAATAACAAAACAACCACGATACTGTCAAGCAATATATTGAATCTACTTAATGAAATCATACAAAGTAAATCAATAAATTGAATCATACCTAAACACAGGCATAACACTGACATCTGTGTGTCCAAAATAAAGCTCGAATTCTATATTTTCATAATACTGTATTTCATTAATATAAACACTGTCGTTTGAATACAAATATTATACTATTCTATATTTTAAGTTATTCCCGATTAAAAAAACTTTCTCTTTCTTATAAAAAAAAGAACCAATAAAGGAAGAAAATATTAATATAACGTAGTTTATAAAATACAAATTCCAAGTTTAAATCTGAATTGATGGCGTAATCAATTAAGAGTTCGTATTGGAATGTGTGTTAGTTTATTGTTTTTGTTGTTTAAATACGAAAATCCTCTCTTATCACCTCTTTATAATAAAATAAAACAAATACTACTAGCCTCGTCGTTGGAAGAATTTATTTCTCTTGCTGTTTAATGGCGAAAACCTTTCAGTCATCATCGCCTTATAAAACAAAAGAAGATAAAATAAAGATCCCTAGCTCTCAAATACTACAATAGCGTCAGGTTCGGAAAATAACAAGAGTTGGTAAAGAGATAAGAAAGATGAAAGCAAGGTGTTAATTCAGCTAGGTATCCTCGGGATTGCAAAGCTCGTACTCACGACAGAAAGCCCCTGAGGGTAAGGGTTGGAAGAAAGCCAGACATGATCAAGAGAGAGCTGATAGCAACGATGGAAAAGAAAGATCTAACTCAAGGCTTCATGAAAAAACAGTTGTAGATCCAGCAAGGAACCTCGGTATAGTGTGCCTCTGAGGAAGGAATGTGTGGTAAATAGGATAACACATTTCGCTCTTATTGTGGATCATCAATATTGATTTTGTGTATAGGTTAGGACCGTAACCTGTAAGAAAGAAGAAGAAAACAAAACATGATCAAGGGAGATCTGATAGGAAAGATAGGGGAGAGAGAGAGAGAGAGAGAGAGAGAGAGAGAGAGAGAGAGAGAGAGAGAGAGAGAGAGAGAGAGAGAAACTAAAAACTTTTCCAATGATAACCCCTATCGAATGACACCTCACTGAAAAGTATTTTTAGACGACAAAAATGGTTTGATAAGACAATCAACCTGACCAAATAATGGCAAAAAACTGCACGTTTGGCAATAACTTGCTATCTTTTCAATATTATTTAGATAAAGCAAATCAAAATTTGAATTTGAAATCCATGTATTTCCCTCTCTGACGCTTAAAAAGAGCAAACAACAAATTTTAAAATCAGCCTTTCTTTAAGTTATTCCACATTTAAGGGAAATATTTGGATGTCCAATATCGAATGGATTTCGATAGGAATTTCCCATTTGAACATTTTATATTCATTTCAAATTGATTTACCATATGGTCGTACATTTTTCTTTTAATACAACTTGATAAATTTAAAAACTGCTATTTTACATTTTTTACAACTAGGAATTAGTCTCTTCTTGTGACAGAATGATGTGAGCTCAATAGTATTTTGATAGAAATGACAAGAACGATTGATGCATAGTGCACGCTATATTCAATAAAACTTACTGTAGCCTTCAACTACGACCGATATTGGAAAAGTATTAGGTGTAATGTAGACAAACATAATGGTATCTTGATTCGTTTTAGATCTCTTGTTGACAACTTTATTCAATACAAAACAATTTCGAATTTGTAAGTATGCCATCGCCATTGTACGTTAAGTTCAGCATTCAACGACGCGTAGGTTTCTGTCAGTAGGACTAATGATCCTGTGGTCTTCTTGCACAATAATTCAGTATTGCAATAACTGTTTTTCCTGTTTCTTATTTTAAATAAATATATCCCTGACTCTCGGCCCTACCGTATTGTAGCTGTACACAAATAAAATATACTTTTTAATAATAATTCGATGCTAATATTTTAGACAATCTTTGCTAGGAAATTTATATGTAACAGCTGAAGATTAACTCCAAATCCTTATTTCTATTAAAATGATAAAATAGTAATATTTTACACATTCTGGATCTTTATTTGGTTTTACGTGACTTCTTTTTTTTTTTACAGCTTTATAGACAGAGAAAGTTATGTGATGGTCACGGTTTTCGCGACAATATCAGTTTCGAGTTCCTCCAAGCCCTAAAAGGATGTTTTAAGAACGATGTCTATCTGTCGTCTGTGCAATGCTCCCCAATGGACCGATTGTAATTAAATTTGGTTTATGGCTACTTTACGGGTGAGACAGCTTTTTTAATGTTTTACTATCGTTAGTTGTTTATTTTTATTTTTATTCTACAACATTATATTATAAGCATTTATTTCCCTTCAAACTTCACTGGAATGGTATTTTTACAACTAATTTTGTCTAACAAGCTAGAAATTATTGGTGCAGATGTATTTTCTAAAGACAATGAACAAACCGAGAACGTTAAGAATAAATAGTTCTTCAGATTGTACTATGAAACTGCGAGTTCCAATAATAATACAAAATATTAAAGCACCATTTTTTAAATTTTTTGATATTATCCTCGAGCAGGCTGAAAGTATTAAAGAATTCTTTACTAAAGTTTGTTTACCATTTTAAATTTGGGAACATCAATTTTTTAATCTAGCTTCGTGGTGAACAAATATTACCACCCAAGGAAGAGAAAAACCACCTTTCAACGGCTTAAATAAACATAGTCCTGACAACAAATATTTTATAAAGCTCACGATTTCGATTTATATTAATTGGCTGTAATTTTCCGCACAGACATGACGATAATTTCTGTATAACACTTTATTAGTAGGAAAGTATACATATAATTAATGAGTCGCAGATTTTACGCTGACGTCAATGGATTTATAAATTTGTCATCGTTACACCATCAGTTCTTCTTGAAAATTAAAGAGGAACATTTGAGAATAGTAAATTGTTTGTAGATATATTGACAAAATTATAAATTAACCCTGAAATCGAGTCCTGATTTACTACCCAGTATGAAATATAAAATAAGTCATTAACAGTTTATTAGAAGTTATTTTATTTTATTGCATATTCCTAATATTGACAAAGGCGAAAAGATAAGATTTTGAGAGTCTAGTGTGAATAATAATTTTGACATCTTTTACCTCAAAATCGGTCCCTACGTTTTGAGCTGTAGGACACTGTAGGTAATATCAAATAACACTCAACAAACAGTTTTATTACTTGAAGGTATATTATTTTTACTTTTTATCGTAACTACATTTTGTGTATAACTAAGGTCGGATATCTCAAAATTGTCCCAATTACCTTCGATAAAAATTCATTAATATAAGAAAGTTTATTTCCGTTACTTTCATATTTTATCAAAACATGGTTGGAACCTTTTGATAGAAATATGAAAATATATGTTACCCAAAGCCCAACTCCTTGTACACGTCTTGAGAAATGGGAAACATTGTGAAGTATATCATTTTGAATTGAGGTGATCTGGGGGGGGGGGCGAGAACTGTGTTTTACCCGTGGGGACTACGATAGCTGTAGGCTTAAAGGGTTCGCAGAAAGCCTGGAAAATGATAGTTAACGAAAATCTGGTATCAGGCTTAGCAAGTCGACGAAGGATATTTAAATTATTTTCGAGACAAAGGATAATAAGCCGAATGGATACAATAGAAACGACCTCGGCAAGATAAAGGGTTACGATTTGCATGGGGGTTGGAAGAAGTAGTTTAGATGACGAAGAAAAGAAAATAGATTTATTTGGGTTAAGTGAAACAAAACTAAGGGGTGAACTGGGGAAGAAATGAACCGTCTGAGCGAAGTTTTAATAGGGGATTTCATTTCTCAGATCGGGATGGGCAGAATAGGTTTATGGAGAGGCATAGCGAAGAAAGACGGGTTAAAGAGGGTGTAGTTTTGTTTGAGGAAATAGTTGAAAACAGCGAGTGGATGGTTTAGAAGAGCTGAAGTTATATAATATCCAGTTACAATCGGGACTATCAACTTTAAACTTTGTTATACTTTAACAAAACTTAGGGGCATGAACGTAATTCGAGTAAAAATATGAGAATCAATCACCGTTTTATTAAGAGCAGATTTTAAAACAACTGCTGATAGAAAAGAAGAAAGCAATAGATTGACACGAAAAACCATGGAAATTACAAGACAAACAAATCAGAGAATATTTAAAACAGAATAACAGAGGTGGTTCCAAAGATAAGATCCAATCTGCGGAAAATGAATTGATTAGACTAAGTGAATCATTTAAGAAAGCGGCTAAGAAAATATGTGGACAATCAGTTGGAAACGAAGATGTATGAAAACCCCATGGGGGAATTAGAGGGTTAAAGTGGCAAGAAAGCGGAAAAACAATGAGCGGAGAGAATAGTTCAGGAACAAAATGCACCTTCAAAAGCAATTAAGCAATAGTAGAATATCAACTAACTGAAATATGACAATTAGCTTTAAAGTAAATAAGACATTATTTTATTTTATTTTAAGAAACAATACTAATTTAAGAGAGGACCCACAAAATAATTTAAAATAATGCTATGTAAGTTTTACAGAAAAATAAAAGAAGAAGGAGAAGAGATAAAAAGTTAAGAAAGATGACTGTATTATCAATTAAAGCAACATAATAGTATTAAGTCGTTTCCCCCCTTGTGTATATATATATATATATATATTTATATATTTATAAGATTGATGGTTAATAAACTAAATATATTTGTTAAACAAAGAAATGAAAAATGTGTTTAGGAGAGGAAAATCGAATGTAGAACTAATTTTTACAGCAAGGTAAATGTTGATAAAAATTTGGGGTTTTGGGTAAGATTTTTATAGACATTGAAAAACCAAATGATGTAGTAGAGTGAAAAACAAACTGGCAGGACCACATTAAAACATGCGAGTTAAAAATATAGATATTTTCAAAACACAAAAGTTGTAATATATTTGAAACTATACAAAATATGAGGGCTGAAGTTCCGTTTTGTTATAAAAAGACACTAATAATATTAAACGTAAAGTGCACAAATTAAAGTTAGTTACAACAATTCTTAACTACTTTTTCACATAATTTCCTGCTATATTAAGGCACTTGTCAAATCGGTGAAAAAGTTTTCAATACCCTCGTAGAACTAACTCCACCACCTGCGAGTTAAGCCATGCTTAACAGCTTAACACCGTCTTTCAACGCCTCGTCATTTTTAAATGGCTGTGAATCTAGCCATTTTTTCATTTTGGAATAAAGGTGATAATCATTAGGAGCCAAAGCAGGACTAAACTGAAGATGGTCAAACAACTACCATTTGAAATCCTCCAGTAGTCCATGTGAGAGTCCGGCTGTATGCGGTTGTCAAACAAAAACAAAAAACCAGATCTCAACATGTCCTGGAGTTCTATTCATACCACTGATTATTCCAAATGCAATAATAAGTACAGTATAATAGTAAAAACTCTAGAAAACTAATATAAAATTGTAAGTGTTATGTTAGAACTTCAACCGGAACAAAGGAAACGTATGAGATAACGAATGGGGTGAGAGGAGAATCACCTAAACTTTCCTTAATTCTTATGAATGAAATTAGTATCAAAGTACTAGAAAAATCTTCCGTGACAAACAGAAAAAGACTAATGTATTAATAATGTAAAAATTTAGGAAATGGATAAGAGTTAAAAGAGAGTTGTAAATAAATTAATATCGTTTAAAAATAATCGAAAGAATAACTTTTGTAATAAAAAATAAATGAAATGTAGAGATTAAAATTGGATATGATTATAATCCGAGAGAAGTTAAAAATGTTACTTATTGGAGTAAATAAAGATGTGGTATTAGGCAGAATTCAGAAAAGTTCAGTGTTAGCAACAAATAAAAAGAGCAATCTGAAACAGAGAACTTATAAGACATAAACCTTATTTTTAAATAATTCTAATTAACGCATCAGAAATGTGAAAATTACAGTGAAAAGTGGGAGAAGAAATCAGGGGGCGGAGCTGAGATGCCTACAAAATATTACAGAATAGTAGGAAGGATAAAATTAGGAACCAGGAAATCAGAGAAAGAAATAATTTTAGAGTGAGAAATCAGATGGGGTTGAACTCATTAAAAGAAAGAAACTATTACCAAAACATCTGACAAGGTGAACAGATGATTGAAAATAAAGTAAATGAGCTGGGAGTAGATTTCCAATCTGGAGTTGTGGAAAGAAACTACTCACACACAGACAAGACTGATAAGGAATCACGAGTAAGAGTAAAGAATAAGATGATGAAAGTTCATTATCCAAACAAATTTGTTAAACGTTAAACAACGTGTAAAAGAAAACCTCAGTGGAGTTCTTTTTAGTATTTTTCAAATGAATTAATTTTGCACCTCCAAAATACCCCAAATGTTGAGCGCATTATATTTTATGCAAATAATTATGAGCGTTTTCAAATTTACATTAAAGTTAATCACAAAGTTTAGAGAAATCACTATTGATCCACGCACTGACCTACAGTTTGTAAATCATTGTTTTAAACTTATTTGAAACCAAAACAAACTCATCCCTGAAAATCTAAACATCTACAGTACCCTCAGACTAGGAGTGTGTCTGGTGTAATAGGCGTGTCCTCCCTTCTACTTGCTTCTCTAGCCAGGCTTGACGTACATACAATCCATTCCAAGAAAACTAGGTACACAAATTACTCCTTAGCTACATTTAATTCTTAAAGTTTAAGTACAAGTTAATTCTTAAAAGTTTAATTTTGTAAACGTTTTATTCTTATTTACATCTATAAAAGAAACGAAAGTAGGGAAGGCGTTTACACAGAAGCATTTGAGGTCTATTTTTTTTTATTGGGGTTGTACCGCTGAAAGCAAATGCAACAAACGAAATGTGGGACTCAACTTTTCCTCTCCACCCCAGACACATTCCTACCTTGAGGATACTGTAATTACTTTCTCCCTAAATATAAAACGAGAACCTATAACGGGATTGGATACTATTAAGAAATATTTTCGATCAGTCTGGGGTATGGGGAATATGAAAACATAATTGTACTGTAGATATAGATGTGATGTAACACCAACACACAGTAAAATACATGATGACGGTAAAGTTTACTATCAATAAAAGATTAAAGATTAGAGATACTCAAATCGGACATCAGTAGGCGATAACAGTTTGTAACTGATGACTGAAGAAAGATGTTCTTTCAACGTAGACACAGTCACTCATCGAACTCCTTTAAAATGTATCTGTAATGCTGTGTAAGACTTTGTCACATGACGTAATGTTACATCATCCAAAACGTAACTAGTTATATCTCAAGTCCTGTACGCCAACACTCCACGTCGAATAGCCTAAAATATAAATCAGATGTTTTTTAATTTCTTGTAATATTACACTTTTGTGTTTTAGAACTGTGTTTACAATCATTAGTATAATGTGATTACATAAGTGACAAAAGTTAAAATCTTAAAGCACGTTTCATTTACTTTGCTTTGTATCCAAAATCAAATATTCTTTATCTCTCACATTAAATAAAGCCACGTTCTATAAAATAAAATATCAATCACGTCAATATTGTGAATCAAATATCTTACGTTACTCTATGTGCACTTAATGTTGATTTATAAAAGTCTTATTTTAAGAGTATATATATTTTACCACGTTTACATTAGTTCGGTTTTCGTCAGATCTGTCTGTCTGTCCGGCTGTAATTTTGCAATCGAGTTTAAACTAACTTCCCGATAAGCTAGAGACCTGAAATTTTGAACATAGGTCAGAATTGGATGACAATACAATATTCAGTTGGTTTCTTGTCTCTACATTTGTTTAAACAATAGTTGTTTAAACAAATAAAAATTGGCCAATGAGATGTTTTTCGTATATTGAGTCTCACCAATATATACAAAACCGATTGAAATCTTTGAGGTGTGGGCAAAGAAAAACGTGGGGCGCAGGCAATCTATGATAGTTAAGGATGAGTAAATAAATTAAATTACCGTGAATCTCATTTCCGATTCACTGAAATTAGCTGTGAATTCATTCGGATTATCTAGTTGTATTATTTACTGGCTACGCTCCACGTTTTTCTCTCCAAGTATTCCAAATATATCCATAGCCACTAACAATCCTCCCTCAAAATTGTAAAAGAGTCATGAAAAATTATTTTATATTTTTTAGTCCGTTTTAAAAAAAGTGGAATGTTAAATTTTTAAATTTTTATTTGATTAATTTTTTAATAATAGCCATATCATTTTTCTTTTTTTGCCAATTCATTCAGATAACGTAAAATTTGATCTAGAACTAACTTTAAATACACAAAGAGATGATTTTTCATCTACTCTATTTTCTCTTATTATAGTCTGTCCAGAGAGGGAAGGCGGGTAAGAGATTAAGGCACCGATTTTTTATATCAACGCAGCGAAATCATCATCTCTTTTCACAATCATGATCTGGACATCAATTTACAATTTATATACGACATACATGTGTGTTGTAATTCATAATTTTGTTAAAATAATAAATCCAAACTATCTCCTGTGTCTGTGTTAGGAAATAAAACCCGTTTGGTGAAACTAGAGATGGTGATGTTACCATGCATTTGCAATGCTTCTTGCATGAGTAAGATGTTTTGTGACGTCATGTAAATTGGTCAGCTTACATCGAGCCTTATCAATCTCCCATAATAGACTAATTACAATTTTCTAGTTGACTGCAAAATTCTTCGAACACAATATGACTTATAGCTTTGTTACGATTACAATAATATCATAATCAATAAAAAAAAATCACTAAAATACTGCAAAACCCGTATACAATTGATCGTAGGATGTAGAATAAAGTATTAAATAAATTATAAATGGAGATTTAGCTTATTAACAAGTTAAGACATTAATTTCTTCCTTCTTTTTTTTTTTTTTTTTCCACAATTCCATTGTTACGGCAGTGCGACTGTTACACCAGCATTACGCCATAGATTGAATTTCATAATCTGTTATGTAAAATTGAAATTTAATGTTTTATTTTTAAGGCTGTTTTATTTTTAAGGCTAATCTGATTTATTATTTATCTATAAGTACTTTGAAAAAACCAAAAAACAATCTAATTTATACAAACTCTTCCAAATTTATACCAACTTATTTAGTTAATTTCAAAAAAATAGATTGATAACTAAAGCATAATCATTTTATTCAGAGAGAAATAAATCAGGATAATTGGATAAGGAAAGAAACGGGAAGTAGTCGAGATATGCTTGGCTTATATTCAATCACGCAATTAGAATTAAATCTATATATTATAAGCTCTTTGATATTTTATCAAAATGTTCATTTAGTATTCAATATTAATTAATGTTTATCAATAACCTATTAACCATATAATATTATGAAAGTTATTAATTTTTTATTAGTCATTATTATTTTAATTAATTTACGTTTCAAATTTTTAGTTTCTCAAAATGTATAGTTTTAGTTAACTATACAAAATAATAGTGAATTAGACTATTAAATAAGCCTACGAAAATATCTACTGTTTATACGTTATAAGTAGAGTTGAAATAATTTGAAAATTTTTTTAAAAGAGTTGAAATTTTTGTTTTAATTATTAGTTTTTAATTAATTCTAATTTGTGTCAAATAAAAATGTAAAAATTACCTAAACTCTGTCTGTAATTTCTTTTTCATTGGAATTATTATTCGAAAAATTTATTTTAATACATTACAATTAATATATTTATTGCACTTTATTTTTCTCAAGTACATTTGAAGTGAAACAAACGCATCAATTTACAACATTGAATCAATCAAACGTGTTCATATTACTAAATTGGACTTGTGTGCGTTCCGCCAAATGGCCATGGAGTGGAAATTTGAATATACGAATTTAGATATGAATTTGTTTCTAACCGAAAACTAATTAAGTCTGGCTTCTCTCTTTTAGGTCACAAGTATCAAATTGACCAACTAGGTCGTATAGTGAACGTTCTAATGAACAACTCGCCTCTTATTTAACAAAAACCTAACCTAACCATTCGTTTGGTGGGTACCCTTAGGGGCTCACTTATAGTGAATACGGGTATGTAAGCCCGAGGAAACCTTCCTGGAGATACACTTTTTCTTTATGTAGTCTAGGGTTAGATTCTTCTCTTTCATCACTCCTATCATGCATCTTTTGACCAACTCTTGTTCTTTTCCGACCCTGACACTACTTAAAATATTCGAGGGCTAGCGGTCTTTATTTTATGCTTTCTTCTTATTTTTTTGAGGGGGTGAATGAGAGGGTTTTCACCTTTAAACAACAAAGAGAAAAATCGTTTGGGGGACCGTTCTTATTTTAACTTTATTTATTTTAAGGAATGTTAACTTTTGTATAAATAATAGAATCGGCCTTTATATTTCCTAATCAAACCAAACTTCCTGTTCGATAACGGTTTTTATCCTTTTAGCCGAAAATGTTATAGAACATACAACCAACGTTTAAATATATTAATTTAGACAATTACTGTAATTATGTTTCGTCATACTGCTTCAAAAACAGCTGTTTTCAATACATTTATTGAGATGCTGAAGTGGTTCTTTTTAGTCCTAGGAACAAAAAACATCAGCTGAGGTCGAGATAATCAGATGTGATTATCTCGACCTCAGCTGATGTTTTTTGTTCCTAGGACTAAAAAGAACCACTTCAGCATCTCAATAAATCCGTATTGAAAACAGCTGTTACCATCGTTTTGAAGGTAAATAGGTTAAACATTTTAGTTTTTGTGAAATTGTTTTCTTATATTGTCTGCAGTACAACGAAAAATATAGTTCATCGCTTGGACCAAAAGAAGCTTTTTGACCCTCGCTCATTTTCCGGCATTGGCCGTTAAACTTGAGCTTGTATCAAAAAGCTTCACTTTTAGTCCTAATGATGAAATATAGTATTCTCCAAACCTTACTACCTAATATAAAGAAATGGGTGCATTATAAAGTTTTTAGTATATAGGATGTGTGGTTAATATGGTTCGTCCGACCAAACGGTAGCACACAAACAACACAACATTAATATATATATATATATATATATTATAAATCCCGATTTTAAATTGATGAGAGCTCTCTAAAATTCTAAAGTATGATTAAAAAATATATCTGTTGTTTAAAATGTCATTAAATTGTGACGAAATTCCGGATTCGGCCATCTTCCTTTGTCTTAATATCAATAGTATGGATTTATAAAGAAATGTTTAGATAAGGAGTTATTAACAATTAATATGTAGTAATAAATTACCTCATTTGTTCCGTCATGTGACTTTATTTGTCTTGTTCTCAAGACGCGTTTCGGAGTCGGGTCTCCATCTTCAGTTGTATCTCTGTAGTAGAGGTCGTCAAAACATTAAAACATTTACGAAGACATAAATATATAATATTACATACACACAAAATGCACATACACATGTATACATAGTTACTGACATAATGTTTATAGTGCGCACTGCTGTACGGTCCGCGGACTACATTAAAAAAATGTTCACTGCGTTAGTGAACATTAAAAAGGAGTTATTAGGTAGATCCCATATCTTTGGTTACGTCACCAATGTTAGTATTGTTAAAGCTAACTCTCACTAAAAGTTTGCCTAAACCTTTGGACATAAGGTTTGGTCAGTCATAGAGTGTCGAAGTACGTGGTGTCGATACTAATGAAATCTTTCAATGTATCCGTGACAGGTAAAAACCTCCGTTATGTTGTTACACATGCCAGCAGGTTTTCCTATCCAAGCCAAGTTGGATACCTTTATCACTTCGACTCCCACAACACTTTTTGAAGAAATAATTTAGGGACCAGGCCAAAATTAATAGACTGTTCTCTTTGAGCAAAACCTTTATTTTATTAAAACTTTGTTGTTATGGCCTAATTAACAATACTCAATAAGGAAATTATGTTGTTTTTTCTTTATTGTTTGATCATATTTGGTAGATTTTATCCAAAAATATCAATAATGGACCTCCTATAAACAAATATGAAAAAAAATAAAATAAAATAAAAAAATTAATACCTAATGTTTTAATTTATATACAGGGTGTAACGAAAAAGGTGGACTGGTTATTCATTTTCAGATTATATAGATCTAAACCAATAAAAAATGTCAAATAACATGTAGTCGAATTCCTCTTCACTTTCCGTCTATTAGCCATTGGAAATGTCATCTCTTTTTTAAGGTAAAATAATTTTGTTAAGTGTAGCTCGTTAGGGACTATTTTGACCGCAGAACAGTTTATGACGAAATTATAATTTTTTGCTTTAAAATGACACATTTATTGCTTTAGAGCTACCAATTTTTGCTATTAAATTAGAACGAACATTAATTAATTTTTTACAATATCTTGAGCGAGATATTAAGTTTTAGTTAAATTAGTTAACAAATAAATAATTTGAAAATGTTCAGTATTTTTTAACTTTTGAGGAATACTGGGGCCAGTTAAGTTATAAACAGAGGTCAAATTCATAATTACCACTTTAAAAATCATAAATATTATTAATTTGATCAAAATTGTTAACAAAATAGTTTATACATATTGGGTTTACATAGTATATGTATACATAGAAAAATGCTATGTAAACCCAATATGTATAAACTATATTGTTACGTAATAAATTGAAATCAAAATTATCATACTTAGGGTTTCAAAATAAGTAGGGCCTACTATAAATTTTATTTAAAAAATATAAATAAAAAAATTCAATCATTTAATATCAGTCTATATTTTTAACCACCACCCAAAATGTAACCAACTCGTGAGAGAGCCACCACGTACAAAATTTTGTTGAATATTTTCTTCAGAAAATGCATGATAATCACTTCTCTCCTGCATCTGTGGTAATTTTTATTATAAGTCGGATTTTTATGAAATTCGTAATATATAAATATACTTTATATTCTCTGATTTAATTCGTTATCACTTTGTACGTGTTTGGCTGATTTATAATTATGTTTTAAAGTGCTGACTTCAAATTTTACAACACTCTATGCGTATTTGACCACTATTTAAACAAAAAAAAAACTAAACCAAATATTTGACCGCTAAACTAAACAAAAAATTGTTTTGTATATACCAATAATTTTAATATGTTTGTTTTTTAAAGCGCCAAAATAGGAGTATTTACACAGATCACAATCATTGAAGACGTAGGAGTAAAATTAGGGGTTAAGCCTAAGTTTATGAAACTCATAAATATATTTATGTATTATAGAAATCGGGTTGAATTTAATTACCCCTTGGTACACCTCAAAATAGAAAGTAGATTTAACTTTTTTTTTTAACAACAAATATTGACTAATTATAATATAAAAAGAAATAATATGAATAATGAATATTATAATATATCAGAGTAGCAAGGGCTAACCACATAACCTATTTCCATTACCACTACATTACCATTACATTCATACTTTATAGGTTCCATAAAATAATGAATTAAAACGTAATCCAATAATTTGTTTTCGTAAAAAGTGACGTGTTTAGTGTTAAACTAGAACCAATAAAGTTTCACGTAGGACAAACATTTGTTCCGCTCATTTGCATACATCTGCCTTCGGCCTGGAATATTTTAATTTACTTAATGTTATGATTTGGGTCGTTGGTTGTCCTCGGTCACAGCACCAGGTTTTTGTGATACGATTACTTTACTTCCTCTGTTTGTTTATCAACCTCGTCCTTCAGCATCAATTTTTTACGGTCTTGGGATTCAATTAAGTAAAAATCTATGTCAAATTTGAATTAACGTTATAAAAAAAATACCGGATAAAGTTAGTTAAATCCATTAATTTACTAAAGACACAAATAAAATTTAAGTCGGAACTTTGAAAGTTTTAGATGAGATTACTTTATCACTTATAGTTGTCAATGAAGATAAAGTTTTTGTAATGTTTTTAATCAAAATATTAGTTTGCAATGAACTAGTTTTCATGGAAAAATCCATGAAAATTAATAATGGCCGCTAAAGGAAAGAAAAAAGACCTTCTTATAGGCTAAATTAAATAAACTGGGCAAAGTACGTAATAACTGAAACAGGAGAATATTGAAAATGGATAGAAAATTATTATATCTGTCTGGTTATCTTTCCATTTTTATTTTGTTGTATTCTTCTTTAAATTTGGTTATCTGGTTAATCTGAAAAAGGTATCTCGTTTTTTTATATATAGAAAATGGTTAGACAATTAGTATATCTGTCTGGTTATCTTTCCATTTATATTTTGATGTATTCTTCTTTAATTTTGGTTACCTGGTTAATCTGAAAAGAGTATCTCGTTTTTTTTATATTGAAAATGGTTAGAAAATTAGTATATCTGTCTCGTTATCTTTCCATTTTTATTTTGTTGTATTCTTCTTTAAATTTGGTTATCTGATTAACCTGAAAAATGTATCTCGTTTTTTTTATTCTTCGGTTTTGTTTTTAAATGTTTAACAAATGAGAACATAATTTGGAAGCACTTAGAGTCGCAATACACTTTAAGAAACAAACCCACGTGAACATATACATATTTTGTACAAACTACTTTTTTCGAAGTCATAGACCAACCTAAAACCGTTATTTCCGATAAAATTTCAAAACAGATTTCCTTTTCCATCTTACTATACACAGTGATAAAGCAAGAGGTAAAATTGTGCTCAGTCGATAGATTTACGTTTAACTAATTAGTATTCAGTATCAAATATTATCGTAGAAGAAAGAGGTTGTTTTGATGAACTGGATTAAGAGATAAGACACCTGGAAACCCCTTAACAATCGCACTTAATCATTTCAAAACATAAAGGATTTAATTTAAATGCAGGGCTAATTAGCAATCCGACATAATGATCCTAATTAGGTACTGATATATAGTTTTATAGATAATGACGAAATCAATCATATTTATATTTCACAGCTAGAGGATATTTGTGTGTGAAAAACCGTTGTTTTATATTTTAATTAAAATGAACTGTCCATTGCTACCTCTTTTTTAGACGACGGTAAAAATCTATATAAAAACTTTGTCACTTTTCTTTTTAGTTCTATCTATGAAAATAAAAGTGCTGTCGCATGTCGTCTTTACATCTCAAACGGCTGGACCGAATATAATGCGAGTTTTACTAATCTCCTTTCATATTTCCCTTTGGTGGTCTAATTGAGCATTAAGAACCCTGATTTTTTAATTTTTGTTTTACCTCTTCAACTGAAATTAAATATGCCAGACCAATAGTTCTTGAACTATCTAATGTCAAACTAAAATACAATTAAACTACAAAAAAATACAATGTACATTAAACTAAAATATTGTCAAAGTTCCTGAATACTTATACAGATGTTTTTTGTAATATATTTTATTATTTTTTACTTTTGAAGAAGGTTTAATAGGTTAAATACTTTATGGTATTTATCAATTTATCTCTCTTACACTTATACAGAGGGGAGAGAGAGAGAGAGAGAGAGAGAGAGAGAGAGAGAGAGAGAGAGAGAGAGAGAGAGAGAAAGAATAAATACAAATTTGAAGATCTTACATACGTTTTACAGAAATCGTAATGTAAGGTCTTCAAATTTGTATTTATTCTCTCTCTCTCTCTCTCTCTCTCTCTCTCTCTCTCTCTCTCTCTCTCTCTCTCTCTCTCTCTCGCTTTCTCTCTCTCTCCCTGCAGAGGGGACAATAAATAAATAAAAATTTGAAAGACCTTTCATTAAGTTTTCTGGAAATCATGACTTGTCCTGCAAACATGACGTGTTCTGAAGACCATAATGTGTTCTGAGAACTATGACTAATGGGTGAAAGGTCAAAATGTGTTAACAGCTGTTATAAAGATTTGGAAACGATCAATAGTTTTAGCAAATTGCCAAATTGGAAAGGTAGAGATATTGTGACGCAGATATGGAGAGACCTAGATTCAGAACCATGAAATGTGTAACGACCATGGTTTCTATAGTACGTTTTAACAGGTCGTTGAAATTACTTTTAAAATAGAGCTAGTTACGGCATGAGTCAATCAAAGTAAAATATAGAAATCTATTTTGTAGGTAACTGTATAAAAACAGTACATAATCTTCCCGCTTTACCTTGTTTTGCTTTCTGAATAAATTTCTACATTGTAGACAAAGAATTATATTTTTTGAATCTTTTTTTTTTAATGTTCATAAACCAGCTATTTTGAATATATCTCTTCTAAACCATTTTGCTGAAATTAAAGTTCCTAAAAATTTAATCTACTAACATACTTTTGCTTAATAAAGTTATGAAATTACAAATACATTGTGTGAAATAACTCGTAGCCTCAGATTTTGTTACTAGCTGCTTCTTGTCTCTTCTTTCTTGCTTTTCTCAATGATTTTTCGCACGGTTGAAACATAAGTAGGCCTATGCCACGAAACAGAAATGGAAAGCAGCGGGTTAGAAGTTCTAAGGATATGAGTTATTTGGTATTGGAAATTTCATGTCTTTTTTAAGCTTCGTCAAGGACTATTTTGACCGCAGATTAGTTTATGACAAAATTACAATTTTTTAAATTTTAAATAAAATAACACAGTCATTATAGCTACCAATTTTTGCTACATTCTTATTAAATTTAGGATGAACAATGAATTTTTACAATAGCTTGGACGAGATATTAAGTTTTAGTTAAATCAGTTAACAAACAAATAATATGAAAATGTTCAGTATTTTTTAAGTTTTGAGGAATACTGGGGCCAGTTAAGTTATAAACAGAGGTCAAATTCATAATTACCACTTTAAAAATCATAAATATTATTAATTTGATCAAAATCTGTCAACAAAATAAGCTATACATATTGGATTTACTCAGGGTGTACGGAGCCCAGTTACGTATAAATTGAAATCAAAATATCCATACTGGCGGGTTCCAAAATAAGTACTATAAATAAGATGTAATAAAAATACTTATTTCTTTACTATAAAATAAGAGCTAGTTATGGCATGAGTCAACCAAAGTAAAATATAGAAATCTATTTTGTAGGTAAGTGTATAAATTCGGTATACAACCCCCTGCTTCACCTTGTGTTGGTTTCTGAATAAATTTCTTAGACAAAGAAATATAATATTATTAAATCATTTAAATTTTTTGGAATCGATCCTAAACCCGCTATTCTGAATTCAAATTTTAAAGTTATAAATTTTAAAATTACCATTCATTCCAAAGCAAAACCCAACGGTGACATATATTTTTCTATAACATAATAATAACATATATAGTTTGTATAATTTACAAAAAGTAATCATTTTTATAGGGAAAATGATATAAAAAATCTGCAAAATGGGTACCAAGAATTTTCAACAGCTCATAAGTTCGTTTTTTCAACAATGGATTAATTGGATCTGGTTACTTATACATTTTTGGTAAACTATATTGTAAAAGCATAAAGAGTTTTAAAATCAATCAGTAAATTTCGTCTATTAATTAAGTTCACTCAATTAGGTATAGTTTTAAGTTTTGAAATTAGCAACTTTAAAAAAAATTAACACTGAATATTTATTTATTTATTTCATTTCACTGCATTACACCTGATTGAATAACATTGAGACTGTTGCATGTAAGCAGCTTGTCCTCAAATAACACATAATTACAGTTCTATAATCAATATTCATTTAACATTACATCACTAAGAATAAAATTAGTCACAATAGATCAGATCATTCCATTAATCGTCTCTAAAATTAGTCTGTTTAAGAAATAAATATTAATTATCATTAAAAATACACATGCATACAGATGAGCACATTGCATTCACACACATAACAATACCAAACAAAAGGCAATAAACATAACAGTAACAAATATATACATGATTGATAATTTCTCAGATTTTACCTATAAAATACATTAAGCTATAAAAGATAGGAAATCATTATACATATACATTATACATTATACCTTGTAGGAAATCATTTGTGTTAGAACATGTTTTCTCCAGCAACAATTGCTTCATTTTTTTTTTTTTTTTTATGAATAGTGATATTTCTAGTATCTTAAATTTGGAATTTAACTGATTGTAAAATTTGTACCCCTGCTCTATATAAAGGAATCCTTTCCAGCAGGGGTAAGCCTGTAAATCGGGTATAAAATTACATATTGGATATTATATTCAAATGGCAACATAATGTTTTATAAACATAGATTTTTATGAATCTCGGTTTTATCATTTTCAGGGCGATAAACATTAATGTCGGTGTAATTAATTTATCTAATTTAAACTAAAATTAAAATTTTAAAATGGGTTCAGTTCATTTAAAATAACTAAAAAAAGACAGAACAGTATTTTTTTCTCTTTTTATTAATATGAGATTTTATTACCTAATTTGTCTCGTCTAGGCTATTTCAACGACTAACTTCCTTGTCGTGTTACGAAAATAAACCTATTGCAATCATTTCAAAGAACTAATACATCTGTAGAGAAGGTATAGTGAAATCAAAGAAAAGAATAAAAGAGAAGGTATTTTTGATATGGTTTGGGTGGGATCCATTAACTAAATACCGCATTTCCTTTCCTTGTTTGCTTGGGGCACACACATCGGTTCTGATGTTTTTTCCCTACTATCAGCTAATTTATAATATTTTTAGAAATGGTGTTTTCATGTTAAAAGCATACAAAATACTTCCTCTTTAAACATTTTATTAAAACTATTTTAATTTTTGTTGTTTTAAACATTTCTTTTTTACACTTTTCTAAGACCAAATTTGAGGATGTTCACACGTCGTCTAAATCACAAACAGTTGAACCGATTTCCATACAGTTCTTCTCTTATAATTAGGTTGTATTTCCAAACCATATTATTGAATTTTTATTTTATAACTTCACATAATTAAATACTTCCTAGCTTCTATCTCACTTAAACTATATAAGGTTTGGGGGAAAACTTTATGTAGCCCTTATTTCTATATTTAAGTTAGAAACTGAAGGTTTTAATTGTATCTAAAAAAATTCTTCACTAAAAGCTTTAATAATAGTTTTGGTAAGTTCAATAATAAAAAAGTTGTGAGCGTCCAATAAAATGAGGTCTCTTATTGGTATATTGGATAAGTAAATATGTAAAATACTTCAATTTTATAAGTAATTTAAGTGTTAGCGGATTTATTATAATTACTCACGTTTCACAGTTTGAATTCACATATAAAAAGTTAACCTAGGTTTTAACCATTTCAGCACCACAACATTTTCCATTTCCTCTATTTGACATAATCTAACCTGTGAATACTATTTAATTCTACAATTTGTTCTGTCAAGAATAAATATATAATACAGTATAAACATATCTAGTTCATATTATCTTCAATTTCACCAATCTAAATACGAAACCTTTTCCCTTTTTGCGGAAGTAAAATAAATTAGAGTATTTATCAATAAGTCCATTGAATTTGTGTAGACATTGAAGGCGTAAATGAAAAGATTTTATTTTATGTTAAATGTTTTCTTTTCTGTGTTTAGAGGTTAGGTAGTTTGGAGTAGTCATATCTTTTGTTATAGGTTAGGAAATGCATCCTAACCAAGATTAAATTATTTTTGGTACCTAATTGTTAACTATAGACTACTTTTTAATATCTTTAAAATGTATACAGATAGGCCTATCAAAATATATTTTTGACTATGGTTTTTGTTAATGCTCGAGGCCTAATTAAATTTTTGGAAATATTAGGTATTTTACAACATTTTTCATACGAAATCGGCTATCAAGTATTTTACGGTTGAAAATATTTTTAAAGAAATTATTAGGAATTTTAAACTGTTGTCAATGTATTTTAAAATACTTTTGAATATTTTGTGATAAATAACAGTTTTGAAAATTATTGAAACTTTTAGATAAACTGACTGTAATACATGTTTTTCAGTAGTAAAAAAAAACAACATCATTTTATGAAAATTAGGATATATATATATATATATATATATATATATATATATATATATATATATGTTTCTTCACACATTATTAGCTATCCTTTAGCCTATATGAGACGAGATTGTGAAAGGTCTGTTCATCTGTATTATCTTTATATTTGGTGTGTCCCACAATTTACTTTAAAATCTTGTAGATCCAACTGATTTTTACAAAATTTTGGGTGTTTGTGGGGGAGATGTCCAATTGCACCGGTGGTCAGGGATCAGCCCCAAACTGATGTGTCCAGTTGCACCGGAGCCCCTTTTGGGGGGGGGGTGTTCCAGTTGCACCGGCGGTCAGGTTAGGTTAGGTTAGGTTATATATACTTTCTAAATAAAAAGTGATAATTTTAGTAATAATAAAGTAATTTACTAATTTTTCTATTATTATTATTATTATGTGTGTACATAGTCTACGCTTTAATGTTTTACGGTATACCGTTAAAGGTATAGAACTGTTTAGTAGTTATGTCAAAGTTCCGTAAGTGTGAGTAAAGAAAGGTATTTCCTGGTAGATTTTAACCACCGGTGCAACTAGACACTTTTCGTACGGAGGAATGTTTCGACCCTTGCAAATTCCTTCGACCGTCGGTGCAACTGGATATCAGCCGTTTGTGGAAGTAAAGGTGCTTATAATGTAGAAATACAGGCGGTAAATGGGAAGGAAGGGATATGACTATTTAGCAATAACAGGAGTTTACGAATAAAGACTATTTATGATGTCATGATAATTACCGAGCGAGCTAAATCTACATACAAATGTTGTGCATATAAGTATTCAATCTATGTTAATAAAATTTTATGCTGTTGTACTAATATAAATTTTGGTAATTGTTTTTGATTTCTTTTGACTGTAAAAACTTTTCCTTTTATATTCCTATATCCACCAAACCTATTTCCAATTTCATGAAATTATTTTCAAATTGTAGGCATAGCAATTCAATTCAGTTTCAAGTTTTATGACAAATTAACGTACTTGTTATTAACATAATAAAACTTCGTTTTATTTTTATGTTTCATCATTAAATTTATAGGTTATGTTTTAGTATTTTGTCTCGTTTATATGCACAATGGTGTTATTGTTTATATTATCGATTTAAAGTATGAAATTACCCTGTGGGGGACTACACAAAACAGATGACCCAGAATTTTAGTTTAAACAAGAATTATGTCTCATTTAACAGTCGTGATTCTTGGAGAAGTGTTTTCAAAAACTGAGTATTTTGACTTTTCTTAGTAATTTTAGAAGTAATAGTATATTACAAAGTTTAAGAGTTCTTCATCTCGTCCTTAATACCCGTGGGAGATATGATTTCCGTGAACAACACATTTTGGCCGCTTTTAAAATATTGCCAATTAAAAAGCTGGAGTCCGTTTTATGAATAGGCTTCTTAAAGAATTTAATGAAAGCAAGTTTAAAAAAATTAATTAACGCAGCCGCTGAAATCGATGCATTTTACTCAGTGGAGGAGTTCCTTGAGGCCACACTATAAAAAAAATTAAATAATTTATTATAATTGCTTTTACTTTTAATTTTATTATTTACTTGTATGTATGCAAATATTTTATATGCAAGTTGTTTTCCGTGGTTAATTCTGTTTTAAAATTTTTGGAATGTTGTTATTTTTTCTTTTAAATTGTGTTTGTAATTCCTAATTGACAATTACCACACATTTTTTGTTTGTCTAAGGCTTGATAGAATAACTAAATAAGTAAAACTAATATTTTATAGCCTAAAAACATAGCACACTTATAAAAAGACTACAGTATAATTTAAAATACTGTATGCAATATGACAATATGATAATAATGTCCTATATGGAACTTTAAATCTTATTTTAAACTGTTATAATATGGGTTTAATTCATCTGTCTTAATAAAAAAAGCTACCTTTGGCCTGCGATTTACCCGTATTTGAATAAGCATGAAACTCTTAAACTACAGTATTACACTAATTATTGTTTGTTAACAGTTATTTTACTTGAAACGACATTTTCCCTTGTTTTTAAAGGCGAAAATCTCCCAGTTATCATTGCGTTACATAAAAAAAGGTAGAAAAGAACATAAAATAAAAAACCCGGAGTTCTCGAATAGTCTAACAGCATCAAGGTTAGAAGGAAACTGATAGGAAAGATGAGGGAGAGGGATTTAACCCAAGACTACATGAAATAAGTGTAGAGCACTATAATGAGCCCCTGAGGATAATTAAAACAATAAACTAAATTTAAATTCAAATTTAAATACTTTTAATAAAATACGTGAATTTTAAATAAGTAAGTGATCAATTTTCAGTGTATATAAACTGTAACCCGTCCAGCGGTACAGTTAATAATTTCGGGAGAATTCCATGATCTGTGTACTACTACAAACGGTGCAAAAATGCGTGCACTGTATTTCAGAGAATTATTTAACTTCTTAAGCGCATTCCTTCTCTTCCTCGCCCTATGTGATAGTGACGTAATGATTTCATCATACGCAGGTCATTGTTAGATTAGCAAAACAAAAATCCTCTCCCAGTAACATCATAAAACTGATTCCATAAAACTAATACTTGTTAATAAAAATTGATAAAATTTGTCCAATGATTCTTCATCCAATCCTTGCAGTGAAGTTAGCAGAGGAGAGCTTGTCCATTAGAAAGCGAAGCGAGTGTGACTTCTGTTTGTTTTCAAGGAAATTTTGTTTACTTTCCGTCACTCAAAAAAGTTATGTTTTTGTGAACTGTAGAGTTTTACTTTCTCACATATTCGAATCATAAAGAAAGTTTTGTGAGTGGCAAAAAATCATTGTTGAGCTTCTCATGGAAATTTTGAGAACCCCGAGTTCAAAAGGTGGTTTTTGGAATCATTTATTCCGTCCTGTTCCTTACAGCATAAATGGTTAGACGAATTTTTATCCCATTTGGCAAGTGGGTATATTTAGCTCTAGTGTAGTAGTTTATATCTCTAGGTTTTTCTACTTCATTTTTGAATTACTATAATTAACATTTAGGGATAACTACAATAAGAATAAAACTAAAAATTCGTAGTTTCTAAAATGTACCCTCTAAGGACCAATAAAAAGCATTGGTTGCTATCTCAATCATAAAAATGCCAGTTTGATTGTTATCAGTTTATAATAAATGAATTATTTACGCAGTCGAAAAATATCTACTATGTCGAAATGGGAGCAAACGATTTCGTTTAAATGCTAGTGAAATGTGAAGATTTATAACAAAAACCACATGTAAAGGAAAAATTACTTTTTGTTAGTGATTAAGCAAATGCCGTAATTAAACCACTCCCGTTAGTTTTTTAAATTGTATTTTCCGAATGACTCATAAACTGTAAGTTTGATTTATATGTTAATTTGAGGTATTGGTTTGGATAATAACCATCATGTTTCATAAAAACTTGATGAAAATAGTTGGAGATATTCTATGTTCTGTGGTTTAGTTTCACCACAGACAAGAAAGTATCTGTGGTTTCACTTTTCAGCAGACAACTCAAGAACTGCTGGGGAGAATATTTAGGGAGATGATAACAAATGTTTTTACTTTAGTGGGTATTTGGTTAAGTGAGAAAGTTTGTGCAATATCTTTGATCCGATTATTAAATCAAGTAGTTGTTAGTAGTCTACTTTGAGTTAAATAGGCCTATAGAGAAAACGCCATAAGCCCTTGGGTCTATAAAGCCTCATTCAATACAAATAAATATTTTAGGAATATAAATTATTGTCCAAATAATTTTACATAAATACTTTTACAAAATAAATTATAAACTTAAGTAATTTAAACCTTCCGCCCAGTTTGAGTCCACGTTTACTTTTAGGTCGGTGTTGAGAAAGTAAAATGTGAAAGAAAAAATCTGCCGAGTCCTGAGTTTGAGGAACCTTTGAGCCGAATAAAAATAAATTTTGAATTACGTCTGTCTATCGTCCTTGGAGTGGCTCTACAGCTAATATCTAAACAGATGTTTATGAAATAAGACTTCTTAATAAATCTTGTTGTATGTAGGTATATTGTGACGAAATTTCGGAACGGATATTTTTAATTGATTTTTTTTTCCTATTTTGTTCGATAACTCAAAATTTAGGTTGTCCGTTATTTTGACTTCCTCCCAATCGACCCTTAACAGCCTCTAAACACCTGAAAACGTATTAGTCGGCTCCCCAAAATTTCTAACTCGGGAGCTATTAGTAAAAAAAAAAAGAAAAAATAAAAATAAATAAATCGTTCATAGGGTTTATAAAGAACTTATTAAAAATAGACGCCACTGATTTTTTTATTTATTTTTGAGTAATGGTTCAAACTCTTGTGCAAGTAAAGAAAATTACGGTTCAGGAATTAATAGCAAAAAACAAAAAGCCTTGATCGTCAACATTAAAACTCGATTTTACTTTCTTAATGTACGATTTACGCAAGGGTGAGTTTATGGATATTTTTAAATAAATAAATATCTTCCAAAAAATGATGTTTCGCCAAAATTATATCCAAATTATATCCCATTAAATACACGGCAAATACATGTAAGACAGGATCTTATATTATTTCATCTAAAAGACATTTTTGGTGCGATGGCTATAAATATTATTTTTTATCTTCTGGATGCAACGTCCCTGCACTTTTTCTTATTATAACTCTCCTTCTTCCTTAAATTGACTAATTTTTTTAAAAACTAGTTTTGATCATACTTTGGTCACATGGCCATAATTTCTTTTGATACCTGTTCTGCCTAAAAACCAAAATTTTTAATTAATTGGTCTAACCGTTTTTCAGAATCAACATGACAAATATTCAACAAGAAGACGGACAGCACACCGAAAATGTGATCCTCTTAGAAACGAACTGCTTAGAAACGTCAAATAACAGTCTAAAATGTGACACCGACATTTTCCCAGAATTAAATTCCTTAACGTAATTGGAAAGTTAACCTGCGTATCTAGTCTCGATTAAATAAATACGCTCAGGGTAACGTAGCTTCGAGCTTTAAATTCCAACTTAGTTTCCATACCGAGATCAAAGTTACGAACTGTACTCGAATACATATTTTATGGTTATACATATCATAATAAAAATACAAAAAATGCGGACAATTTTGCAGCAATGTCCCGAGAGATGAGAAAGGGGGGGAGTAGTGACCTTATCTGGCACATTGCGGGGATTCATAGCAACAAATCACCCCCTCCCCTGCTCTCCTTCCCTACTTCCCTAAGGTATTCTGGCCTTCAAACTAGCGCTTCTAATGGGTTCAGCTAATTTATAGACTTCCCCTATGTCTATGCCTATGCCAAACCCGCAGAGCCGATAAACAAGCATGTTACCCTCATACAGAATGTACATTAATCCTATTAACATAATATAAAGCCAGTTGTGCAAACATCGATCAGAACACTAGAAAACTTGATTGACATCGGGCAAGCTGTGGTCGAACATCAATCTCTCCTCAAATCTAATCGTTCATTTTTTCTAATCAATGAGCAAATTAGCTCAAAATAGTTTCTACTAGTAGAACAAGTGAAAATAGACTTTTGATTAATGTTTTTCTTTGACTTCCGATTTCTAAATAAATAGCTGAAATAAACGATGGTCTAATTTCCTAATAATAATAGATACAGTACTTATTTAATATTTTTTCTAAACAATTATTCTACCATACCTCATTGTCTTAAGACTCATAGATTACACTAATCCATTATGTTAATGATTAAGCGGTTTGTTAAATGTTACCTAATCTTTTTTATTTTAATGCGACATTTGAATAGTAAAGTACAACAAGTGTATGTAACCTTATTTTAAATTTATATACGAAGGTTAAAATTTCTTTAAAAAAAATTTGATAACTTTTAGTTTCAAATCTTTGGAACATCAAATCTATAAGAAAATGAAGGGTGTGTTAGAGTTCAATTAGTTATATTTTTGATATCACAAACAACAACACCACTTATATCGATTTCAATAATACCTTCTACAGTCTTGCTGTGTACTAAGAAGCCCAATTGTGGTTTTTAAAGCCTGTAACTCCTCCAAAATCAAAAACCTGTATTAAATTAATTAAAACAAATTAAATAACCAACGGAGTCGCTTTTTGAAGTTTGTTGTCGAAGTTGATAATATTTGGTTTCAGACCTTTCTAAGAATCAATCTATTAATAAATAGAAGGATGTCTGGAAGTTAAATGTATTTATAATATTAACGTTTACACTAATTGAATGTTTTCTATCATTTTTAGATTTCAAGTTATGAACCGGTCCGGGACTTTTGGGACACACGGTACATACAAATGTTATTTATTAATTAAATGAAAGAGTATTGTGTCCTCTTTTCATTGTGTCGGAAATAAAACTAAACCGTGCAAAAGCAGTGCACTAACTTTCTCTCACATCCATCCAGGAAACCTAATACTGTACTAACAAAACAATTCAATGATATCTAATCAAGAATATTTCTTTATTAGCTGTAGGAGAAAAACAATGCCATTTGTCTTCATTACTACATTGTGTCCCATGTATACAGAGTGTTGCTTAATTAGGTTCCCAAACTAGAGGAGTTGATTCCTTGGGTCAAAATAAAAAAAAGTTGTTATAAACATATGTTCATAAACGCTTAGCTTCCCGTGTATCAATTATTTTGTTTGTTTTACAAAAAAACATTATAAGTTTGGAAATAGGTAAAGATATTGAGTACAGATTTGATAAGCTATATACATTTTTTTATGTTACGTTTTACAAGTGTACGAGAAATAAATACTTTATTTGATTTATTTAAAAAATGGTGCCGTTTAAAATTGTTAATGTTGACCACAAACCTAACCTAACCTAACCTAACCTAACCTAACCTAACCTAACCTAACCTAACCTAACCTAACCTAACCTAACCTAACTTTATTTGATTTATTTAAAAAATGGTGCCGTTTAAAATTGTTAATGTTGACCACAAACCTAACCTAACCTAACCTAACCTAACCTAACCTAACCTAACCTAACCTAACCTAACCTAACCTAACCTAACCTAACCTAACCAAACCTAACCTAACCTAACCTAACCTAACCTAACCTAACCTAACCTAACCTAACCTAACCTAACCTAACCTAACCTAACCTAACCTAACCTAACCTAACCTAACCTTTCCTAACCTAACTTTATTTGATTTATTTAAAAAATGGTGCCGTTTAAAATTGTTAATGTTGACCACAAACCTAACCTAACCTAACCTAACCTAACCTAACCTAACCTAACTTTATTTGATTTATTTAAAAAATGGTGTCGTTTAAAATTGTTAATGTTGACCACAAACCTAACCTATCCTAACCTAACCTAACCTAACCTAACTTTATTTGATTTATTTAAAAAATGGTGCCGTTTAAAATTGTTAATGTTGACCACAAACCTAACCTAACCTAACCTAACCTAACCTAACCTAACCTAACCTAACCTTTATTTTATATTTTTGTAGGTTAAGAGATAATTGAGTTATAGGTAGAAAACTAAAAACTAAATATCTACAATACCCAGACCTTATGAGACCGTTATCTGTTATTGTTATTGGATTTAATAAGTGTTCCATATTATGAATTGTAAAGTTTGTATTTTAATGTCATTTATTTCAAATTGAAGGATAGCTAACATTTATTTGTAAGTTGATTGAATGTTAAAAAAATAGATGATTATTTTGAATTAAGTTCACAACATTGTAGGCATTAAACAAATGTAAAAAAAAATAATAATAATAAAGTATATTGAATTACGTATTATAACACCAAATAAAGGCCAAACAAAATTTGTATCTTAAAGAATTCTAGGAATTGTTCAAAGTTAAAATTCTGCTTTATCTACTGCTGGACTCTTTCCATGAGTCTGGTGAATCCTGTCACTCGTATCCCTCCCGTGTCCACTGGAGAGGAGTAGACAAAGTAACTCCATAGAAAAAAGATTGAGATCGGTGATCTTGCTGGCCACGACCGATGAACTTATATGGATAAGATTGAAGTGGGATGGAGCTCCATCAAACATGAACTACATGCTGTTACAGTATCCTCAAGGTAGGAATGTGTCTGGGGTGGAGAGGAAAAGAGAGCCCCCACACTTCGTTTGTTGCGTTTGCTTTCAGCGGTACAACCCCAATAAAAAAAGATAGACCTCAAATGCTTCTATGTAAACTCCTACCCTACTTTCGTTTCTTTTATCGGTTAAAATAAGAATAAAACGTTTACAAAATTAAACTTTTAAGAATTAACTTGTACTTAAACTTTAAGAATTAAATGTAGCTAAGCAGTAATTTGTGTACCTAGTTTTCTTGGAATGAGTTGTACCGTCAAGTCAGGTTAGCAAAACAAGTAGAAGGGAGGACACGCCCATTACACCAGACACACTCCTAGTCTGAGGCTACTGTACGTGTGATAGTAGCACATCCTCCAACAAAGGAGGAAGATCAAAGGTTAAGAATTGAAGTATTTTTTACCATTAATTGTTGGAGGCAGATAA
Source organism: Aphrophora alni (assembly GCA_963513935.1). Lineage (NCBI taxonomy): Eukaryota > Metazoa > Arthropoda > Insecta > Hemiptera > Aphrophoridae > Aphrophora > Aphrophora alni. The sequence continues at coordinate 56,351,428 of OY740768.1, forward strand.
AGACAAATAAGCTGTCACCAATAATACGGTCAAAGAAAACTGATCTTGGTGATGATTCTGCATAATACCATTAGAGTTCTCGTGAAACCATAAATATGTGTTATGGAAGTTAACAGTAGATGTTCTAGTAACTAAATTTTAGTCAATTAGTGCATTTCTCTAGAAATCATTTACATAGTTCTATTCAACGAGGAAAATCATCCGGTAAAATGAGTTGAACTCCCTGAACATGGTATTACTCTCTAGTGCTCTTTTAGGATGATTTGATGTCAAATTCTGGTATTCTAATCGAAAGAGGTCTTCCTGAGTTAACACGTTTTTTCTTTCACAGATTAAACAATTCCCATTTCACTGAGGCTACGATGAATTGCAGAAAAAGTTTTGTGGTAGGGGCATACTTGGCTAGGAAAGTTCTCTTGGTATAGCCATCTAGCTTAATGACTATTGCAAGATGCGAGTCCATACATCAAAAGCATGTCTGCCATTTCATCAGTGGTATAAATATGTAAATTACCTGCCATGATGTGCACGAAAATTAGTAAACACGATTATTAAATAAAACTAAGCCTTTAATAGCAGTGTTATTAAATTAACTAGGACTATTATTAAATACGATTTGACCTACAGTGATTAGTAAAATAATTTGGATATGTTATTTACAAAGCACACACAATGGATTGTTATTCAAATAATCATTTGCTGTATTATTAGGCTTACATTCTTTTGAACTTGACTTAAATTGATTATTTGGTTTTTAACAATTGATAGATGTGCTTAAATTTTTAATAAATTACCAATACACATACTAATACAATGTCTAAGGTGGAACTAGTAATAAATCCAATAACATTAACAAACAATTGGTATCATAAAGTTCTGGTTTGTTGTGGTCAAATAACAAGAAATTGTGTTTTTAGTTTTTTATCTTTAGCTCAGTTATCCTTTGACAAGAAACTAAACCTTTTCGGACATTCGTAGGAAACTTTTTCTTTATTCTGTTACTGTGGAACGCACATATTTCGCCGCAGTTCGGACTAGTGAACAGTAGAAAATTTACAGTTTCGAGTCCGGTTATTTGGCTTCGTTTATTCATAAGTTACCTATACTTCCGTTTTCATTTCTCTAACGGTCATAAAATAAAAACATTAAGAAAAAAAGAAATAAAAAAGTGGAGAAAAACGTTTGCTTCCATTTAAATAATATATTTACTTAAAATAAATAGAAGCTCCTATTCAGTCTATGTCATTTAATGATGACCTATTTTATTACGAGTCTAACTTCTATAATCCAAATTTAAATAAGTTTGGTTTCATTTAAAATAAATTTTATATAAATATATTTTCCCTTTTGTTACTACGAAACCAAACACTAGTTTTACAATGTTGCAGAAAAACTAATGTTACTATGTTGTTGTATTTAGACTAATAATTAAATGAATCTTAACCGGGGAAAATAAATGCACTCTTTGAAATGTCTTACAAGACCTTATTACTTCGGTGTTATTTTTGTGTGCTGTAGTTTTTAGTAATTAATCTTCAATTTTTAAATATTATACCAGTCCTGTCGTTCAATTAAATATTTATAATGAAGATGAACATAAACAATAAATAAGCACTGCTCATGCCAGCACTCTCTCTCTCTCTCTCTCTCTCTCTCTCTCTCTCTCTCTCTCTCTCTCTCTCTCTCTCTCTCTCTCTCTCTCTCTCTCTCCATATTTCTCTCTCTCTCTCTCTCTCTCTCTCTCTCTCTCTCTCTCTCTCTCTCTCTCTCTCTCTCTCTCTCTCTCTCTCTCTCTCTCTCTCTCTCTCTCTCTCTCTCTCTGAGCGTTATAAATTCTGTGAAAAAAATGATTAATCAGATATGAGAAGTGGAGACTTCCTGGAACCCCTAATCTTCAATGGTGATGAGTTAACATTTCTTGTTAACAGTAAGATGAACACTCACAATTGCAGATTCTGAAGCAGCGAAAACCTCGTCATTCCCTGGAGCATCTTTGTGATAACCAAAAAATGAAAGTGTTTTGTGACCTTAATAAAGTTATAAGTGTATGACCTGTCAATTTGTATTGAGATCATCATCAACAGTATCGTGTACTCGGATATGTTCGAAAATTGTCTCATTTTAGTTCCATAAAAATGGACACTTTCGTTCCAAGCAAGATGATCCACTACATCACTACTTCAATAAGTTTCCTAGGTCGGTAGACTGTTTTGGTATGTCTGCTCGTTCCCCTGATTTGACGCTACTGATTTTTTACGGGGTTTTTCAAACATCGAGTTTTTGTTCCGATATTATATGTCGATCTAATCCGACTTCTGTATCTGAACTAAAATGAGTTTTATGAAAAAAACTTGTTTTGTTTTGCTACAAATAAATCACTTCAAACAATTTTGTTCATTGTGAAATTATATGTTTTCAGAGTTTCAAATACTTATTTAATCAACAGTTTTGTTAAGATTTGTAACAAATGTACATCCAAAGGATTAAAATAAAAGTTATTGGCAACTACTGTTTCAAATATTATTGGTTGAAGTTTTCTGCCAAAAAACCAAAATGATAAATTGACACCATCATTGAAATCGTATAATTAAAAAATGGATCCTAAAATTTTTTAATTTGAATTATATTGATTTTTAAAAACAACCTAAAATAAAATTAGGAGTTAATCAAATTTTTTTATTGGTTTTCTAAATTTTTACGATGTGTGGCCAATTTTATATACCTTGTTAAAAACCAAATTTATTTTTTACTATCGTTCTGAAAATTAGTAGTCAGAAAGTTTCTTTCAAAAATAAAAATGAACCATTTGAAGGTATATCTCAAAACTGATTCGTTAATTAAATATTTGATATTAGTCCATTTATGTTACGTTTGATAAATACCTTAAATATAATTCGATTTTTTACTTTTCTACAAATTTTGACCATTTATGATAAATTGTAATAATCTTTTTTAAATATTTATTTTAAAATAACTCATACTGAATTTACTAAAAAATAGTCGTTTGGTGTGGGGAGGCTAGACACTCATGGACACGATTAGACCTTAATTTTCATTCTATACAAAGAACACAACATTGTTTAAAAAAATTGGTAAGTATTAAAGATGAGTTGTTTAATGTGAACTCACAGTGTGTATATTCCAATTCATTTAACATTGTTTCTGTCGAAAATTGATGTAGTTATTCTATTGGTGAACAATGAAACTCCTTTATCAGTAAATGTGGTGTGAATATTTAGATTAGGTTATGGAATAAAGAAAAAAATCTTTCATATGTATAAAATACGTTTCGCAAACCCTAGTTAATTTTGTAATTGTGTAAGATAGCGACCTTATACCTTACTATTTATTAATGGGCCAGTTAGTCTATCTTTAAGTTATGTTTAATAAAATTTCTATCCATTTATGAGAGAGGGGAGAAGAAGACAAGTCGTAAATTTTCAATGACAACAACCACTTTGTGACACTTCATTTTAAAAGTATCATAGCTTTACCACGACTCCATTAAAAATGGCGAGAACTCAAAGTTTTATAGAGTAAATCTGTAGTTTATATAAATATATGTATTTTACATTGATTGAAATACTGCACTTTATATGAACTGGCAATTAGTAAAACGAAAAAATTTCATTATATTTTCAATCCACATTTATATTTCATAATATAAAATTCTCTTTGGTTTTCCAATGTCTTTCTTTTGTACTTACTTTTACCATTGCAATATTTACTGTAGTTTAACTTAAGAACGATTTAAAAAACAAGCTATTCATTAGTAATTTATTTTCATCCTGAGTCACATTAGTTATGTTTTAATATTGTGTGAAGTTTTTAATATGGGACTCTCTGAATATGAGAGGATCACCCTTATAATGATTAGAGAATTTGATGACTGTCAAATTGTATTATTATTTTTTTTAAATAAACCAACTTCTTGATGGATAAACCACTTCCTAATTTATGACAATTCCATAATAATTTTGTCGATTCCATACTTATTCAAACTGTCATTTTGATAGGATCGTCATTGTCTTTTGGTTTCCATTGTTTTTCTTGTCTTCATGAGACTTTTGAAGTAAGGTTTCACAAGGTATGTATTGTCATTTAAAATTTGTGAATTACCCTTCCTCTTCCCTCCTCAAAATGGAGGAACCTTTTTGTAAAATCTAACTAACCCAAGAATTATATTACCACCATTATTATATTATAACCATTACAAAATTAGTCAGAGGTTGCCGGACTTATTTTCTATTCAGTATACAGAATACTATTTTCTATTCTGTATACAGAATATTTTTCTATTCTGTATACAGAATACTTTTCTATTCTGTATACATAATACTATTTTCTATTCTGTGTACAGAACACTATTTTCTATTCTGTGTACAGAGTACTATTTTCTATTCTGTATACAGAATACTTTTCTATTCTGTATACATAATACTATTTTCTATTCTGTGTACAGAATACTATTTTCTATTCTGTATACAGAATACTTTTCTATTCTGTATACAGAATACTTTTCTATTCTGTATACAGAATACTTTTCTATTCTGTATACATAATACTATTTTCTATTCTGTGTACATAATACTATTTTCTATTCTGTATACAGAATACTTTTCTATCCTGTGTACAGAATACTTTTCTATTCTGTGTACAGAATACTATTTTCTATTCTATACTATCTTACTACATACTCGTATAGTTATTAGTAATAGTTCACTATATTTGAAACAAGGCAAGAGTGGCGTGACTGAACTATTTAAATTATTTATTTATTTCATACATGCTCAAACTAAAGCTGCCTGGAATTTCTAGCTTGACAATAACATAACGTCGTTCTGATTTAAGTTAAAAGTGAAAGTATGATTTCATGTGTATTTTGCAAATTCGTTCCAGTCTTTTCCTGAGCATGACCTCTGAACCCGATTGGTTCGTGATATAAAATATAAAATTCTACGCTTGTTATATACACACTTTCCTAAATTACAGGCCCTAAGTTATAAAATAATAACATTATTCGAAAATATGTGTGACGTGAAATTATGTATGTAACTTCAATCTTCTAATTTGAACTGAAATTTCTTTTGATATATTTGTTAAATGAATGTGATTAAAATCAGCCTACACATAAAAATGATAGCAAAATTTTGATTTTAGAAAGACGAGAAAGATCTCATCTATTCGTCCATTTAACTTCAAAAATTGTAAATGTTTTAGAAACAGCAGCAGTGCTTCATTTTGGATTTCGCTAATTTTAATAAAACTTATTGTGAGTTTGCCACTTCAAATTAAGATTTGATTTTACAGCAGCTCTTTACAGATAGAAGTTATGTCACATCTGAAATAAATCATAATAAAATTCTGGGTTCTGGTGACCCAAAATGAGCTTATGTTAAGTTCGAAACCACAGTGCATTTTTTAAAGAGAGGAATAGAAAAAATACTAACACAGTATGTCACCAAAGAAAAAAAAATGGAACAACTATAATAAGTACTGTTTTAAATAAATGGAGTATGCATTTTGTTTTAGCCAATTTACTGATCAAAATTAATTTTGTTTCAGCCAATTAACAATAACGAAATAATTTTTTATTAGCTAATTTACTGATGAAAATAATTTTATAACAATTTTATTGTACCCAATTTACTGACAGAAATAACTTTATATTATTTTTGTTTTAGCCAATTAACTCATCCAAATGTGTTTATATTAATTTTATTTTAGCTAATTAACTAATAACAAAAATTGTTTATTTATTCCAATCGTGCAAAGTAACTGATCAAATTTTTTTTAATAGATTTTATTTTCGCTAACTTTCTTATGCAACTGAAATTAAAACAGACAAAAAGTCTGTTAAAAAAAACGATAACGCTTAAGTGTAACTTATAAACTTGCTGTTGTTTTAAGGCGAAAACCTCTGTCATCATCGCCTTATAAAAAAAGAGGGAAAAAACAACATAAAATAAAGACTCCTTGTCTTCTAAATACTAAACTTGATGGAACTAGTAGTGTCTCTGAAAGATATTTGGTTTTAGAAAAAACCATATTGGAAAACCACCTTATTGTGAGACATAAATCTGGAGATTTTCCTTAAACTTGATTTGATGGACTCCTCGTATATGTTGGTACAAATATGGATTTTTTTAAAATAGCTTGGAAATCTTTCTTAGCCTTAAAACATATCAAGACCAGCATTTTGTTACCTAATTTTCCTTTCTATCAGTCTCAATATTTGACCGATATTTTCTAATTTTACTCTAAAATTGTTTTTACATATTGAGACTCATTACATTGGGAATGGAGAACACACCTCTGCAAAAGTAATTTTACGCAGAAATCTATTAAATACAAAACTAACAACGGCTCATTAGACGAACATTTTTTAAAGTTATTGACATTAATCTCACAAGGTCAATCAAGGTAAGGTGCACCATACAACACATCCAAAGATTAGCAGTTAATCTCTACAAGGGGCCCTACGCAACCCAACATCAACAATAATATCTTCATTGGGCAGTTACGACTCAACACTTATAGGCGCCACCAGATCGCAATTGAATGGAGTTTAATTTTTGCACGCTTATATCGAGTATTTTTGTATCTAGTAGGCAGCAGAATAAGATGACTCGTGCAATAAACTATTTATTGTCATAAGCACTTCGTGTTTGGACTCTTTTTTCACGAATTTTAATAATAATTGTATTAAAACAAGGCATTGTACTGTATATTTAACCTGAAATAAATTAAGTTTTTGAAGTAGGCTATCATACAAAGGTATAATGGATTAGGGCTTAGGCAATTAGGATGGTGGTGAGTGTGCGTGCGTAGGTCGGGTCCCTCGCAGGTAATCCGAGCTCCAGCCGCACTCCTATAAACAATCACACTATAGTTTGTAGCGACCCCCCCCCCCCCTAATAAATTCACTAACAAGGTATCTGTGAGATAAGCACCCATCTTTCACCAAACCTGGGTTCCTGCAAAAATTTGCCGGGAAGTTTTGCCTTATTGGACTCTGTCTATCACATATTTACCTCGTTCTTCGTGCGATTACATAACGTTCTGGTTTTTTCACATTTACACTCTCGACATGTCCATAGAAAGAGCTTTTCAGCTTGGTACATGGAAAACCTTGTCCTCCGCGGTAGAGATACTAACGGGAAGAGAGTAGGTTTGTAATAAGTAAGAATCTAACACTATTTGGAAGATTGGATAATCTCCCTTCGTCTTGTGTGTAATTATTCATCTCTCCTATAATTGTTTTAATCTTTAGAAAAAGAACTAGGAATCTAACGTATTAGATTTAAATGGAGCTGTCTGTTTATTTTTTATATCTATAATTATTGAATAGCTTAGTTGTTCATTTTTGGCAATTGAAAGTTTTTTTAGATTCGTGTCGGCTAATACACCAATATAAAAAAATATTTTTAATGACTCATTTAGATTTTGAAAAAATGAGTATAACAGGTGAGCCATGTTGTAACGTTTACTGTTACTAAAACGGAGTGTTCCGATGTGAACGAATAACCCAATGAATTATTGCAAAATTATTTTGCCAAAATCTTCTCAAAGTATTATTTTATACAAAACTATTACAGACCCTATTTAGTTATAGCCCAATTAATGACACATTTATTATGCCAATCTCTTCTCAAAGTATTATTTTAAAGTAAATTATTACAGACCCTATTTAGATACAGCCCAATGAATAACACATTTATTATGCCAATCTCTTCTCAGAGTAATATTTTAAAGTAAATTATTACAGACCCTATTTAGATACAGCCCAATGAATAACACATTTATTATGCCAATCTCTTCTCAGAGTAATATTTTAAAGTAAATTATTACAGACCCTATTTAGATACAGCCCAATGAATAACACATTTATTATGAGAATCTCTTCTCAGAGTAATATTTTAAAGTAAATTATTACAGACCCTATTTAGATACAGCCCAATGAATGACATATTTATTATGCCAATCTCTTCTCAGAGTAATATTTTAAAGTAAATTATTACAGACCCTATTTAGATACAGCCCAATGAATGACATATTTATTATGCCAATCTCTTCTCAGAGTAATATTTTAAAGTAAATTATTACAGACCCTATTTAGTTATAGCCCAATGAATGACACATTTATTATGCCAATCTCTTCTCAGAGTAATATTTTAAAGTAAATTATTACAGACCCTATTTAGTTATAGCCCAATGAATGACACATTTATTATGCCAATCTCTTCTCAGAGTAATATTTTAAAGTAAATTATTACCGACCCTATTTAGATACAGCCCAATGAATGACACATTTATTATGCCAATCTCTTCTCAAAGTATTATTTTAAAGTAAATTATTACAGACCCTATTTAGATACAGCCCAATGAATGACACATTTATTATGCCAATCTCTTCTCAGAGTAATATTTTAAAGTAAATTATTACAGACCCTATTTAGATACAGCCCAATGAATGACATATTTATTATGCCAATCTCTACTCAGAGTAATATTTTAAAGTAAATTATTACAGACCCTATTTAGATACAGCCCAATGAATAACACATTTATTTCGCCAAACTCTTCTCAAAGTATTATTTTAAAGAAATTTATTACAGGCTTTATTTAGTTATAACCCAATTAATGATACATTTATTTTGCCAAACTCTTCTCAAAGTATTATTTTAATGAAATTTATTACAGGCTTTATTTAGTTATAACCCAATTAATGACACATTTATTTTGCCAAACTCTTCTCAAAGTATTATTTTAAAGAAAATTATTACAGGCTTTATTTAGTTATAACCCAATTAATGATACATTTATTTTGCCAAACTCTTCTCAAAGTATTATTTTAATGAAATTTATTACAGGCTTTATTTAGTTATAACCCAATTCATGATACATTTATTTTGCCAAACTCTTCTCAAAGTATTATTTTAAAGACAATTATTACAGACCCTATTTAGTTATAGCTCAATTAATGACACATTTATTATGCCAAATTCTTCTCAAAGTATTATTTTAAAGAAATATATAATTAATAGTGTTTTTAATAGCCAAATATAATAACCATTTGCTAAATTTAGCCAATTTTTGGCTACTAAAACTATTTATAAGATATTTTTATTGAAATTTTGAAGTTATTTAACAACTTGTTTTTCAGTAAAACTATTTGCAAGGTAAAAAAAAAGTTTGAGCGTCATTACTTGCAGGTTTAAATGCTGTACACATTAAGTTGTAGGATGTTGTAAAATCTACTATAGAAGAATTATTCTCAGAAAAACTTCTTTTTTTTAAGTTTGATTTCGGGCGCAATTTAGAAATTTACACACCGGTTAAATTTTTTGTTTGATTACATTGTTTCTATGGTCATTGCCCAGGCCGGGTATTTCCCCAACCTTCCATTCATTGTATCCTAACTCCCACCTTCTAGTTTTAAATTCTTCTGTTTTTCTTCAGTCTGTAGGAAGTTGTCCAACAATTCATAAAATTACTACATACTATATTGTAGTAAAATTAGAAAAAATATGAGCTCTAAAGCGTTTACCTACAAACAGTGATCAAGGAATGAATTTACTGAAATGGATAGGTAGATATATAAAAGTCTCGAATTTCGTTTTCCTACGAAAGAAATATAGCATCTATAATGTCTAGATTAAAAATTTCATAATAGAAATCAAAGCGTACGAATCGAGTAGAAAATGAGCTCCGTCTCATAATGAAATGTTCTCGCTTTTTTAGTTTATAATATAAGACCAAATCCATTAAAAAAAGAATAAATACTGTGTGTGGGTGGGGGGGGGGAACTTGTATTATCTTTAACACCCCAAGCGGTTAAACAGATTTTCGTGCAGTTAACCTTAATCTCTTCCTCGATTGGTTTAATTCTACATTATGAAGTTAAATTTATACTTTGTTTTTTTCACACAAAGGAAAAAATTAGTAAGTAATTATTCTCCTACACGTAGTAGATGGGGGGGGGGGGGGAGCCGAAATTAAAATAACGATTTTTATCAATTTTTTCTTGATAAAATTTTTTACCCCTCATGATTATCACCTACCTGAACAAATATTTCACATAACTTTCATTTCCACTAGAAAATATATCAGTATGAGTAATTTTTGAAAACAGTACCACTACTGTTTCTTGAAAATACTTGACCTAGATATATTTGTGATCGTGATTTCTTCCAGTGGCTTGTAGGTTTCGATTGCAATAAGAAAGAGAATATCTTTATTACTATAATTCTAAAAGACATGAAACGAAGCATAACATTGTAAATTTATATTAATGACGATAGTTTTGAGAAGGCGTTACGGTCTAAGTATGTAATTAGGAACAGCTGTAAAGGGGGGGGGGATGTAGGAGGTTACTAGGGTTATTGTTACACAGACGACTCATACTTATTATTGTACTAGGATATACGAGTAGAGATGTACTTGTGCTGGCATCTGCTGTGTCGTGTTTACTTTCACACGGTCCATTTTGTTATTGTTTATTTACATTTATATGTGTGAGAATGTATAAACTACACAAATGTTGTTTTTCCTCCATCTAGTATGTAGTTATAGTAATAGCAGTTATTTTATCTCATATACGCATATGTTTTCTGAATATAGTGAAATGTACATTTATACAAACTTTGGTTTTTGGATGGTAAAATTCTAGCACATTACGTTCCCGCTTTTTAAACATTGTTTAAGACGTTTAAAATTTCCAAAAATCATACTCACTTTCCATGCCAGAGCTAATTCCAAAACCACAAAATAAAAAATGTATTTTCTCCACAACTCAAATTAATGAATTGATTGTAGTCCCGGTTTCGATTATTTCTTCTCCAAAACCCAAATTGTTGGATTGATTGTCGTTTTTTTACCCACTAATTTTTTCTCGACAACTCAAATTTCTAGATTGATTGTCATACCGGGTTTTTCATTAACAATAATTTCTTCATTAATTTCTTCTCGATAACCCAAATTGCTGCATTTATTGTCGTACCTATTTTAGAAATTCTTTCTCAACAACCAAAATGTCTCCATTGATTTTGTATCGAATTCACTAATACCAATGAATATGTATTCATTGCTAATACCTTCTAAACAATTCATATTTTTTGATCGAGTGTCAAACACAGTTTTTAAATTCCTTCGTGACAACGAAAATTCCTGGATTGATTGTCGTGCCGTTTTCACTAATTCCTTCATCAAAACTCAAATTTCTCGATTAATTGTCTCGCTGTTTTCACCAATTCCTTCATGAAAACCCAAATTTCTCGATTAATTGTCTCGCTGTTTTCACTAATTCCTTCATCAAAACCCAAATTTCTCGATTAATTGTCTCGCTGTTTTCACCAATTCCTTCATGAAAACCCAAATTTCTCGATTAATTGTCTCGCTGTTTTCACTAATTCCTTCATCAAAACCCAAATTTCTCGATTAATTGTCTCGCTGTTTTCACCAATTCCTTCATGAAAACCCAAATTTCTCGATTAATTGTCTCGCTGTTTTCACCAATTCCTTCATGAAAACCCAAATTTCTCGATTAATTGTCTCGCTGTTTTCACTAATTCCTTCATCAAAACCCAAATTTCTCGATTAATTGTCTCGCTGTTTTCACTAATTCCTTCATGAAAACCCAAATTTCTCGATTAATTATCTCGCTGTTTTCACCAATTCCTTCATGAGAACCCAAATTTCTCGATCAATTGTCTCGCTGTTTTCACTTTCTTCCTAGTTGTGACCAAGAAGTGAGATTTTTTTATTATTTTTATTTATAAAATTCACTAAAAGTGAAAAAACTAACAACAAAAAATATGGTAACTCCACCAATTTTTATCCTATAAGAAGCAACTACGAAAAATTAGCAAGTTTTATCAAAATTAATTTTTTATCTATTTTAATAACACTATCTATTCTATGTTTTATCAGAACATTATCACAAATAAAAAATTGGTTTTGTCCATTTCTACTGGAAATTGTAATATATTTTTAGTAGGTATATCGTACTATTGAACGAATATTAGTTTCTCTTATTAAGTTAACACCGAGAGTCGATCATCAGTATCGTCATGGAACTGCAGTCTGATCACAGGTTCCAATATCAAATAAGTTTATTTTTATAAATTATGAATTTTCTTCCCAGTTAATTTTATTCTGATAAAACTCAGTATTTCCTTAATTGATGACATTCTAAACATATGAAATTCTTGGATTCCTCTCTTTGTCCATATTAATGATTTCTAAAGCAAATCTATAAGAAAAGGAACGTCTGTCGGACGTCCAAAAGTTTCATAGAGTTTCGCTGTCGACTCGACAGTCAGAATGGCTAAATTAGTTTGTAATTGTTCATTTCTTTTTGTGGTCCAGTTGTGTAACTTTTTTAATAAGAATCCTAAAAGGACAATTTAAAAGGAAAAATGTAGGTTTTTCCGTGCTTTGTTATTACAGGGTTATCTCAACAGGCCAAGTGGTTAAAGCGACTTTCCAAATGGTCTTCAAAAGTAGGATAGTCTAGTTCTGCTCACGATCAGATTTATGAATGTGGGTTTTTAGTAGAAAACATTGTTCCCCTGGATGCAATTTTTGCATAAATTACATTGTAGTAGAGTAAATAGGCTTTATATATTTTTCGTCTTTAAAAACAGTTAACATATAATAAATGTAGCATTTATAAATTTTAAGTGCAATAATACAGAAAACACAATTTTCAATTTGATATTTTTAAATTCAAAAGGGTAACTTTCTCAAAAATCAATACTCTCATTTTCTTTTGTCGATATTTCAACACGGCGAATACAATTTATGTAACAAAGTCAGAAAATGTTTTGAAGAGAGAATACACATTCTGGTTGGATCAGTGAACTATTGATGGTCAATGACGTCCAGCGTTCCCATAAGAAAATCAAACTATCAAGGGAAAAAAATTCATATTAATAATTCTTGAATTATTCACCAGTGTTATTCCTTTAAGAAATCGAATATGTAGTATTTTTATAATTCTGAATAAAAGTCTTCTATAGAACTAAATTTTTCTGGATTGGTGGTTTCATACGACACATATTAATATAGGTTTATAATTGAATAGAAGTGAAATAAGCTGTCAAGCCGGACTCTTACTTTCTTCAACCTGTGATCTGATTCAAATAAATATTTCGATGCTTTTAGGTTATTGCTGAGAATGAATATCGCATTTAACAATGAAGTATAAATAAAATTTAACAAGGACATCACTTTGAAAGCTACATTTTTCTTTATTTTAAAATAAATGCTTGCTCGTATTTTATATTCATCTGTAAGAAACTCAAAATAACTAAGTTCATAACAGTTATTAAACATAAATGATTTGTACTTTATATTACTACATTGCACAAATTACTTACAGAATTGTAAATGTTTTATTTTATAAATTATAATTATTTTAAAGTTTCATTTCAATGCTATCTAAATACACACATATTGTAAAATTTTTATTTAATTTTTAGGAATTTCTTGAAGGTTATATCAGTTTTTTTTTTTAAATAATTATAATTTAATAATATAATAGACAAAGCTGATATTGAGAAAAATAGCAATTATATAAATATTGCAATTATAGCAATAGAAAAGTAACAATTATATATATATATATATATATTAAATTGTAATAAATATCAGCCATTGATGCATCTTTTATTTACATGAATAAATTAAATCATGAAACAGAGATAAATAAATAATTTTGTTTATTTTCCAAATATACGCAAATTAATTCGACTTTTTATACTCTGCCATTTAATTGAAAAAGAGAATAAAAATATAAATGTAGCTTCTAATGAGAATAAAAATAATAAACACCAAATAAACACTGAAGATGGAAACAGAAGGATCAGAAATTAGACAACGAAAACATGTTTAAATTAATTTGTATTGTTTATTTATCATTATTTTTCAATATTCCTCCCTCATTATCACAGTCACTTTGAAAGAAATCGAACACTTTGCCGACACTTTGGCCGCTTATCTACACTTTCAAGTCCTCACTGTACACAACGCAGCCTAGTGTGTGGCACCACATTATAACACAAATAAATAGAACTACTGTAACTACAAATATAATACATCAAAGATCAATATATTTTATCTATTTTTTTTTATAAATTGAAGGTCTGTGCAGGACTATTAGCAAGGGAAAGTATATTTGTTTAAAGAAAAGAAATGAATATTATTAACAATAATCATCTGAAGTGTAACAAAAGTAAAGAATAAATGAAATTTGGTTGTAACCACATCAGCAGAAAAAGTAATTATGAAGTAACGAATGTTCTTACAGTAAATATGACACGTAAGTACACAAAATCCATAGTGTTCAAAAAGTACAAGTACCGACAGAATGTTAATAAAATAACATTTTCGAGCGGAAAATCAATTAATATATATTTTTAATAATTATTTCAAGTGAAAAATATACGACTTAGACCGGGAATCGAATTCAGGACCTTTGGCTTTATCCAAAGGTCCTGGATTCAATAATACTAGCTTGGTAAAGTAATGTAAAAGCGTTAAAACCATAAAGTTAATATAATATATATTTGCATTATATAAATATATTATTATATCGCGTCACTATATTCGTCCTCCAGGAACAAAGTCAGAAATAACGATGACAGTCATCTAAAGCAAATATTATTGGGTTCCCTTACTTTAAAAACATAAATAATATGATATTAGCTTTGTTATATATTTCTTATCGTAAGAAGTTAATCGTCAGTTTTTGATCTTTCAGTGTACAAATCTATGTTAATAAGTAACGGAAATAAGTAATTAAGCGTTTCTGTGCAAAACAAACATTGCAGCAAATTATGAGAAAATAGTTAAGCTTAAAGTAACACTTAAATCAGTTTATTTTTAAGAAATTAGAGTTATTTTGTAATTTATAACAAATGTCCTCATTACACCTTAACAATTTGTTAACACCAAGCCAAGGGACAAACGTTCTTATGCTGATGTGGACACAATCAGTTCGCACCCAACTAAAGTGTGAATGCGTTCTATTTCATAAGCACAGAATATTTTTAAGCAAAAGTATTTATCAAGGTATCACTAAATAGAAAAGGTAGGGCCTGTACAAAGGCACCAATGGGAAGTGAATGTTAAGCAAATATTCACTGTTTGAGCTTTGAAGGCCACACAAAAGGTACCACACACTCATCTCTTACAAGTACACACTATAGCAAAACCTAAGCAAACGACAGCCTAATATAGAATACATATATATTTGTCTTGATAAGGAGGAAATGAAGGCAAACCTTTTTTTCTATTTTCTCCGTACTTCTTTTATTTCTTTACCTTCAGCTCAGCCTTCTAAAGTGGAACCACATATTTTATATAAATACCCTTAATATAGATACTTCAGATTATATTTATAGTCTATTTATACCACTCATTTAGGTTAAATAACATGAAATGAACAGATTTGGTAAAAGTAGCAATATGTCGTGTATGTAAATTTCCTTAAGAAGTTGCTTTTTGAACATTTGTAAATATTTCATTTGCGAATTTATTTCTTACGAAACACGGACTTGGGTAACAAACTGGAAACAGTTCTAACATTTGTTTCATATCATTGATAAATGTAAAAAAATATACATTGATAATACAGCTGTATGCATGACCAAGTAAGTTCTAAGGCACTTTTTTTTAAAGCTGTCAATTTGCATATTGTTAATATAAAGGATACAGTTCCTAGGAATATTTAACGAAAAACTTACACAGTACTAGGAAATCAAATTTAACTAAATTTTTGACTAGAAAATAACCAAGTTTTTATCTTCCATTTAACTGTGTTCGTTTTACAATCGAACACTATTGTTCAGATATTTTTGTTTCTATATAAGTCAATAAATAGCAGTGAAATAATCTACAATCATTTATAATTATGTTACAACAAAACATTTATAATTACTTTGTGTAAACATTGACAAAGAAAATTTATCTTCTACAGTTATTTTATAGTATTATATTAATATCAAATATAATATATTTTGACACATTTTGTATGCATGAAAACACAATTAAAGTTTACAGATCAAAAGTTGTAAAAAAAAATTAAATACCATTAATTATAAATAACTCATAATGAAAAATAATTGTGAATCAAAAATATAAATGAACTCAATTAAAAGTTTAACACTAGATGCATTATTGGAGAGAAGAGTGTTATGAACAAATAGAATATAAAACATCAATAATTTCATAAACAATATGAATAAACATTGTCAATATTTTTACAATTCCTTCATACTGGAAACCATCTCCAGTTAAACAAAAATTAACTAATATTATATGACATCTTCAACATTATATTTAATAAAACTTTGTTGCAATAGTATGGAAAACTTAAAATATTTGTTGAAATAAATTACATATTTTACACAATAATAAAATAAAACAGCACTTAGTGCGTACAGGATATTTTTGTCCACGGAAACTTATTAGATAGAATATTTGTTTTGTTTAAGTGGTAGACAATGATATTTTCACCAAATCTGTTTCATTGTTTATATTTGTTACAACTAAGGTCACAATAGTCAGTCAGTAGTGTTAAGATCAAGACGTTGAAAGATTCAGCTATTTTGTTTACCTTTATAAACACAAATCAAAATGCAATTATATTCATCGTTACTTCATTTTAGAGTCATCAAAAACAAGTATTGTTGGATCATTGTGTGGTCTTGAAGTTGGGTGGTCTAGACTCTAGACCTAGTGGATGTCTAGACGATTTAAGTTCTCTTCCTTGTTCACAAACATGTTTGACTGGAGTTTGAAAGTATCAAAAATCCTTTTCACAAAATTTCATTTACTTTTTAATCTCAACCACTAAATCTCTGCTAAGTAAATAGACATTAATCTCCCCTCCAGTGACGCCAACTTTTCTCCTATTGGAGATATATTTTAAAAGAGACTAAAAATGGTGTAACAGAAAATTTTCTCCCAAGTAAGGCATAAATTTCTCTCTATTTATATAAATTACAATACTATGAATGAGATTTTAAAACATCATTTATAAGATAAAATATAGAAAAACATTTTATATAGACCCGTCTCGATTTTCCATCATACCACACCCAATTGCAGATTTCGTTTATAGACAAAATCCACCCCGAGGAATTTTTTGAAGTACATACACTAAGTTTAATTTAAAGAAACTATAAATCCCATTTTCTTTGGAATGTCAATATGTTATAAAATATTTTTCTATTAACATACTAAAAGAAATTGTAATTTTTCTTTTATACAGAAAGGCCTATATTATAATGTATACTTTTGATCCAACAATATTGTTAAAAAAATATTAATCACAATTTAAAATGACTCGCCTTGTAGTTCTAGGTAATGAATAATTAATGAGATTAAACGCAAATTAAATAATAAAGACTAAAGTTCAACATGTGACTGAAAATAACACAAATTAAATCAAGGAAATAATAAAAATCAACATTATAAATAAAAACACATATATAAAGGTAAACAAAGTTCATCGTCTTGAACTTAACACTGTTACAGATCTTATCAGTGAGGAATGTTTAAGAAAAATGAAAACATTAGAGTTGATAGAGTCCTTGATGATGACCGAATGACCGACACAAGCTCACTAATGATATGTAGAACGAAGAGGTGGAAGTTTACTTAGCCATCTAAAAGCGTATACTTGTTAAAATCCCTGTTTTGTATATATATGTTTAAACACATATATACCTAAACTTTAATATGGGATTTTTATTTTGAAACCAGGTTATGTAGAAAATTTGTGTTTAAAAAAAAAAGTTTTAATAATTTCATAGTTAAATTGTAAAAAATATAAATTTGATAAGAGTATTAGATTGAACGATGGTTTCTCAGAAGTATTAGAAGCTGTTCCCTAAATAACCTGGTTTCAGTTTTTGGTTAACAGAATAACAACAGATACACATTACGTGTTCAGACCATCAAGCTCTGGTACTATGGTCTGAACACAAGATTGGTAGCATTCTATTTATATTATTTACAAACTCATCTCGTACGCCTGACAACACTTGGTACTTGCATATCTATAATTAATTATTATCAATTGTCATAATACCTACAATGGGCGACAAGGGTTTACAGGAACTATATAATATGACTGTTTATTTTTTTAACTATGTCGTTTCCTCGAATGTACGACCAGATATTGTTATTTCGTATACCCGCAATATTAATGTCTTTGTTTTATATTTATACATAACTTTTAATAAACATTCGTTTGATAATGCAATATAATTTGTTACAAGCAGTATGACCAGAACGATCGTCTGATATACGGTACGATAACTAATAAAAACTTTGGCAAAAATAACAAATAGATCGGGGCACTAGACTTGGAAGAGCCGAAGCATACTTTCGTTATTCCATAGAATCCGAGAGTTATCTTCACTGCCCCGACATTGCGGATAGTTCCACTGTTGACAGGCTTTACAACAGTCGTTACTAGGAGGTGGCAACAGTTGAGGGTTAGACAGTCGTGAACGTTTAGCCGGTGGTGGTGGTGGCCATGCAGCGGCACGACGATGTAGAGACGATGCCGTGTGTTCTGGACCCGGCTCTACCGCTCTGGCTCGATGTCTACCGCTACCTCCGCCACTCGCTACGGCTGGAGCTGTTACACCTGGCCATGGCTGCTGAACTGCGCGTTGTTGTGGATGTAAGAATCCACCTCCTCCACCGCCCTGAGGATGGCACGCTTTGCAACTCGCCGCAACGGCTGCCACCCCTACTGCTGGTTGACATATCCTGGTGCTTTCTTTAATAGTGGCGATCGTAGAGGTCGGGTGATGGTGATTATGGTGGTTGTTATTTACTTCTACTCCGCAAGACGCTCCGAGGAAATCTGTAACAGTCAATTAATAACTCCATTAAATAAACATAGCAATCCAAAACAACTAACATATATCTTCAATTTGTGAATATAACAATAAAGGTCCTGCTTGTTGGAGTATAAATATTTTAAGCTATAAAACAAACATAATTAAATTTAGAACGATTTAACTGCGATATTAAACTATTGAAAAAGAGTCTGCATGTGTCAATACTTATTTAATCACAGTTCACTCGTTTATCGAATCTCTATTTTTCTCTCTTTAGTTCATTCATTTGTCTAGACAACAGTTTCAATATATTTAATATAAAGCACATTGTAAACAAATGGCTGTGAATATTTGAAACTGGGTTGATTAAATACAAGGAATACTCAACTTTCCTCGAACATTGATATTATTTAATAGGCTATGTTTTAAGTAGAGATTCTGATTTTTAAATTAATTATAAGTTTCCGTTTTATTTATTTAAATTCATTTCATATGTTCTCCAAATATATGTAGTATAATTATACATATAAATTACAGTTATAATATTGTAGAAGATGTAGAAAATGTAAGCGATTATTCATTTTTAAAATTATGGAGTTCAACAAAAGGAAAGATGAAAAAGATGCCGTAATAGTCAAGAGAATTAATAAGATTAAGATACAATTTTGTATTTATTTATTTCTCCTTGAAATACATCGTGTGAAATGTCGTTGTAATATCCTGCTTCAAATTATATAAAAACTAACCGCGTAGAAACACTTGTCGGATGCTTTCTGGCTCACCCTTGCACAATGTGTCTCAAGGATCATTAAATACTTTTTATATTTTCGTATAAATAAAAAAACGCGACGGCTTTCAACAAAAGCTATCCAAGAGTAAAAAAGACAAACTCGAGCCATATATCAAAGAGGCATTGTCCACGACGCGTAATAGTTCTGGCACTGGCAGGAAGGCAGTGGGCACATCAACGCGTCGTCATCGACAACATATGTAAGCGGTTGCACATGTTTACAATACAGTGCCAGGAAGAAACATTTTAAATATATAGTATTTACAAGAATAAAACAAACCAAAACAGTCAAGAATTAGTAGTAATGTGTCGTGATCTGTAAACTCATCCTCAAATTATAATTTCACATTTTTATCGTTGGTGTGGTCTTGTTTATACAAATACCGAGATATTGAAGTAATATTCTAATCACCCATTTTTATCACTAAAATGGTTCTGTGTTCGAGCATGTTATTTTGTTTATAGTTTTGGAGCGTATCGTCAACATTTTTTTTTTTTACCAATACAAATAACAATTAATTGTAGACTTAAAAATCATAACCCATCATACTATTTACATTCATACCAATTAACTTGTTTGTGTTTATTTTACGCCACGATTTAATATTAAATTTTTAAAAAAACTGTGTTATAATAAACGAAATGTTAAATTATTTAACAATAATTTATTTAACCATTTCATGTTAAATTATAAACGAAACCGACTCATGTTAAATTATAAACGAAACCAATTCATGTTAAATTATAAACGAAACCGACTCATGTTAAATTATATACAAAACCAATTCATGTTAAATTATAAACGAAACCGACTCATGTTAAATTATAAACGAAACCAATTCATGTTAAATTATAAACGAAACCGACTCATGTTAAATTATAAACGAAACCGACTCATGTTAAATTATATACAAAACCGACTCATGTTAAATTATAAACGAAACCGACTCATGTTAAATTATAAACGAAACCGACTCATGTTAAATTATATACAAAACCGACTCATGTTAAATTATAAACGAAACCGACTCATGTTAAATTATAAACGAAACCGACTCATGTTAAATTATAAACGAAACCGACTCATGTTAAATTATAAACGAAACAGACTCATGTAAAATTATAAACGAAACCGACTCATGTAAAATTATATACAAAACCGACTCATGTTAAATTATAAACGAAACCGACTCATGTTAAATTATATACAAAACCGACTCATGTTAAATTATAAACGAAACCGACTCATGTTAAATTATAAACGAAACCGACTCATGTAAAATTATAAACGAAACCGACTCATGTAAAATTATATACAAAACCGACTCATGTTAAATTATAAACGAAACCGACTCATGTTAAATTATATACAAAACCGACTCATGTTAAATTATAAACGAAACAGACTCATGTAAAATTATAAACGAAACAGACTCATGTAAAATTATAAACGAAACAGACTCATGTTAAATTATAAACGAAACCGACTCATGTTAAATTATAAACGAAACCAACTCATGTAAAAATTAAAATTATAAACGAAATTTAATTACGTCCAATTATTATTATTATTTTACCAATGACGCAGCGGAACTGGCATATTTGGAGAGAAAGAGAAAACTTTACTTGGATTTAGTTTGAGCTAAATTAGATCAATATCGTTACAGCCGGTTTTGTCTTATGACAGGTATCACAAATTTTGAATTATTGAAAATTTTAAAAAAACACCAAATACGCCCACACAAAATTTCATTTAATTCGATTCACAAGTATATATGTAGAACACTGTACAGACAAATGACAGACATATAAACATCATTCCAAAAATATGGACACCGATTTCGATCGTATGTGAGAAAATAAAAGCAAAAAGAAACGATGAGAAATATTTCATAAATAACGTCACTATGATAAAACAGTTGAGAACATTTCTAAATCCTCAATCTAAAGCTATTCAACTGGAATTATACTCCGCGCCAAAGCTGGTGGCGGCTGAGGGATTAGGACAGCCGGGTCGGTGAGCCTACCCCCAATTAGACCGCGCTCGACTGATTCGGGCCTTGGTCATTAGTCACCTACTGGGTTAAAAGTGCAATCGGTACAGCTTTTTTAATTATTCAAATATTATAAAAGTAACTACATATTTGTAGTCTACATAGAATTACAAGAAAATTAAGTCTAAACACGATGTAACTGCGATATTGTAAAGTATTTGGTTTAAACGAGATTTAAAAGGTGTCCTGAAGAAGATAAAGATTTTTCTGTAATCGATTTTAATTACATAATACATTATAAGTTTTGTAGTGTATATCAGATAACATAATTATTTTAAAGTTTTTAAACTTGTAAAAAAAAACCTTGTAGACTTTGTACTCGGTTATTATTGTGTTCCGATAATTTACACTATCCGTGCGGTTTGAGTTTCGGTTGGCTTTTATAAACAAATATATTTATTTCGGATTTGCATATGCTTAGCCAGCGCACTTCTTGTATTTTTATAAGGCACACTTCTACCCTATATAGACGACAGAAGGGGCTGAACTCAGATGATTCACTGGGTGGAATGACTCACATTCCACTGTTGTTGGTTTCGCATCCCCGGTCCAAAGGTTAACGTCCTGTATGACTTATTTTCCGTCAGTCGCTAAACATTTATAGTCCATCCAGTTAGGGAAGGCGGGTGAAAGATTAACGCTCGGCTCGAGCTCCCAACAATACATAGGGTCCAGCCCTCGGCTGCCGGCCGCCCGCGCTAATGAGGCGTGAATTGCCCTGCACTCTAAAATATTATCACATAAAAGTACACTTAATTTGTAACTTTTTATTGCATATTTGATTTCTACGTGTGATTTCATGAAAAACTAGTCCAAACACAACGGCGTTATGTCAATTAGTTATAGGTTGCTCAAAATTGAATTATATTTCATTTAACCTTATAACTACATTTGTTGGTATCAAATCAAACAACATCAAATAAAATGAATACAATTTATTTAACAGGATTGTTATACATGATGTTGACGATTAGCCAAATCGAATCAAAACAATTTACTTTCATAAAACGGAATTGTTACATAAATACATATTGTTACGTCTTTTACATAAATATTTTGTAATTTTGTAAATAACTTTTAATTTTTAATATCCTGTATAATAATCCTGTTTTATGTAAGTAAATTGTTTTGATTCGATTTGGCTTAATTTGTACATGTAATGAAGAGTTCAGTTATATGTTGCGTCTTTTACATAAATATTTTGTAATTTTATAAATAACTTTTAACTTTTAATATCCTGTATAATAATCCTGTTTTATGTAAGTAAATTGTTTTGATTCGATTTGGCTTAATTTGTACATGTAATGAAGAGTTGAGTTTGCATAAATATTGTGTGCTTTATATAAATATTCTGTAAATATATAAATAACTTTTAATCGTCAACATCATGTATAACAATCCTGTTAAATAAATTGTATTCATTTGATTTGATGTTGTTTGATTTGATACCAACAAATGTAGTTATAAGGTTAAATGAAATATAATTCAATTTTGAGCAACCTATAATTACTAATTGACATAACGCCGTTGTGTTTGGACTAGTTTTTCATGAAATCACACGTAGAAATCAAATATGCAATAAAAAGTTACAAATTAAGTGTACTTTTATGTGATAATATTTTAGAGTGCAGGGCAATTCACGCCTCATTAGCGCGAGCGGCCGGCAGCCGAGGGCTGGACCCTATGTATTGTTGGGAGCTCGAGCCGAGCGTTAATCTTTCACCCGCCTTCCCTAACTGGATGGACTATAATGTCCCGATCGGTTCGTTTTCGCCTTCAGCATCGTAGGAGCACATTTCGTAAAAGAAGATTTTACAAATATCGGTTGTTAAAAGCTCTTACTGTAAATATTTTTGTAAACACATGTAATTTTTAGATAACTTTTAAAATATATGTCTACATCAATTTTAAACTTAACTGTTATTTATTTTTATTTCCTTCTATAAACCAAATACTTTACAATATCGCAGTTACATCGTGTTTAGACTTAATTTTCTTGTAATTCTATGTAGACTACAAATATGTAGTTACTTTTATAATATTTGACTAATTAAAAAAGCTGTACCGATTGCACTTTTAACCCAGTAGGTGACTAATGACCAAGGCCCGAAGCGGTCGAGCGCGGTCTAATTGGGGGTAGGCTCACCGACCCGGCCGTCCTAATCCCTCAGCCGCCACCAGCTTTGGCGCGGAGTATAGACCAGTAATTAATCGAATACAATGGAATCCTGCCAACATTTCCTTCTAAAGGAAACGCGTAAAGAACCACACAATTACCAAAGACATCTGCTATTTTTCAATATAACCCTATATACGTGCACAGCAGTGGTTTTGTGTGAAAGCTCGATATAATGAAGTGGGCGGTGGATTTAGTGGGTGACTGAACACAGAGGACTGTAAGGAGAGGAAGGGAGGGGGGTTAAAAACCTCAAAGGAATAACTTGACGTGAAGCACTACTCCAGACCCCTCACTTAATGGACGCCTACGGAATAAAAATAATCATTTCGTCTGGAGAAGGACGTGTACACTTGTGTCCTTCCCCCCTCCCTCCTCGATGACCCGTCATCCACATCGATCGATAGGTTACTATCGATTTTAGAATTCAATTAAAGTGAAATAGGATTAGAACGAAAGCAAAGCAAAGGAAACGTAAGACGGGGAACAGATCAAGACTTCATGAATTAAAACATTGAATTTGAATATGTCTAGTCGACGAATGAATATTGATGTCAACGTTTCCACGATCCAGGATGGAGTTCAATATCTGATAAAGTAATGCACAGTGGAATAATGAATACTAATTGACGTCAATGTGACTATTTTCTTAGCAAATAGAGGCTTAATGGAGAACTATACTCGCTTGAGTATATATTTTATAACATATTTAATTAAACAGTATTAGATTGTGTAACATTAATCTACATCAAAACTAGTTTTAAATTGATTTAAAGTAAATTATTTGAAACTATCTTTAATTTGTTTTAACTGGACAAATTACACACAAATTCAAACATACTCAAATTTATTTACTTGAAGTGAGCAACACTTGCGGAATTTTAATCACCATACGGAAAACAATACAATTTTTCATAACGTAAACTTCATTTGTAACAAGACAACGTTTCAATAACTACGCCACTATCTTCAGTTGTTAGATGTATAGGGCCTACACACCTTTGTAGACCTAAATTTCCATAAACAGTTTGTTGTGGAAAATTGTGTGCTACCTTAGTGATTTAACGCTTCTGTAACTTTATTTACAACGCATAGGTTATGATTATAAGTATCTCCTGCAAAACACAAACAGTGTAAAGATATTTCATAAACTTCCACACACATCTATCACAAAGTATCAACCAACCAAAACTACATGTTGCCAAAAATGTCAGTTCGGTAGATGTCAGTAAAAAGTGAAAATGAACTATGTAGCCGAATTATTTGTTTTTATCTTGTGGCAGATATATTAAAAATTATTCAGGTTATCGAAAATATGAAATAAAAAGATCATATACCTAATTTTATTAAAATTGGTTCGCTCGTTTAAGCTGTAGAACAGTACAAAGATGACAGACAGATACATTATAAAACAAGTATGTACCTTTGTATACTGTACTGACCACTTAATGTAATATGATTCGACCACGACCATTTTTTCTGAAAGTCATACAAGTTACACTTTACTTCATGAAAAATCAAGTCAACGTTAAAATATAATAGCCTGTACGGTTGTTGAAGCAATGTCTGTCCACCCTACTAGTTTAATCCACACAAGCTAAAAGGCTACATTGTTACTTACATCTTAAATAAAACTAGTTTTTCACTACAGAATCCAAAACTTGAACTTAAAATATTATGACACAATGTCAAAGAATCAAATTTCGACGCTTGAAAAGACACGCTTTGCCAAATCTTTACAGTATCCCAGTGGTGCGCTCTATGAACAATGAGAACTAATAGCGCGGTGTTTGAATGAAGTACAAAGTCGTTGGGCGTAGTGTAGTGAGGTTTCAGCATGTTGAATAATAAAACGGATATTATACATGTTTCTCATTGAATGGTATGAGAATGTAAGTCAGTCTAAAGGGGAGGAGCGATTACAAAAATGAAAAATAAAGAACAAATAATTGAAAAGTATATGATTTATACAGACCATACCAGTAGATAGTCTACTTATGTTTTTAGGTTATAAAACTGAATGTTCAAACAATGCCTACTACAAGGTACACGGGTCATTTGAAATAATTAAACGAATTATAATGTTTAATCGAACAAACTTAACAGAAGAACTTGTTTAGTCATGGGTGGTCAAAACGTAAAAACCAAACACTGTTGTG
Source organism: Aphrophora alni (assembly GCA_963513935.1). Lineage (NCBI taxonomy): Eukaryota > Metazoa > Arthropoda > Insecta > Hemiptera > Aphrophoridae > Aphrophora > Aphrophora alni. The sequence goes on from OY740768.1 coordinate 56,377,470, forward strand.
TAAATGCTGTTAAAATACTTTAGTGCATGTTTTGACTATCGAAATCCTCACATTCTGTATTAAATTTGTCGTTTAATTACAATTTTATCGTTAAAAAGTAAACCATCGTGAATTCTGTTTTAGAATTCACAATGAAAAGTGATTTATGCAACAATTATGTTTGTAAACAATACTGTATTGTTTGGGAACAAAGCAATGGGCATTGTGAGTAATCATAAATTTAATTTAAATACCGACATTAGAGTACTTTGGATTTAGAATAGCAGGCCGCGATAAAGCGATTGTAAAAAGTAATACTTCACAGCGCCATTGAAACAGAAATTCATTTAAGCTGGCGGTAACGTATTCCTTTGGGTTCCAATCGCACGTTTAATCAAGAATGTTTGAGCAAATCTTATTACTTGTGCTTCGTAGGTATTTCAAATAACACAGTTCCCTTTTATAAGAACTAAAATCTTACAAGCCATATTTCGCCAAAGTCATTCCATTCGTTAAATTCTTTAGTTGTTTACGTACAGGCATTTTTGTTGTTGCTAAATCTAAAAATAAAAAATGTAAGTATAACAATACTTTTATTGTATGGTAAGAGAATAAAGTTACTAGGGAAGGTTCAACAACAAAGTTTATTAATTGACGGAGATGTAAATATTCTGGTCATCACTCTCTCGAGGTCTCATGGTTGTTCATTGCAGCATTTGTTTACAAAGTGAAGAAATATTATAAATAAAATCTGAATGATAGATTACAAATGGGATAGCATTCATTACATTTCTAAATTTTGTCTAGCAGAAGGGAAATATAAAAACACTTACAGAGATCCGAACCTATAATTTTCGAAGTAATGACCAGATACTCTACGGTATTGTTAAAAGTTTCGTGGTAAAACTAATATTAATCCAGCGATGCCCATATCTCTCTCTCTCTCTCTCTCTCTCTCTCTCTCTCTCTCTCTCTCTCTCTCTCTCTCTCTCTCTCTCTCTCTCTCTCTCTCTCTCTCTCTCTCTCTCTCTCTCTCTCTCTCTCTCTCTCTCTCTCTCTCTCTCTCTCTCTCTCTCTCTCTCTCTCTCTCCCTCCCTCTCCCCAACTTTCACATATTCGAGTATTACAATACCTCTTTCTGGAAATAAGTTAATACGTAAAATTTATTAATTATATTACTTATGTTTTAGTAGACAATGAAGAGGGTTTCTCAGAATTTAAAGTGGATTTCATTAATAAATTTAAGGTGTTGTCCCCCTTCCTTCTATTTTTTTTACATTAACCTGTCTAAAATCCTAGTGATAAAAAAAATTAAGAGAAAGTTTTTCTACATATTGTGATCTAACATATTTTATTAACTGAAAAGGAATTGGACAAAAGAAGAAACTCTTCAACATTTATTGAAGAATATGAAAATTGTACTAATTTAAATCGTTTATTAAAATAAAGAATGTTAAAATCCAATTCATATATACTGTATAATTCAAAACGATAACGAGGGAAAAAAATGAAAACTATTAGAAAAATATGTCCATCAATTTTCTCTACACTTGCAATTTAATTATAAAAACTAGCGTTTTATGTTTACAATTGAAAAATTACCCCCCCCCTCCTCTCATAATCATTCGCCTATTGTAGGCATTCTTGATTATACAGACGATTTTTCATTAAAACTGTCATATATAGAATTATAAAATCAGCTGTTAAAACGTAATAAATGTATGCACCATCGGACATGTATTTTACGGATATTAATTGTAAAATTCTATTCTGAGCTATGGTTATTTGTCCCTGCAAAATATAACATTTTAAGCGGGTACAAAACAGTAACACACTACCAATAAATTTACTGCACCATCCCTTTTAGTCTGAATAATTAATTTACACTCAACATTCATTCTCCATAAAACTTTAGTTCTCTTGGCTCGTAATTAATTCACCATGGAACAAAGTAACAGAAACGTGTCTTGTCTATTTAGCAAGGAAATGACTGTAGTTAGCCACAACCTATGACATTTTTAACGAAAGCTATCCTGAATAGATGGGATATAATTACAGGGTGAACTTTAGAAGATGACGCCTGAGAAGTTATTTATGACGTGTGCGTGCCTGCAGATTGCTTCATTAATTTCACTCCAAGTTTTTGCTTTGCTTCTGCCTCGAGGGGCGGTCTATCGATCTCATCCCATGGTCAGACTTTGGACTTCGGCTCTTGTATATATATATATATATATATGACAGATGGATTGATATTTTTAATAGTTAAGTTTCCAAGCTTACTAGAGACATAATAAGTTCAAACATACAATGAAGTTACTCGACTAGTATTTTACTAGTTTTATTTTTAGTATGTAATGAACAGATTGTTGGATAAGTGAATAATAAATTTATTAAAAACATAATTTTATCAATATTAAACAAAACAGCATTGTTATTCGAGTATTATCAATACAGCTAAATTAGAAAAACAGTTAGTGTCTAATAATATTTGTTCTGGATTTCAATAAAACTGAACTCCTGATCTAGGTCAACTAGATAGCTTCTCTGTTGAGTAATGTGAGGTTAGCACACCGAAATTCCCGTCACCGTTGTTCTAACATTCCCAACTAGAGTTCGTTACCAAATTTTAATTTCCCTTTTTTCCTCCACAATAGTGTACCCACTATTGTGGGGGAAACAATGTAAATATTTGAGCCCTACGGGGATTTTTTGAGTTTAAATGAATTTGGTAAACCTTTAAACATATTTTTGCTTAAATGGCTTTCGATGAGCAGATCTATACCATCAAGGATGAGTTTAGGGAAAGGACATGAAAATCAATTCAACCAATTAGGTTATATAAACGATATATTCGACCATTCGGGTATCATCCATTTTCCCTTTTCTATTTGTTTTGTCTAGAACTTAGTTTTTTTTTTATGTTGTCTTGAAAAGTAACGGTTGAGATATAATATACAGTAGCCTCAAACTAGGATTGTGTCTGGTGTAAGGGGCGCGTCCTCCCTTCTACTTACTTCCCTAGCCTGACTTGACGGTACAACCCATTCCAAGAAAACTAGGTACACAAATTACTGTTTGGCTACATTTAATTCTTAAAGTTACAACTTCGTAACAGAGATTTGTAAACGTTTTATTCTTATTTACATCGATAAAAGAAACGAAAGAATGGTACGCGTTTACACAGAAGCATTTGAGGTCTATATTTTTTTTACTGGGGTTGTACCGCTGAAAGTAAACGCAACAAACAAAGTGTGGGGCTTCTCTTTTCCTCACCACCCCCAGACATATTCCTACCTTGAGGATACTGTACTCGCATGTTGCTATCCAAATAGTTGCAATATACAAAATGTTTGTGTATTTAAAACAATAATTATATATAATGTACCGTCCACAATCAATTCAGTTATAGTACAAAAAGTTTGAATCACAATATTATGTTGCTGAAAGATAATATAAAAATATTTATTTAATTCTTATGAAAAGAAATATAAAATATTTAAAATACCCAACAGATATCTGAAGGTTAAAAACTTTTAAAGAGTCACGTGGATAACTTTATTTTAATTTACTTAAGACGCATCTTATGTATTCACCACTTCCATTTTAAACCAACTAAATGTTATATGTACTTACGTTAGCTCTAGAGTTTGCCTTATTTATCAAAGGATGTATTTAATATGAAATTTCATTTATTGCAAATGTTCGCTATCAAAGTCCGTATTCTATACTATATAATCCAAAAATATATTTAATTCACCGATATGTTTAGAGGACGCCAAAAAGCACAGAAGCACAATACTTCTGTTAATTACACAAAACTTACGATTTTTCGTGTGGGAGATGCTTGATAATAAAATTCTAAACCTATTTATCCCATAGACGTAGATCTCACAAATCAAGTTTATTGCAATATATCTTAACCACAGAGTAATCAAAAGTCTATTGCCTGGGAAGCCTGTGATCATGTGAAAGCTAAGGCATCAATTATCTTTAGTTATAGTTACGTCATATGCGACTCTAGGAAAATTCCTTTAGAGATGGACGTGTAAATTATCCTGAATAAGATGTTAATTTAACAAATATAAAACTAAAGGATTAAATAAAGCAATAGAGCTTAAGTTTCAAAATTATTTTAATAATATGAACGATCAACAGTTGCCCGATGTTGCCGCAAGGCGAAACAATTCTTGCTCGTTTATATTATTAAAATATTTTTTAAACTTTAGCTTTATTGCTTTATTTAATCCTTTAATAAAGAGTTTCAACAAGAAATATCTGCTGTTACATTATATATAAACAAAATAAAACTTAATAAAAGTGTTATTTTGATTTATTTATAATAAATGTATATTATAAATTATAATTTATACAATGACAACGTCGACTGTTCTTAAAGAATTACAGTTTACTTATGTTTAGCAACGTCTTTCAAATTTATTTTTTTCCTCATTGCCATTTTTTGTTAAAATACGTCATAAATATGTCATTTCATACAGATAATGTTTTTTTTTTAACAGATTTATCGAGACAATTTCATGAAATTAATTGAATATCATTAAAGTTATATGAAATATTGAAATTTCGACCATATTTAAGAAAATGTCATTCCTCATGTTACAATAGTTGCCTCACTCGACAGGCTGCAGTGATTTGGTGGGAAACGAGAAAAAGAAAAAGTGTCAACTCCTTGTTTTTGGTAAAATATATGACTACTTTACACCCAGAAAGATACAAGCATGACATATAAGGAAGGGGCGGATAGGGGGGGGGGAGAAATAAATAAAGAGGATACTATTCATTAGAACTTTCTCTGCTTTGAACTTGGTCACTAATCTGTATTTGTAGCAGCTGATGATGCACTTTGGATGGAACATGCATAGTTAAATTTTCTAACAATAAATTATGAAACTTAAGCGCCTCTGTTTTATTGCTCATTGAAAAGCCGCCATTTTCCCAACACTAAATTCCTTAGTTAAATAAATTTAAACAGGTCTCTCTTATAATTAATTCTTCCAACAAATCAGGCGGAGAAACTTTGAAAATTTTTTCAAGAATTTCATCGCGAAGTAGAAATGTTGTCTTGTAAAAACGTTTTATTTGTTATTTTTTTAATGGCAAATAGTATACACTTACTTTAACATAATTTTTATGTTTTTATTTGCATAAGAAAATAAAATAAAATATTGAAAGTAATTAGAAATCGAGGTTTAAATGAGGAATATTTTTTACACGGTTAGGAGATAATTGGAAACGTTTTTGAGTTAATACAAAAGAAACCATCAATAACATACATACACACATAAAATATACAAGCACACATTTTACATATTATAAGGTTTCGAATATTCATCCTGATTGTCTTAAAAGCATAACTAATAAATTTCTAAGTTTCTGTCATGAAAGAACTTTTACAATAGCGTATTTATTTTATAATGTGCTAATAAAAATTATTATATAGTGGAAAAAAAAAACCACATTTAGCATCTTAATAATATCTGAATTAAATATTTATCTCATAAAAATACTTTAACAACCCCTTTTCAGTTAAATTATATAAAATATTCTTTAAATAATCCTATTGAATAAACTGGAGATGTTGCACAGAAGTGATTTGGTGGAGGATTTAATTCGCTAACTCAATTAATGTTACTACGACTAGTCTCTGCATTGCACCCTTTTAACATTAACAATCTCTACTGATTGTAAGAATTAAATTCACTCTAGAGTCTGCAATACCAAGAAGTTAATTAGTATTAAAATGGACGTTAATTATTCCCTCAAGTTTTGAAAAGAAGTAAAATGGATGTAATATAATTAAACTTTAGAAATGATTTTAATTTTTACATGTGAAATGTTTTTATATCGGCTTTTAGCGATACTTTGGTTCTGTAAAACCTACATAGTGTTTACTACTAAACTTCAAAACATCTACCGTGAAAACAGCTTTTTCATGCATACTTGGCATCCAGATTAGTTGCAGTTCTTCTCTTTTGGATGTTTCGTATTTAGATATATATTTTTTAATTTTGTAAATCATAAGGGTCATATATACTAAATTCTTTAAGTTATTTTTTAAGTATAAATTTTACACAGATTTCAAAAAAGTCCCTTAAGCTTAATTTTTGTTTTATACGTATTAGTAGCTATTTTTCCCAGTACAGTTTCATACATTTCATTGGTTCATTTAACCGCAATTAAACTGAAATTGGAAGAGTTGTTAAGTAAAATACCATAGTTTTTTTGTTTTAAATCACAACACGACCAACCAAATGAAATAGTGTTTCGGTAAGAAAGTCTAAAATTCGTAAAATTAAATTGACTGCCATCTTGAAGTAGTTCAATATCATTGAAATGGATGAAAATCTACTTCTGTTTTTTTCACTAATCGTAAAGTTTCAAGATCTATAGATTGGGAATAAAATTATTTTCGGATGTCGTTGTCGTCATGTGTACGAAAGCACGATATTGTCTTTAAAAACAGTTGTGTGCCTACAAGAAAAATCTATTAAAATTTTAAATAATCTAACCGAAAATATTAAAATATTTTAAGAATCATTTAAATTTACTAGTAGTCTACTAATTCTATCAGCGGCTCACTTAAAATAAGTACGGACTCGGCAATCCCGAGGTACTCCAGCTGGATCTACATTTCATTTAATGTAAGCTTGGGTTAGACCTCTCTTTTTCATCTTAAGTTTAACTTGAATAATTTTTATTCTCATCGACCTTGACGCTATTATGAATGATTCTTTATTTTGTTCTTTTCTCCTTTTTTATAAAGCGATGATGATCGAGAGGTTTAAACAAAAAGGAGGAAAATACTAACCTAACCTAAAATCTTTACTAAGAAATCCTGAAACAGTTACAAAGCCTACCAGGCACAATCATTAGCAAATGGAGGCTTTTTCACGTGTAGCTAAACGAGCGGAAGCTGTTTTATACAGACTTGAATACAGCGGTGTTCGAAGACAAGTTAGGCGTGAGCTGACGTCAGAGATTATTTGTTACTAAGAGTGAACATAAAACAAATTATCTAGATTTGGACTAGTTTAATCCAAAGAAAAAAACTGTTTAATTATTGTCAGAAGAGTTTACAAATTATTATTATTATAGATTGGCAATTTAGATAAAATGTACACACGTGTATGTATCATTGACTTGAGGATTGAAGGTCAAATCAATAAGGACACAAAGAGCATGTCCATCCTTTTATTTTCCTACATTGATTGTCACTATTCATCTAGAACAACTCATCATCCTTGTATCTCTCACGCCATTCCTTTGAAATACAATCAGATATTGATTTGTCTGTTAAATAAACAATGCACGAACCTATCATCACAATGAACAAAACAACGTGTGACCTATAAAGGTTGTTTGCGTTTATTAATAATGGTGAACACAAGATTTGTACATCCAGTGGACGCCATTATGATACTTAATCAGCCCGATCATACAATGTAATGTCAAAAATTTGGTATCTTGGACCCTGTAGAAAATCAAGGAGTCTAACTCAATAGGGGAAGTTTGTTAGACAGGTTTACTGATCATCGTAATTGTGTATATTACTACAGTAGCCTCAGACTAGGATTGTGCCTGGTGTAAGGGGGCGTGTCCTCCCTTCTACTTGCTTCCCTAGCCTGACTTGACGGTACAACCCGTTCCAAGAAAACTAGGTACACAAATTACTGCTTAGCTTCATTTAATTCCTAAAGTTACAATTTCGTAACAGACTTTAATAAACGTTTTATTCTTATTTACACCGATAAAAGAAACGAAAGTAAGGTAGGCGTTTACACAGAAGCATTTGAGGCCTATATTCTTTATTGGGGTTGTACCGCTGAAAATAAACGCAACAAACAAATTGTGGGGGTACCTCTTTTCCTCACCACCCCAGACACATTCCTACCTTACTGTACTTTTTTGACGGCTGCTAGACCCCAATTGGCCTCGTAGATGTACATATGTGGAGGAATCTCCACTCGCTATATTCATGTTAGGTCTCCGCCCTGCCGGATTTTGTAACTATACAAATATTAAATTTTCTTGGGATGACAGAGTTCGACATTAAATTGTTGACAACATCGCTATTTGTCAGCAAAGACAGTTGGTGCCATTACATGTAGAAGTGTATCTATTTTAGTACGTTATAACACACGAGATATAGACAAAAACTGTATAAAATGGCCGCCATTAAAGAACTTGAAACAGTTATGTGTAAATCTCTATCGAAAGTGTGGTTAAGGCTTTGTCATCATGCTTGTAGTGAAACTTAACGCTTCAATGTTAAGATTGTTCACGAATGATGACAAATCAGTAATTCTGTTAGTCTAGGTCTAAGATATTCTATGAGCCATGAGCAAAGCAGATCGGATAGCTAACCATAATGAGAAGTGTGGGAGACTGTGTTTGTGCATGTCCCCACATTATAGACTGCCCCGGTGTGTGTGTGAGTTCACATTATATACAGCTACGGTCGTGGTTTCAACATATGTAATCGCATAGCCTTTACTTCGTTTTTCTTTGTTAATAATCCTTAGACTCTCAAACTTATACAAGGAAAATGTTATTGCTGCTTTCACTCTTAGGGATTTGCTGTACGGACCCATGTAGTCCTGGGTTAGATTCCTCTCTATCATATTTCCAATAGGGTCTCTCTTTACCAACTCTTGTTCTCTTCCTATTCTGATGCTATGAGTATTCGAAGGGCTAGGTGTCTTTAGTTTAGAATTTTCTTCTCCTCCCCCCCCATCCCCGTTCATTTAGTCTATGAAAACTAGTGCAGACAGTAGAAAATACCCCATAAAATGTACGAAACTGATAAGAATTCATATAAATTGTAATTTATATTATGTAATATTTTTAATATACTTATTTGTGTACAATGAACAACCCTAGGGTTGTTGATATACGATATTTTTTGATTTATTCTTAATCTTTTCATTTTTTCTCGTGGTGGAAATACGTGGCGCCATTAGTTTATAAACACTTTGTTTGCTGCAGCTAGAACTTGTGAATTACAAACAATACCAAAGTTCAAGCCCAGTTGCTGGCATCTGTGCGAACGTAACTCCCCGTTTTTTGTTAATTGTTGCGTTTATTTTCAGCGGTACAACCCCCAATAAAAATATATAGACCTCAAATGCTTCTGTGTAAACGCGTACCCTACTTTCGTTTCTTTTATCGGTGTAAATAAGAATAAAACGTTTATAAAAGTCTCTTACGAAATTGTAACTTTAGGAATTAAATGTAGCTAAGCAGTAATTTGTGTACCTAGTTTTCTTGGAACGGGTTGTACCGTCAAGTCAGGCTAGGGAAGCAAGTAGAAGGGAGGACACGCCCCCTTACACCAGACACAATCCTAGTCTGAGGCTACTGTACATCTCGATAAAACTGATTTAACTGACTTGGACCTCTTGTACAAACAAGCCTTTATTATTGAAAATCTAACGGATTTCAAAGAGGAAATCTTTGGTTATCGGTATATCCGCACGAAATTTAACAAAAAACAATTTATAGTAAACATAACATACAAACGCAGTTAACATACCTTAGACGTCTTGAATATTCAGTTTAATATAGAATAACAATGCTATTTCATTGAAAGCGGTAGTGAGGGTTCTCAAAAACATACTTTCTTCAAGCTAAGAAACTCACGTCGAACACAGTATTTAATAAAAATCAACCATTTTCAAACTGTATATTACAAATAAAAATGCCCGGATGGATTATAATTAAGGACAAATAAAAAAAGTAAAAATGATTGAATATTAAACACCGCTATAGTATTCAACTTATTACAATATAAAAGTTTCCATTTTAAAAGTGAAATGCGGGTAACTGTCAGATTAACTGTGTACTATGTAAATTTACTGTCAAAGATAGAGGTTGGTCTTACCTTGGTTGTACCATATTGTCATATAAAAGTTTATATGGAACATTTCCGGTGGGTACCAAGGCCATATCACTTTATCTTTATTTGAATAGGACAAAGTAGATTTCCTCCACTCAAACATTCTTCGCATCTCTACCATAATTGAATCAAATATTTTATCAATTGATAGCATTCACGCGCATTAACAAATACACAGAGTACCCGCTATCTCATATTTACAAGCGTTGAAGTCACAATATATATATTTTAAAATGTAAATGTATTTTATTAATTAAAATAATAAACTGTGTAAAACATTGCACAAACTTTCCGACTTACCGAGTTCCAAAACCAAGCGAAAATATTCGTCATTTAATCAAAATTAAATATGTACGAAAATTATTTACATATATTTAAATAGGGTTTAAAATTACTGTTTGTGGTATAGTCACGTCTTCACATCATAGAATTTTTAATGTCGAGGTTCATTTGTGTTTTTGACTATTCGTCCTCAATATTATTTTTTTAATTTACGATTTTTCAAATAGGTTTATGTATTTAATAGCCACATTTTATTGAACGAAATCGGTAGAGCAGAATTTGAAAAAATACGTCTTTTATAACAGTCCCGTAGTCGATATTTTGGTTCTTCACCGAGAACTCATGATGAATTTTTGAAATATAGCGACTAAAATTTTGTTTTGGTAGATGATAAACTTGGACAAAATCGTTTATTCCGATTTTGAGAAAATTCCGATAATCTTTTGTTTGTTTTTTATCATGGCAGCTACCCCTAAATTTTACAACCCTCAAATTATGTTCACATCAAATTTGATTAAAACCTATCAATGTGATTGGGCTGTAGGGAACTGGAGAGACCACAAACGAAAACAGACATAGTTTCAAAAACGACTTTTTTGAACTTGGGGGACTTCACAATTGAATTATTCGCAAAAAATTAGACATTGACTTTTTTTAGCATCACAAAATTTTTTCTACACAACGTATGTGAGAAAGAAAAACAAACTTTTTTAAATTAGTAATAAATAAAATAAATTTGGTTTTGCATAGCCACTTGTTTGGTTAGGTCATGCTAGTGCATTCTCATTTGATAGCATTGTTTCCACGAACGTCCTCAAAAAGACTTTTTTTAACAAAGCCGTTAAAGAGATTTTATTTTGAAACTCGATCATAAATTTCGTTAAATATTAATATTTGTTCGTTCTACAGGATACAAGTCCACCCCATGTGGGGCTACTTTACATGTTCTGTATACAAAATAATATCAAGTTTTGTTTTCAAACTTAAATAGATTTTTGTATTCTAGAAGGCGTGTTGTAAATCGTTGACGTGTTGAATAAAGTTTATTAGTTAGTATGCAATGTCGTCACAGTGATCAATCTCCATCACGAATCTTTCCGACCAATTAAATTGTCTTACATAGGCCTCGCAATGTTCTCACATATAATTGACTCTAACAAATGAACCGGACAACAACTCTTCGTCCTAACCTGTTCGACAAACATGTAGTCTACTATATATTTTATGAACCAGTACAGATACGAAATACAATGGAAGATAAGCGATTGTTTAGAGAGCATGAACTACGTGAAGCAGTCACGAGAGAGACGTGATGGTTTGGGGTTCCAAAACCGCACGCCGACCGCACTCTGTTGCTTCTAACCAGATTGGAACAGAATTTCTCGTCCGAAACTGAACAATTCACAAAGAAAAATAACGAGTTGTTTGGTGCGAGTGAAAGTTTTACTGTTTAAAAAAAATAGGTTTCTAAACAAATCGGTTTCAATTCAGGAGTTGTTGAGCACCGGAACGGTTATGGAATGCAAAAACACTCAGAAATCCCCTGCTTCTCGGTCCGCCAGCTTAAATTTTGTTGTCTCGTTTCGTGTCAATTAACCGACAGTATAGTATAATCAAAAAAACCTTTGGTATCCTAGAAATAAGTAATAATTTAACTTTAATAAAATATAACAACTCGTCTGTAATTAGAAATTAAACTATCTTGTTACATTATCTTATTTCCGATTTATTTTTGTTATCTGGTTTCAAAATAATTGCCACTTTAGTAAAATCAACAATTCTAGATTGTAAACAATTTATCACTGTCGTTAAGATGCTTAATCCAACATAAAATCAGTTCGAAAAACAAGTTGATGGACGCCATAAGTGGGGGTAGTCATCTTTCCGAAATTGCCAGTTGTGTTTTCTATACTAATACCAAAAAATGGTCATGGGAAGAATAATAGATAATTTCTCAAAAGCGAACGTAAATTTCGTTCAAAATTTAGCGAAATTTGACGATTAAGGAACGGAAGTAAAAAATATATTAGGGTTGAGGCAAAACATAAATTAACTTAGTTAAAGCTCAATTTGAATCGAACACGATTTAAGTCTTTATTTTAGTATATAAATCTATTTTTTTAAAGTTGGCATCCGTGGTTTAATTTATTTTTTGATAGACAACTACCGTATTGATATTTTTAGTTTTATTTTGGTTTTTAGAATAAATGTTTTTGGGGATTATATACGACAACTGTTTTGATTCGAGACCTAAATCCACTTCCCCAGAGTCTTATTTATTCAGAGAAACGTATTGCGTGTCCAACAAAAGAATTAATTAACACAAAACTGTACGTAGTTGTGCGGCAAACACCCCTCCCCCCCAACAAGCCTTCAAGCGTTCTGTCCACCACTAAAGTCGATTAATTTATTCTGTAGAGACACGAAAACGGACGATGACAATAAGTCGACTCACTTTAATAAACTTATCTAATACCAATAAAATAAATGCACCGAGCTAATAAAGTCAAACTTAATAATATAAAATCTAAAGTCAACCGACATATTGCAATAGCTGTCTTTTTGACTTGTTCACAAGCGTACAGATACAAACAGTTTTATACATTTCAGACATGTTGACTTGGAATTGTAGTGTCTCCGTTTGTCCTTGTTAAATATTAGTATCGTGTTATATATATTTACTTAACACAGCTAACATCCTAATATACTTTCAACGTTTGTAAAAGCAGTTTTCTCTCGATTTCGAATTATATTTTGGGATTCGTTTCAAACAAAACAATATGGATAGAAATAATTGCAGGAGAATAGATTAGAATTATTTTTTCTTACATATACGAATGTAAAGTTATCTGATGAGATTTTTGTTGATACATATATATTACACTTTCCCTGAATCCAAAAATGTCGTTTTTGGATTTATGTCTGTTTGTCTGTTGTCTGTGCAGTTCTCTACAGACCAAATAGGTGTAACTATTTAATTAATGCAATTTAGCATATGTTAGCAGTTTCTTTGCATTTTTTCGATAACTCGAAATTTGTTGCTAACAAAAAATGCATAATCGGCTACAACGATTTTGATAAAAGGTGTTTCAAAAAGGACTTTACAAATTTGAAAATTCATATACAATTATTCCAAGAAGAGGTATAGAGCTCGTTTTAGTGTTGTTTTAAAGGGAAACACATCAAGTTTTGACTCGCGTAGTCCGCTAGTGTCTAATCGCGACGCACAATATACATTTGTTTTAAATCCCGCCCATGGATTATTTTAACTTATTGACTAACGACTAGTATTGGTTGGTTTTAACTTGATTTTGGGGATAAATGAGTGGGAAAAATTGTGCATTGTTTTTACACAGTTTATTATACAGGGTAATTGAAACAGGTGTAACCGCTGTTTTATCCAATAAATACACAAATTTAAAAAGTAACTCAAGGATTTTTGAGTTAAAACTAGAGGTATTGGCAAATGTTTCATATCACTATTCATTTTCCCAATAGGCCAATAGTGGATGTTCTAGACAATTAGTACCAGAAAATTATGATTTTTGTTTTCTATCTATAACTGTTATTCCTCAGCCAAAGAACAAATAAAAATAACAGTACTGTTATTACACCTTTTACCCTAGCTCTAGTTTCAATTTCACCTGAATTTGATTTTGAAAAATAAGAAAAATCGTCTCTGCAAATAGGTAGCTTGAATTTTGGGAATTTTTGAAACATTAGTGCTTATAGCTCCTAAACAGTTGGAAATATCAAAAAAATACCAACGAATAAAAAAGTATTGAAATAATGAGTTTTATCCAAAAACGATACAAAAAGTAGTTCTACGTAAGAAAACGTAGAACTGACTGCCGTATTGGAAAAATGGCGGGTGATATGGTAATAGCTACCTCTAGTTTTAACTCGAAAAATCATAGGGGTGGGTGGGGGTTTGAAGTTTTTGTACTAAACTAATAAAACAGCGATAGCACACACGTTTCACACCCTGTATACTAAACTAGGATTATTTACAATCGATATTTTCTGAAAGTTCCTGAAAAGTAAAATATTATTGGATTAGAGATATTATAGGATTTAGTCTAAAACCGACTGCGTTAATATATTCATAAAAAGCCAGCTTTATTCTGTTCGCTAGGTTTCACGCAGTCACCGCAAGTTTGATGCAATCGGATTGGGAACACGATGATCGTTAATTGCCGGTTGTTTGACAAAAAAAAAAAAAAAAAAAAAAAACGCACGGGAAGACAAAAACAAAAAACCACAACTTTTAATGGTTTCCGATTAGAAAATACAGCTAAGGGAACAAAGTTGGTTCATTAGTAGAACGCTAGGAAGCGTTGCTGATTGTGGCCTCAGTTCTTTCTTTATCTGGCTGATTGGTGTGGAGAGTTGTTGCTGTTGATAATGTAGCATGCATCATTAGGCCCAACTGTTCACTCATCAATAACTATTTAAACGCAATTGACATTTGTTTTCCCTGCTGCGTACTTTTACTTAATTAGAAGTATAGGAGTTATGGCAGACAGTCTTACAATCGATACAAACTATTTAGTTAGATAAATGGAATAATCAAAGTAAACCTACACCAATAATAAAGAGAGAGACAGTAAATTATTAACATTTTACCAAGGTTTTTAGTTTAATGAAGGTACACCCTTTATATAAACTGACGCACTGACTGTTAACAAGTTCAACGAAGACTTTCCCACCTCTATCTACTTCTATTTTAATTTTTTTTGTAGCAAAAAGACAAAAAACTTTCAGTCATCATCGCTTTATAAAAAAAGGAAGAAAAGAACATAAAATAAAGACCCCTCGCCCCCAGCCCTCGAATATTCTCAAGGTCGGAAAATAATAAGAGTTTCTCAAGACACACGGTTAGAAAGATGAAAGAGTTGGATCTAACCCGACTACATGATCCAGCCAGGTCCCCTTGGAATTGCCAAGGAGGTACTCACTATAGAGAGGCCCTGAGGGTTGTTTTAAATCTTGTTGAGATATCGATGTTGAAAACTTAACATCTGATACTGTGACTCTGTAATAACAAACAATAAACGGTGAAACAACAATGGATAAACAGTCACACACACACACACTCGAAATACTGACAACAAAACTATTTATCTGACAGTTCGGTAGTTGTCAGAAAAAAAAAAGAAGAAAATCAACCATGGGCTACGTTTTATATTTTGTAGATTATTTTAAACACAATATTTAATAACACTGGTTTTGGTAATTAATTATTCTTCTCATTTCACAAAAATTTGAATGAACTCAGTATTGTCGATTTAACTCACGTATCGGCATTTTTAGAGAGATGGTGATCAATAAGTTTTGTTTGGGTACATTATTTTGATCAAAAGTTTAGAGCTGATTTTAAGAAAATCGCCATTTTTTGTCTTATACAGAGTACTCCATATTTTTTGAGTTATCGTAAAAATATGTCACAATATGCCCAAAACATATAAAATTTGATTAAAGTTGGTCCAAAGGTTTCCTTTGAAATGCAGGAAGATAGTCGCCAGACATAAATATCACAGAGATAGGCCCATCACCATCAAAACTTTTTGACCCAGAGAACTTCAAACGTTAAACGCGAAACATCAGTTTCTTGTCCCATCACATAACTTTCTAAGTACACTCTAATAAGGTATTTCTAAAAATGAGTTATAGCTATTTTGAAAAACCGGTATTCTCTTATAAAAGGATCCTCTTAAAACAGAGTAAAATTTTATCTTTAGTCTAAACTAAAATAGGGAAACTTTTTTTCCACTTCTTTCACGCTCATTATCTCCAATAATAATTAGCCCAATTAACTAATACTCAACGCTTTTTTCCAAACCAATTAATTTCTTTTCAAGGTTCGTTTAAAAAATTCCGTCGTTAATATTTAATTATGGACGAAACGAGGGATTAAATTTACAACGCGGAAAATTGCTATTCACGTCGGTCGTTGGATGAATCGAGACATAATTCTAGGAGTGTCTAGTCGATAAGAACATTTCGTTGCAGACTTTAATATCTTTAATTTAAATCGATTGAATTAATCGAGAGTCGAGCCTGGAAACGTGATTGGCCTATCAAATTCTGATGCGAAATGAATCGCCGGCTGGCAGTGAAATTTATTAGCCAGAACGATAAGACCCGATTTAGGTGGTTCAGATAAATAAATATGTACATATTTTTGTAACGGTTTTACATAAATTTAACTGAAATGTTGTGTAACGTATATGAAAGTTTATTATGGAGTCGAATCTCTTTGGAAACATTATTTTAATGTATTCGACAAATTAAAATGAATGTAAGCTTAATTTGCACGAACGGAACAAAATAATCGGAACTCATTCGGCAAAGATAGAAACTGATTGCAATAAAACATTGAATAGTTGTTGTGGATTATTCAATAATGAATGATTTTACATATTAATGCAAACATCGTATTCAGATTACCTTTATCCATCCAACCTTTGATAACAATCGTAACTCATTCATTGGGTGTCAGTTTTCAGTTATTCAAAGTTATTTTGGTTTGCTTGATGTAGCTTAATTAACGTCTAGAGACTGATAACATCTACAAAATTGTTTGTGAAATCCCGTCATACTCTTTTCACAATGTATCGTTTTTTAAATAATTAGACGAGCTCACACAAACAGTGGGCACACTCGTGTTTTGTTTTATTAAAAATAAAATAATAATGTAAAGTTTATGCAAGCAGGAACTGAGAAGAGGGAATAGTATTTGCCAAGGTGAAGACTGTAGACTATAATCTACTTGTTTAGTGGCAAAGAAACATGAGACTACATGCTACATCGGGTTAGAGAGAGAAAGGGAATACACTCTTTAGTTGACACTCGGGTAGACAAGGAAGGATGATAATGTCCTGCCTGACCACAACTCACAAGTCTAGTTCACTAATCTGCTTTGAATTATGAGAAAGAAAAACTACATGCAAGTTGTTTGGGCACGACATCAGGCTATAGTCTGTTCGGCTGGAGAATAAATTGAGTAGATTGGACAATCTGCGGCCCGGAGTAGTTTCAAATGCTTGGCACGCATCTCTTGTTCTTGAATATAGAAATGCTGTCTGGATTATAAAACCTTTTTAAATCCTAGACATTAAATATATCGTACAATAGTCTTTCTATAATTTATAAAGACGAATATGTACAGTCTGATGTGGAGTTCTTTACAAGTCATAATTCTGAATGCACGATCATGGGTTTTCTTAGTCATTTTTTTTACAATCAGTTTAAATTTAGGCCTAACACACAGGCTATTCATGAACTTTATCTAAAGACTGTATTTCACAAGACTTAATATTCATAAACAAATCATTATATGTATCATATTTCTAATTAAATATTCCTTTATGGCAAGTTCGAGTGATACTGTTATTGTAAGACACATCGTATTATTGTAAGACTGTTATATGTTTGTAACAAGCGACATATCGCTAAGGGATGATGTAATAATTACAAGACGAGTAAAACATCTTGCCAGTTGTCCTCTCCTAATCAGGATATAGAGAAGCTCTCGTTTGATCTAGTGAAGCTAGTAGCAGAGCTATAGCTTTCTATGCCAATGGTTTCGAGTTCGATTTCCGTGAAACTTGTTTCGGAAGTTTGTTGATTTTACAACAAGTTTCGGCAGCATCGTGAGGGATAGCAGCCAATTCCGATCACGCAAATTAAAATTAAAGCGACGGGAACTCGTTGTGCTGACCACACATCATCTCTAGGCTCAATCAAGGTGTTGCGCAAAAGATTTATTATTTTTTAAAAGCAGAAATAGGTTGTTAAAATGGGGGAAAATAAAATAATGTCCATCAAAATTGGTTTAAAAATACCAATGAAAATAAAGTTTTAATTCTATTTTTTAACATTGACGGTTAGACGGATTTTCATGAAAATGGTTAAATTTATTCGTTACGACAGTCGTGTGTATATTTTGTTTTAAGTTTAAACTATTTTATGCAGAAAAGTAGAAAAAAAGAAGATGGGATATCCAAGACATAAATTATTATCATTTTCCATTTTTACTGAGTTTCTTAACCAGGGCTGTTAACAGCTGGACATATAAATTATATATTGAAAATAAAGATCGGGAAAACTTAACAAAAAATTATTAAAAACGCTCCATTTTAAAATGTAAATTTCATTTCTAGGTGTGAAAAGAGAAGAAAAATGCTAACGTATGTCTATTTAAAACACTTTTTTGTTGAGAATAATGATTCGAATTTGCCCCTAACCACAATCACTAGAAACTTTAAAATAAAACACAATTATCTGATTAATTATTTCCACTAAATGCCCTGATGTACATTTCGATAACACGGTTATCATCATCGGAGGGTCTTGCTTATAAACTAAATTTAAACTTACATATCTACTAATGAAATAAAATAAAACCTAAAACTATAATAACCTGAGTGCAAGCTAAAATCCCTCCCACTCCACAGATTAGTTGGCCAGTAAGATAAAGTCAGATAATTGTGTTTAATTTTAAAGTTTCTAATGATTGTGGTTAGGGGCAAATTCGAATCATTATTGTGAATTTCACCACAGTGCTCAACAAGATTGTAACTTTATTGTTGTATTAAAGGCGAAAAACTTTGCAGTCATCTTCGTCTTAAAAGAGAAAAATAATAATAAAAGAGTATAAAATAAGAGACCCCTAGCCTCCGCTACTCTAATAATAACAATGTTTAGTTTGCACAAAATAATACGCATGTTTTATTTAATATTGCGTCCAAGTAGGAAGAGAACAATAATTGATTACGACAGACGATAAGCCAAGACTGAAAAAAGAATGATCTAAGCCAATACTAGTTGGAAAAGGTGTATCTCCAGCTAGGTACCTCGGGATTACCCCCCCCCCCCCCCCCCCCTACACACATTCATTATAAGAAAGTTACTGACGAGAAGCTATGTCAAAAACGTATTTAATAAAAAATTAATGGAGATCAAACAAATGCTAGGTACTATTTCCTGCCTATCCTCAGAAACCTAAAGCGTTCTTTTAGACATTGCCCATAAAATGTTTTTATAATACTTTATTTAACAAAAAAATAAGTCATAAATAATAGAACAATTTGAAATTCTAACCCAATTATCACTTCTCTATAATGTTTCAGAACGATAATATTCCATTTGAAGTCAACATACAGTAATTCGATTCCAATTCGTTGGCTTTAATACTGAAAATTGTAAATTTATAGTAAGAAGATTTCTGTTAGATAGATTCCAACTTGAATTATTGTCGAAGTTGTTTCAAACTGGCGTTAGAGAAAATTACTGGTGTGTTGGCGCACTCCCTGAGCCGTGTTTACGGGCCCGCATTCACCATAAATCACGCTAACCGCCGGGTTTTCTAACTACTATCTATATTTATTTACTAGTGCTTTGTTAGCGACCAGATATACTGGCAAAGCATAAAGGAAAATCCATTTACAACAGACTAGTTCAGGTATAATAAGTTATAGCAACCTAGATTATCGTGAAAATATAAAACCCTCCCGTTTCCACGGAGGCGGCCGATATTTGATTAGAAATTTAAATTTTAAATTAGCATTTTCACTTCTATACATCATGAGTAGAATCAAGGTCTACAACTCTCGGAAATTAAAATGTAATCAATAAACGGAAATAGCCTTAACGCCCACAGCAATAACCTTTTTAAACACTGCAACTTTGTCCTCTCTCCCTCCTCCTTTCTGTTTGTTTTTATTCTGATTTTCGTTTTAAAATAAAAATATTTTTTCTTGAACGATCGCAAATATTATAAGAGTGTAGCTCAACAATATATAAGTATAAAATAAGTATTTTAATAGGAAAAGAAACCTTTTGCGCTTTTAATGCTATTTAAAAATGTTTGTTTTGTTTGTGTGTTATTGCTGAACCATTTTTTTCAATAACTATTTCATATAGTAGGTTCAAAATATAAGTCACTTGTGACGAAGGTCCCCTAACAGATTTATATAAAAATAATAATTACTTTGTTTATGACAATTTTTAACACAATTTTGTTTTATTTTTTAAAATAAGAAAATTAAAAGTATCATATTTATTTTGTACTGCTACAGCCTACGATACTTAAAACTATTTTTAGTTATGACTAATACAAATATAAAATTGTCAAAAAAAGTGGTCTACTTTTTATTACCAACCATCGTTTATAGGTTAGAAAGTACCAAATTGCACAAAAATAACTTGGATTTCACCAACCATCACAGAACAATGGCGAAAACTACATAACTATAAAAATCCTTAGGGGCTCACTGTAGTGAGTATAGGTTTAGCAATCCTGAGGGAACATAGCTTGATCTACATCTATTTTCCTGTAGTCACGGGTTAAACTCCTTTCTTTCATCTCTCCTATCAGATCTCTCTTGACCAACTCTTGTTCTTTTCCGACTCTGACAGTATTAGACGGCTAATAGGTCTTTATCTTATATTCTTTTCTTTCTTTTTTTATTCACCGATGATGGCCGCAGTCAAAAAATATAATATTGGAAGGCAATTGATCATTCTACCCTTACTTACATTTTCTAACTAAAAACAAGTACAGACTATAGTGAAAATAGAACTTAAAAAATGTATTATCCAAACCGATTTTGTTGGAACTCGTAATATTTATATATTAGTTGTACGTAACTTGTCTTCGAATACGACAAAAAAAAATTATATTTCTGTTACCAAAAGATTCCAGCACTCTGTAAATTAATATATTTACTGTACCTACATGATATAAAAAAATGTATATATTTCTTAAACAACCATAAATCCAGAATTTTAATGTTAAAAATCTGTAGTATTAAGAACAGTGAAACAATATTAAAAATATGATGACTTATGTTTAACTATTCGTTTTAACAGTAACTTTTCTAATCTGTACAATTTACAAATTGGCGTGTAAAAAGTACAAATTCAAAAGGCTGATTTCATTAAAAGAGTCATCATTGTTAAGATGAGGGGAATAAAACTGTTATTCAATATTACTGATGTACAGTATAGATGTAGAGAATACAATATGAACTGAAAATCTCTAAATTCAATTTACAGCTTTTAAACTTGTTTTTAAAGCTGCGTAAAGAGACGAAATAAAAATACAATATTATAGAAATCAGCCAATCGATCTTTAACTGTTGACAAATTCAATTCCAGTTTACAAATGTCATAGACAATATGATAAAGCTTACTTACGCACAACTGAATTCACTATTCTAAAGAACATCGATAAATATTTGAGTCTGTTTGTTGAGACATTCTGCAAAGCTTAATGCAGGGAAAGAATGCTATGAGTAAAGTGTAATGTACTAAAGTCAAGATAAGCCTGCTTTCAGGGAACACCGGTCGTTTGTTCAGCTTTTAACCAGTTTCGGCAACTCGCGTAAAGCTACCTATGACATAGCAACATGGTTCCTTAAAATATTCTAAAAACAACAACAACAATGAACTTGTTTTTTATGTTGGACTTTGCAATTAATTGTGAAGTTAACAAGTCGAGTGTGGACATATATGTGGTAACATAAACATTAATTAAAAACAATGATAAGGTTAACTATGCTTACACAAATAATAAACACAATTATAAAAATATTTTGTTGTGACTTCATAGTTATTTCAATTTCAGTCTTAAATAATTTTTTTTTTGTAAAAACTGGATCTGAAAATAAGGGTAGAGGATCGATTACATAGAAACAACATTTCTGTGACATTCCGTCGAATGGAAGTAAAATTCAATTCGAGACCTGCTATACAGTATAAATGATTTGAGTTGCGATGTAGTCAACCAATAAAAACACTGTTCACAATCATGAGCTGGAAAAGAAACTGAGCTTTGTAGAAATTCAATCCCTTTTTTTCTATTATTATATTGGCTCTGAATTTGATTGATTGGCTCGCTAATTCCGAAGAAGGGGTGGGGACGTTTGGTGCTTATCACCACTTCTGTTTTGAATACCAGTGTCTAGGACAAGGCTAGTGAGGTGCTACAAACTATTGGATTCATACAAATTTGTCAGAACGTATAGTAAAGTGTTATCAACATATGATACAAAAACAAAGACGGACTAGTAAAGAAATGAAGTATGTTCGTTGCTATAGGAACACTGAATCAAAAAGCTTTGTTTTGGGTAAATCATTAAAACATAGATTTACTATTTATATCTAAAGTAATATTCACCAAACGTTCGTTGGACTGGATATGAATAAAACGTAGATCTACTATTATTTATACTTCAATGAATTTTCTTCAAAACAAATGTTAACATAATCTCCACCTTATCAAGATTGAAATATAGAGGGACAACCGAAGGAAATTATTCAAACTTAGGCCTACTTCAAGATAAGACACACTGACGATATTTCACTGCACGTAGACATAATCTTCACCTAAGAATAGACTAAAAAAAAGAACTGAAGGAACGAATAAATCGTATGTTCGACAAACTTTCGGATAATCTCCATCGAAGAGGTGAGTTAGAGAGGGAACTGAAGGAAATCAATAAGGTCTCCGTCGACAAATCTTCACCTAAGAGTAGAGTACAGAGAAGGCGGTCAGTAAGAACAAGAGGCATGTAAACACAAGTTCGTGTACAGCATTTTAGTCCCCTCTAGTTAGATTTAGTCGACGAAGATTATTATTAAACCAAAAATGCAAAAAGTTCCAACAAAATGTTAATTTGCTCAAATGGCTCGACAGTAAAGAGTAATGATGGTGGTTGATGGAAGCTATTTTCTTTTGTGATTAGGCAATTGTTATCGAACCTATATTCGAAGCACGAAATGGACGCTCATTATTGTCAGACAAGATCGGAGCCTCAAGGAACAAACCGGCTTACTAGATTAAATCGCTATTAAAATTAGCATAGTAAGCTGACCTAATAAAAACTACAGCGGAGTAATCGCTTCCTTTTTGTACAGAGAAACATTTTAATCTGCGATGGTGATTTATAGGGCATCACTTGAACCAAGACTTGGAACGGATCTTTATCGTCAAAATGAATCCAGCAAAGATATTGGCAGAAACAAAATTGCGGTTAAATGTGTTGTTAGTTGCATCGTAAACTGTGTAAAATGGGCGCTTACAGTTTCATGGACCTATATTGAATTTTATATTCTCGGCATAAATAGTTATATCTTAGAATTCATATAGGTTGAGTCGCGGCTATAAAGTCGACCGCTATAGCGGCCCATAAAGGTGTAATTTTATACGGATATCAACTTCCACGCAATTTATTCATGAAGGGACATTTTAAATGGTTGAATTATGATAATGCGAGTATGATAGAAAAATTGAAATGATATGGAAGGGGAAAGATACAATACATTTTAATTAGAATTGGAAAAATGTAGGTTAAGTTATAAAATATGAAGAGCACAAAAGAACAAGGGTGGAAGGGAAAATTATAGTGATATTAATAAAAGATATCATACAATTTATTGCTTCATATAAACGTTACTAATTCAAACAAATCTATCTGCACTTTTTAACCTAAGTTACGCTCTCTTACTACAGTTTTATGTTTTGTTTTTTTTACATTCTAATGTAAATGTTCAAACAGACACTGGTTATTATTTTAGATATAATTATTATATTAATTTGAGTTCCAACCTTCCAACTACTGAAGAAAACGTGCAAAATATCTACCAACTGAATAATTATTTTAATTTAATATAATTCACTTGAGGGAAATTCTGTGAATTTAAAAACAAAATTAAAAGCGTACTGTAGAGGCAGTGAGGACATTTATGTTGGTACATTTCTGCTTCTCAGAGCTATGAAACTATCTTTTCAAACTAAATTTCAAGCGTTTCGGTGCATTAATTAACCACAATTTCTACCGTAGCTTGTACCACAGTGAAGGGTGGACAAACAGGAGTTAGTAGACCTGTGAATCCGTAAAAGGAAAACTGGGGTTGCTAATTAAGTCTATACATGATGATTACAATCTATAATTACGAGAAAAGAACCTCGCGCCGCGCGCAGGTAGAACTGTGGTGGGAAGGGAGAGCTCGAGTTAGGCCAGACATACCCGGCCGCTGCTTCATTGCGTAGGGCTTAATATTTTCTTTTTTAAACCTATTACAGCTCTAAAACAGTGAATGTGTATCGTTTATGTTCCTGACAACTACAAATAGTAAATTTAAATATTTTACAAACTATAAAGTTTGATAAAGTAAAAGACGTAAAAATACATTAAATTATAGGTTTTAACTTCCTTTATATTATGGCAAAAATGTAACAATTTATCCCCAACACCGCTCCAATCCCCACCCCGCCATCGCCCCTACACGCGTGCGCGAGCCACTCTCGAGATGACGGTTCTGCGCAGGTATCTTTCTGTCTGGTAGGCCTACTGTACGACATCCATGCTAAACTAAATAACTATAATAGGTACATATAAGTATAAACTCTACTTAACCGATATAAGCATATGCTAATTGATGAAACTGTACACTTGTACAAAAACAATAATTAAACAACTAATTGAAGGTGTATTAACTTAATTTGGGTTAAATACAAGTTTTTTTACCTACATATATTACCATAGTAAATAAGAATCAGATACTGTAGTAGTAGTACAGTAAGCGGCCTAGTTATACGACACACTTGCTTTGTTTACAATCCTGTTTGAGAAATAATTTAATTACTTCCACCTTACGTCATAACAATTAACTCTGGCCCGACGCATTGTATACGGGGTGTATATAAAGTCCCGCACGGGCTTAATATTTTCTAAACGACAACAGATAAATCAATAAGATTTGGCACATCAACACCACACCTAAAAATCTACTTTTTTAAGGAACTATCAATTTTCTGTCATATCATGGGGACGTCCCGCAAGGAGTCAGAAGGAAATCTTAAATAGGAGCATAGGTCAATATGCACATCATTTTAAAGGGCTTAGCTAGCAGAGTTTAATGCCGCAAACCGCATTCAAAAAGGTTGATCCAGTACAAAATGGCGGCTGTTCATAATTCACTTCTCTATTGACACGCATAATGTAGTATTTAGCTGCAGTATTCATTTAGTTGCAGTTTTGCTTTAATGGGATTGTGGCTACTGTACTAATAAAATGTAACAAAATAAAACTTTTGAACAGCCGCCATTTTGTACTGGATCAACCTTTTTGAATGCGGTTTGCGGCATTAAACTCTGCTAGCTAAGCCCTTTAAAATGATGTGCATATTGACCTATTCTCCTATTTAAGATTTCCTTCTGACTCCTTGCGGGACGTCCCCATGATATGACAGAAAATTGATAGTTCCTTAAAAAAGTAGATTTTTAGGTGTGGTGTTGATGTACCAAATCTTATTGATTTATCTGTTGTCGTTTAGAAAATATTAAGACCGTGCAGGACTTTATATACACCCTGTATAACCTACAATGTAACAACTCGGAAAAGTCTATTTTTTCTCAGCTTTTACTTATTAGCTGCTCGAGTTCTATTTTGTGTAAAATAACAGGTAAGAGGTGTTACAGATACAAAGACAAATAATCGGTAAATAATTTCCATCGCTAACGATTTATAATTCAGTTTCAAAAGATCAGTCTTGGGTGAGACGCTGCGCGGTTTTTCCATTTGATCTTAGCTTGCGTTCATATATTGGATTAGCTAAATGCTATAGAGGTAATCCTATCAAATAAGACAAACTGCCCTTAAAACACTTCAATTTGACTCTAAACTGGTGGGAAAGCTCCTGACCCAGCGACACGGTCTCGTTTCAACAAATAGCAACTTGAATGGGCGTCAGCCGTCAGAACAGTAGGACATCGATGAAAATGAGAAGGCAATTATCCTTGTCGATCAAGAGATATCAATTCAATTCATGGAACTGGTATGATGCATATGTGTTAGGTTAGGTTAGGTATCAATTCACTTCATGGAACTGGTATGATGCATGTGTTAGGTTAGATATCAATTCCCTTCATGGAACTGGTATGGTGCATATGGGTTAGGTTAGGTATTATTTCCCTTCATGGAACTGGTATGATGCATGTGTTAGGTTAGGTATCAATTCCCTTCATGGAACTGGTATGATGCATGTGTTAGGTTAGGTATCAATTCCCTTCATGGAACTGGTATGATGCATGTGTTAGGTTAGGTATCAATTCCCTTCATGGAACTGGTATGATGCATGTGTTAGGTTAGGTATCAATTCCCTTCATGGAACTAGTATGATAACATAATAATATGGGTTAGGTTAGTTTAAGTTAGGTATAAATTCCCTTCATGGAACTGGTATGATGCATAAGGGATAGGTTAAGTTAGGTATCATTTCTCTTCATGGAACTGCTATGATGCATATGTGTTAGGTTAGGTTAGGTATCACTTTCCTTCATGGAACTGGTATGATACGTATGGGTTAGGTATCAATTCCCTCATGGAACCTGGTATGATGCATATGTGTTAGGTTAGGTATCAATTCCCTTCATGGAACTGGTATGCTACTTATGGGTTAGACAAAAATAAGGACAAAGATGACGCCGAAGTTTCTTTACAACAATTGAATAAACAACAGAAGGATGAGCTTTGCTTGGCTTGACATAGAACATTATACGGATATCTGCCTCATTAACTGTAAATGTCCACTTCAGGGAACACGTACTGACGTTGGAAGACCCAATCTGTTGCTTGTTTAGGCAGACCAGTGAGTTTCTGTATGGAGACTCTTCATCACTCAATATCCAAATGATGAAGAAGACATCATCATTGGCAATAAAATCATCCAACTTATGAAGGAAACAAGAAGTGGACAGTACAATCCTATGTGGATGACGAAGGTTAAAGTTGACGTACAAAGGGCGCTAACCATTAAAGTCCCAAGTCAAAATGATGCAACTTAACCGATGAAACCATAAGAGAGGAGAAATCACTGTATGATCAAAAAACTTAATTTTATAACTATCAAATGTATAAAAAAATTACTTGTTTAAAGCAGCTCAGGAGTTTAAAACCAAAGCAAAGCAAGCTTGATATTCTGAACAAAATAATTACTATGGAAGAGGTTTAGAATGTATGAACCGTATTCCTGTGGTTTCCTAACCTTTTAGATAATACCTTGCGGTTTTCTACGCAAATGTCACCATCTGAAAGGCCAAACATGAAGCCAGAAACATAGCATGGACAGTTCCCACAATCCCCTCTAAGTCCAGTTTCCAAAGTTCAAAACAGTAATGCATCATTAGTGGTAAATAAATGTACATATTATTTTAAACCTTTACATAATTATTTTATTGGTATATTTATCCAAACTGGGGTGGGGAAACATTTTTAACCAAATAAAATCAATTTTAATTTCGCAGATAAGGTACAGTTGTTGATAAAAAATTAATATTAATTCTTTTCTTAGTAGAATACGTTGAAACGTGTTACAGTCTAAACTAGTTAACTCGCTAAAAAAAAAATTTAAAAAACGCGAACACAAGCTCTCACAAAAATTACGTTTAATTTATCAAACGCGTTTCAACGGCAAAGTCGCCATCCTCAGTAACACATGAGCTACAATAATTAAACTATAACCTAAGATGGCGACTTTGTCGTTGAAACGCGTTTGATTAATTAAACGTATTTTTTGTGAGATCTTGTGTTCGAGTTTTTTTTCTATCTAATATTATCTCACAAGTCAAGCTTAATATTTATTTATAGTTAAAAACTAACAACTATCCTACAGATAAAAATTACTGTTTGGGAATAAACTGGAAAAAAAAAATACGATTTTAAACTTTAACGCGCTTAAAAACTTCAAAATTTATATAAAATGTACAGTATATTTTGGTTTCATAAGCATTTGAGAGAGTATGAATTCCCCCCTCCCTTAATTCATAGTTTGAAGGCGAAAAACCTTTCGGTTAACATCGCCTTTCGGTCATCATCGGAAGAAAAGAACATAAAATAAAGACACCTAACCCTCGAATACTCAAATACCATCAAGGTTGGAAAAGAATAAGTGTTGGTCAAGACAGAACTGATAGGAAAAATGAAAGAGAGGGATCTAACCAAGTGAAATCTAACCAAGTGAAAAAGGTGTAGATTTAGCTAGGCCACTCGGGAATGCCAAGCCAGTAAACCCTTGAGGCCGAATGAGTATTTAAAAGGTCAGTGCAATATTTATGCATAACTAATTTGCCAAATTATCCCATCTTCTTTTTTAAATGTGAAATTCAATCAAACTCTTATAATTCCTGACATGTAGTTTTTAGTTAATCGCGAATAAATGTTGATTATTATTTGTTACTGTTGATATTCGTTATCACTAAACCTGAATGTAATTTCCAAACTAAATTAGAGGCAATGAACAAGTGAGCAAATACGTGTACTCCGACACTTGTTTCAAGATAAGCCGACCTGATACTTGCGTCTAACCCCAAGTATTGGAATTTATTTACTGTGAATACTTGTTTATTGTTATATATTTAAATTTTAATTGGCACCATGCACTAGTGATACAATAGACAATAGACCATTACACGCAGAGACTACCAAACATTGTCGACTAAAGGACAATGGCTAATATTTCTCCATGTAGCAGATAATACCCACCCACTTTCCTTCCTGCCCAACTTGTTCCGCCAACTTAGACCTAGACTTTGTGTTCTTACTTACGAGTCAATTCCGGCAAGAAACTATTTCAGTTTATTTGCTTATTTATACAATATTCCGTAACGACAAAACTCACCCATAAAGTCAATAAATTTTAATTTACGTCCTAAATTATCTATTTTTTTAATATGTAGGCCTACACAAGTTTTTTTACCAACTAAGTATAAACCTACGTGTAAATAAATGATTAGATTGTATGGGTGACCATAATGAAGACTATAAAAATAGGGAATAATTCATCCAAGTAATTCATGACGACCCAATAAAACACCGCCTTATAGTTCTGCACACCTAACCTAACCTAACCGCATAGTAACCTAACCTAACCGCCTTAAAGTTCTGCACACCTAACCTAACCTATTGTAGCTTAACCGCCTTAAAGTTCTGCACACCTAACCTAACCTATAGTAACCTAGCCTAACGTAACCGCCTTAAAGTTCTGCACATCTAACCTAACCAATAGTAACCTAACCTAACCCCCTTTTGAATTTAATTTGCACAAGAACTATGACGACCAGAAAATTAAATGTACTGTATACAACAATGTAATCTGTCTAGATAAATTTTTTTTAATAGCGCATTTTTATTTATTTCAAGGCAAAAATTATGTGAAATTGCCTTTTTTGTTGTTATGTGTAATGAAAATATCACAAAAAGTAAAAACTAGATTTCATACAGCTTTTAATTACTTTTCAAAAGAAGTTAATAAATTTTGATAAAGTGAAGAAACAATTTGCTTTATTGTGGAATCATGACCTCACTGAATTTATACGATAGAACTTCAGAGAGTTCATGCTAGCGCAATGGAATTTCTCTTCACACTTGGCAAGAACTAGCTGTACATCCACGCAAGTAATATAAATGCAGAAGACCATAGCAATAGCATCAAAACAATGCTCTTAAATGTCATACCACCATTCTTGAGACGAATTGGAGAATGTTAGTGAAAAAGTAAGACATGCCGAGTGCCTAATTATTGTCTCCCCTCCTACTTTATTTCCCAATTTTTGTGTTATCAATTTAGGACCACATGAGGTTTATTCCTAGTACTAGTTTTTTTGAAGCTCCAATTTTTTAATTGCTACACATAATTTTCCTGCGACACATGATACTCTTTTTAACACATGGTAGTGAATAAAACTCAATGGTGGAATCTGTTTACATTTTTTTTTTCGTAATTTTGACAATTTGAATGGCGTAAATCAATAGAAGTAGATAATGACAAATAGGTTCTAAAAAAGATGGCACAAAAAATCATAAAACGTGAGCAGGTAAAATCTTCATACCGGGTTCAAAAACCGATTTGAAAATGGTGGAATAAAGTAGGAGGAGGGACTGATTTTTTAACCACCCTATATAATAAGCATACAATAATTTATATGCAGCAAGAGAACGCATTTATTAAAACGTTATTCAGAATATTCCTGAAATTATGTACACAGAATTAGGAAAATCGTTTTTACAAGACTGATAAAATTACGGATTACTGTGAAATGAATAAAAATAAAACCACTTTAGAGAGAGAGGTACTTTTCCCCTCTGTAAATACTGTAGTTTGAACATCTCTACTCTACTTTGTTGGAGTTATTCAATCTCCGCCCTGTGCCGTAGCCATAGCAACATCAAATCATTTTCCTCCATTTCAAATGCTAGGGATTTTTTTTTGTATTTCTTTCGTAAAAATCTATATCGTATTAAAAGATTATAAACATTAAGTAATTAAGTGTATATGAAAGCTATTGGAGGGATTGTTAAAATACGAGATGTTATATAATATTACCTTAACAGTGCTGAATACAAATATGGAATTTATTGGTAGAACTTTTTAATGAATTAAACAAAATTTTACATTCAGAAAAAGTCTTGTGATAAGTTACAAATTGACTTTAAAATTTTCATAAATATATCATTCTGAGTTCAAAAAATTATTTCTTTTTTTAAATTATGTCTCTCTGTGGAGTTCTCTGCACACCAAGTGTAGTAATAGAATATTTCGATCCTCGAATAATTGGGGGGGGGGGAGAAAAATTCACCTTAATCCCCGTCATTAAAAGCTTGATTTCAATCAATTAGTATTTACGTTTAGGAGGAGTATGGTAGAAGGAAAGTATATTTATAGGCTCTTTTTAAATACTGTATAAAAATATCTATTAAAATATTTTTGTGTTTATGAAATTTTTCTGAAAGTTGATAAAATAGATCCTTCTACACTAATTTATCTCCCACATGAAATTTTTTTTTTTTAATTTAAGTAAATTTTTGAAGGTTTACGAATATTACTTGTGATTTTTCTAGATGGACGTGAGAGAAAGTGAATGCAATATTTCTGAGTTTATTTAATATGTGATAATTAATGATTTTAGAAATTTGCAGATTAAAAATTCATCGGAAAGAAATGAACTGTTTAAAAACCAAAAGCGTAACATAAATAAATCTAAATAAAGGTTTGTCATAATTTGACGTTGTGATTTCTTATCTCTAATATTGGTCTTCAATTATAGATGGTCACATGTGAGGGTTCCTTCACAGATGAGACTATTTGATTTGCACATGGGGTTGTATTGTATTGTGACAACTAACCACGAGGGAGGGAAAAGGGGGGAACCCAAATAACGTGGCAAGCAAGGTCCGTAACACGAGCTTTGTTACGGGACATTCATCTCCGATGTGAACATAGAGTAAACGTTTCCACATTTTATAGATAGAGTGGCGGTCTTTTTAATTTTTCACACTTTTTGTCTTCCCAAAAATTACCTTGACATGATTTTAGTTCAGTCATTCTGCAAGAAGTTTTATTTTGTTTGTGACCGAGCGATTAAGATTTTTCATACTTATACTATTTCTAGATTGCTGTTTTTTAAAGACAAATACGACTGCATAAAAATATTTTTAATGATTAAAAATTAGGCAATATAATGTTTTGTCTAAGTGGGATAATTTATTTAACGTTGCTTTCGATTGTAATGTCAATAAAACCCAAATAAAAATCGGTGCTTAATTAAAATGTGTGTTGTAGGGTTTTAAAAATGACTACAATAACTATAAAATATGTTTAGCTGAATTGTATATTTTCAAAAGTACATGAGGAGGAGAATATCAAAAGAATGTGTTTGTGTAAGAATATTTAATCAATTTCGCAGTAGTTTGAAGTTGTACAAATTCCCTCCTCCCTCTCTCTCTCTCTCTCTCTCTCTCTCTCTCTCTCTCTCTCTCTCTCTCTCTCTCTCAAGACAGAGAGAGAGAGAAACATTTATTGGAATGCAGCTCTACAATAATCGACATTTAGTTTCAGATTGACTTATTGTAAAAACATGCACAGTAGTAATCGCTCAACTACGAACAGATTATTATTCTACAGGTGGTATTTTTTAATCTAATTTTACCTCCTTTAATTGAACCAAGACTAACAGTTGCAAACTCTGATACTACACAAAGTAGTAGGCACGCATGCTTTTATAAACAACAATTCATTTAAATAAACAAATTACATTTATAAAAATCCACCAATAAACGAGTTGAGTATTAAATAAAAATGGCGGACATTGACGCGGATATAAAATAATCAATCAATCACCTGTCGTAATAGGCCAGCTGGGTTGTCGACTGTTTTGATTGGCCGCATCACCTGCGAACACACAAACACACAAACATTAAATTGATATTCTAAACGCATAAAATCCACTACATTAGAATACTGCTATTACTATTACTAGTCTAACGATGTGGTCTATACATTCCAGAGTACGTTAGGAATTTCAATGTATCTTTTCTACTTTTGCCTGTTCTGAATTTAAGTAATACATCAAAATGAAGGATGGTTTTCGTTTAATATTCACTAAACACTTTTCTGCTGCTTCAAGTAACAACGCAGAAAATGAATAAAACATGTTAAAGGGTAATGTATCTACATGCACTATGCACAGGTGTGTTGCCGTGTACAGTATTAAATAGCCATCACTTAATATTATTAACTGTAATTATATACAAATCTTGTTTTCCTCAGTGGGCGAGTTTTATTTCAAGGTTTTAACGACCAGATATGGATAACATTTGTAAGATGATTCCCTAAAAGAAATGTTTTGTTACTTTAAGAAAAATACAAAGTTATTGTAAAATTTAAATGTTACGGGTAAACTTCTACATTCGGATACTAAAATCGAAGGCGAACGTAGCCTATACGACCCAATAAAAAGTTAATTTGGTGACGCGACTAACAGAAACCGCCCTGAAATTGCTCACTCGGGCTCTATAAAAAATCCAATCATATTTGTACGGTCCACAAGGTTTCTGTACCCAATAAATAGAAACCATACGTCTTTCCTCATGTACAACCATCAACTGTCCAAGACAAAGATAAAATATGATCACGAGCCCTTATTTTTTCAGACAATTCTCTCCCCCTTTATGACACCCTCGTCTTTACGAAGCTATCTTGAAGTCAAGGCGGCCGCTTTGATGAAAGTAAACATTGGGTCCGCCCCAAAGTGCTTTTACAAAAGTGTTTGACGTCAATATTTCTACTGAGTGGGTCTACAAGCCCTCGAACCTTGTACTTGTCATAAATACGATCTTTTGTTTTGAGCACTAAAAGTGTCTTGTTAAATCTAATCATAAGTAAAAGTCAATATAACACTCCTTCATGTGTGCTTAGCCCGGGTAGTGTTTGCAACTTCCAGCCTTTATTTGTGTAAGTTAAAGCTTAGGTCTACTCAATGTAAATATACTTTAAAGTTTGGCGTAGAATTTACACTTTTTTGACGTAATGTAAACTAATAATAAACGTGTAACTTAAAGAATGTCGGTAATAGTTTTAATTTATTGTTAAATAAAGTTGAACCAATAAATAATATTAATAAGTACATATTAAAAGTTTTGTAACATACGGTTTTAATTTTATAAATGTGATTGGCCGTTGAATTTGTAAAGTAGAAAATATACCTCCATATTACTTTTAAAAGCGTTACATGAAGGTTGTATTTTTATTAATTGTCCATTTTGAAATAAGTTTTTGTTTGTTTTTAACTCGTTTAAATTAATGATTAAAAGAGCACGTGTGTAAGTATTTGGTAGAAATAAATAATGTAGAGCCGAGAAATAACATCTTCACCAACTCTTTTCATTATCTAATTTGTGTAATAAATTCTACTTCATTTCTTAAATTACATAATTTGTTAGATGTAGGATATCTGTGTACAATCGCTATTTTATTATTATGTGATTAACCGGATGTCGATATCTCAATAAGCATCCTCATTATGAATACGTTTAAACACGTGCTTCATTTGATATGTGATGTACTTACAACATGGCCGATTCAAGTTAAAAACACGCCTTGCTGTACTGTGTAGTGTACTCAACGTCAAAACCACACCCAGCAAAACAAACACTTTCTGCACGCTCAGGTCTGTACAACACAAAGACAGTCTTTCAATTTCAAATGAGTTGAAGGAGAAGGCAGGAAACACGGCCAAATACATTGATTCGCCAGTTTATATTGGGAGTCTAACCTAATCCTTTCCTGGCGATAGTCGATGGATTTAATTGCTTAAGTCTGTTCCAACTTTTCGTATTAGATAAACACAGTTTAGAGTTAGACAGACGTGCAGACTTGATTGATTTTAGAATTAGAAAAGAGGGACCGCACATAAAACAATTAATTTAGCGTGGATTAATATATATATAATTTTATTTAAATGTACTGTATTTGTTTTTGTGAAAAGATCCACTAATTTAATATTGTAAAATGAAGAAATCACGCGATACCAATATTTCATATAAAAATGTTTATTCAACAGTATATGAAAATATAAACTAGTGAAGGTGTCATTTATGTTACCTAGTTAAAAAAAAAAAAAAAAAGATAAAAATTAGCTCCAATTTTGCAAAATTATTTTTCTTTATGAATCTCATTTCTAGATTAACATACTAAAAACCCAAAAATTGGAACATACTAGTAATCATTTTAAACGTAGTAACGATATTTTTATACAACCCTTACGACAGCAGTTGTCTCTCTTTGTATCTCTACTAATATTGTAGTGGTAATTTAAACTTCTGAGGATAATAAACTTCCGGTGTTATCGATAAACTTCTGAGGATGACACCGGTTTTATCGATAAACGTCTGAGGATGACACCAGTTTTATCGATAAATTTCTGAGGATGACAACGGTTTTAAACAATAAACGTCTGAGGATGACACCAGTTTTATCGATAAATTTCTGAGGATGGCACAGGTTTTATCGATAAACGTCTGAGGATGAGACCGGTGTTATCGGTAAATTTCTGAAGATGACACCGGTTTTATCGATAAATTTCTGAGGATGACAACGGTTTTAAACAATAAACGTCTGAGGATGACACCAGTTTTATCGATAAATTTCTGAGGATGACACCGGTTTTAAATGACAAACGTCTGAGAATGACACCAGTTTTATCGATAAATTTCTGAGGATGGCACAGGTTTTATCGATAAACGTCTGAGGATGACACCAGTTTTATCGATAAATTTCTGAGGATGACAACGGTTTTAAACAATAAACGTCTGAGGATGACACCAGTTTTATCGATAAATTTCTGAGGATGGCACAGGTTTTATCGATAAACGTCTGAGGATGAGACCGGTGTTATCGGTAAATCTCTGAGGATGACACCGGTGTTATCGGTAAACTTCTGAGGATGACACCGGTTTATCGAAATTGTACATTTATTATTTTGAATATGACTGCGAATGTAGATACAAAACTGGGAAAATTTTTAATGAAGTAGACCAATGAGAAACATTTTTATATGCAATTCGATAGATTCAAAAATGCCTCCTATTCGATCGCAAATGGTTATTTGAACTTTGTATAAAGATTTTGAGCCTATTACAATGAAACTTGACACATATATTCCTAAGGTAATGATACGATGTTTTAGAGAACGAATATATCTTTCTTCTTTTTAAAATCGTTTAACTTGGTATAGATATTATTACAAACAATGACACAAAAGAACGAATTGAAATTGTTTAGCATTTGATTTTTTCGAATAACTTAGACATAGTGTATTTATTTATACCATTGTTTATCAGATACAACTATAAAAAAAAGGAATTTATTGGTATGGAACGAAATTAGCATTTCATTCAATTATGGCAATTAATAAAAAAGATATGAATGGAGAAGCATGAAATCTATTTCCTTGAAGCTATATTTCTATTTTATTATTTTTTTTACAATAATAATTAATACGTTGTCAATGAAATATTTTTTCTCAGAAAAACTTCATCCACAATTAATTAATGCAATTAAAACTTTTACACTAATTAACACTAAAAACAAAATTTTAATAAAATTTCTTAATCTCCAAGTGTGATAAGAATTAAGCCCCTGGAGTGATAAAAAGTTTCAAGTCATTATCTAAAGATAATGAGAGTCCACTTTCCTGAATACAATTCCTTTAATAGGATATTTCCGCATTTATCATTTTTAGACATCCGACATTTTAATTACCTTAATTACAGACTCATTATATTCCAATCAAAGCAGTGGTCGAGTCATTGCAGTGAAAGTGATACGGGTGGAGCGAAGTGAACGACCACATCACCTCCTCAAGGTCATTTAGACCTCGCCCATTTTACTCTATTAAAACTAATCACTCAATAAAGTTGTCACACTTTGTATTAACCCTCATAACCGACTAGTTTGTTATACCTGCATCGACGTCAATACAGGATTATCAAATTAGTCAGGGAACTTATTTTACATCTTTAACTTGTTTTTAGAGACGGATAATTTTAAAACAGCTGCATAAACACGCACTTCTTACATTGACCAGGGGAAGAGTAGGCCTATAGTTTGTATAATACTATTATAAAAATCTTATAGTCTTTATAAAAAATATAACATTGTAAAAATATAAGTTATAAACGTTGATGAAATTACGTCACTAGTTTGTGATTGCAATAATGTTGAAAGGAAACGATGTTTTAAATTTGCGATAAACGGAAAGCTTCTATTAAAATACCGAAGAGTACAAATTTGTGCTTTTGTATGAAACAGACACCAGATTGCGATAGTAGTGAACAATTTACGACAAACAAAATGTTTTCTTAGAAGATAAATATAGTTTTAACTCTTGTACTATTATAAAAATCCTTGAGAAATATTGTGTTTATATAAAATACAGGGTTATAATAAAAGAATGGTGGGGTTTTGAACATGATTTAAATGAAAACAGAATTACTTACAGCTGATGTTGTTTATTTATCTAAATCGTCGTCTGAAACAGTTTTTTTTTTGCATAACTTAAAATTTCCATATGTGCGCCATTAGTCGCTCGACAAAAAATGTCCAATCGATAATTAATTTCAGCCCAAACGTTAGTTAACATGTCTTTGTTAACGGTTGTCATTGGTTCATTAATCCTGTTCCTTAAGTGATTTACGTCACGAATTTTTTCTCGATAAACAATGTTTTTGGTGTACCCCCAATCTGTATTCGCGTCGAAATGCACGTTGCACTGAAATTACAAACTTGAATTTAGCCAGCAACAAATCACA
This sequence comes from Aphrophora alni, assembly GCA_963513935.1. Lineage (NCBI taxonomy): Eukaryota > Metazoa > Arthropoda > Insecta > Hemiptera > Aphrophoridae > Aphrophora > Aphrophora alni. Next base: position 56,414,799 of record OY740768.1, read on the forward strand.
CTTTACTTTTTCTTTATTAGAGAACATAATAACAAACTCCACACAAAACACTCCAGAAAACACAAAACATACTACCATAATAATGCAAGAACTAATTTTGAGGTTACAACAGCTGTTAAACAAATTTTTAGGTTATAGGTTTAGGTTATGTCTCTACTGTCTTCGTATGAATTAATAAAACCCCACCATTCTATAAAACCATTAATAAAACCCCATATAACATTATAAGAATAGATGTTATAAACTTTGATGAAATTATGACATTAACTTTAATTACAAATTGTTGAAAGGAATAGTAGATAACATTTTATTGTAAATTTTATTTAAAGTTTACGCCTAAAAAGTGAATTTCAATTACAATCCACAGAAGGAAACTTTCACTAAAATATCAAACAGTACAGATTTCTGCTTATTGTGTGAAACTGACACCAGATTGCGATAGTAGCGAACAGTTTACGACTGTAACAACATGTGCAAATGTAGTCAAATTTATGAAAACCGTATCTCGTGTCACTCATATGATACATGGAGACGTGGGTTTGTTACATGTTAACACTTAATTCTTCTTATTCCAACAGTAATTTATTTTTGTTCACACTACTTTATATTCTAACATTATTACATTGGAGATTATCTCGACTTGTTGTTATCTGATGTCCTGTCTGTATTTGGTTTTCAGTCTTTCAATTTATAACTGAACGAAAATGTAATTCATTTAGTGAATGAAGATGTCAATTTTTTCAGTAGCCTACCGTAGATGATTGAAGAGTTTCAATTTGGGACATAATTACACAAGTCATTTTTCGGAGCTATGATACTGATAGACAAAATTCTAAAATGCCGGAAAAAAACTATTGACACATTTTTGTAAAAGAAAATGTACATAATGTGTGTTTAATAATAGCTTCCACTTCAAGAGACGTTTGTTAAGCCTATAGTGGCCTGCAACCATTTAAACAACTTTATTTTTGAATTAAGGACATGTATGTAAGGTTTGTATATTCGTAGATAATAGAAATCATTACAACGTTTCCAACTTATCAGTTTAAAGAAGCCCCGCCGCTCCTATTCAGATAATAATGGAATTTAAATTTGTAGAAAAAATTTGGATGTTTATAAATAAATTTCCGCCTATTATATAATTTATTTTTACATTTCGATAAGGAAGTGGTAGGATAAGGATTGCAGACAATTGCATATGTTCTAGCATTGGGCATCCTTAAAGTGATAATTTTTTTTAAACGTAGGCCTAACTAGACCTATCTAAAACTATCTCAGCCGACACTTAGTCACCCAATAATTTTTAACTTTGCCCACTTTGATTCCCTATTTTAAAGAGTTCACATATCCAGTTTGACTAAAAACTATCCATTTAGTGGATACCCCCCCCAATTAAATTTCAAAGTTATTAGTTATTCCGATAACCCGTTCTTGAGATATTTTGTCGCAATCACTTTCTACCTTCCCATTATATCTGATTTGCAGCTCCAATCAAGAGAAATTCGGAGTCAATCAGACGACTCGTTCTTGAAATTATGCGAGTCAAAAATACCAGACAAACATAACCCCGAATATTATTTTAATGTGTTCATAGTAGCTCAAAACGACGACAGCAATAGAAGCGTTAATGAAATTTTAAAGTGTAATTGGAAAGTTTAAAAAGAGGATAAAATAAGACTCTGAGAATATATATTTTTAATTAATTTTTCAGCGTATTAAAAGGTTAAAACAAGGAAACTCTGAAATCCCTCTAAAGTCGGAAGCTGGAGATAACAGATGGTAATCCCTTGTTTTTTAAAACCCTATAGGTTTAGAGGGACGCACAACTTTTCCAACATTACTGAAATGTTTTACAACAACCGCAGTATTTGTTTCCTTTGTGTGCACAGACGCTTGTCAGCTGGAGGCCGGGAACGTGTTTACGATACTGTTTCTAAAAGTATAAACATTATGGAGTACAGCATTAACACTTAACAGCATGAGTTAACTGTTAACAGCATGAACCGAGCCAACAGCCCGCTGCAGAAAAGCCACTTTAGTTAATGGCTTGGCTTGTCATTGGACAAAAACCAAATGAAACTTGTAACATTGGGCTGTCTCTGCGATCATCCGCCCTCACAGATTCTGGGTTTTAATGCAGTTTTAAAGTTCCCAATAGTGTTTTATTATCTTAGTTATCGATAATAGAAGGTAGCTCAATAGAAATATCAATAACTGTACTAAGCTACTGCTAATGTATACACAAAGTTTTAAAATATAATTGTAAATGTGGGTGGGTTTGTGTATGTGTAAATGTTTACACTTGTTACAATCATGCCAGGCGAAATAATATCATTATAATATTGATTGTAATATTCTGTTAGCAGTATTTTTAAAGGTTTATTTTTATTTTTTATAAATGGACTTTTCTTAGAAGTTGTGTTGTACCACTTTTGCATTACATTTTTCAATTTTATTTTACTGTACAAGTAATTTTTTATTTTGCTTTTTCACGAGTGAAATAAAGATATAAAATGTTCATAACGTTGATTTTATAAAAAACATACTTTTTACAATACGTTATTATTAGGAATAATAAATTTATTTTACATGTTTTAATAAAGGTTAGGTTAGGTTACAATAAACGGATCTAAAATAGTATTTTCCGTCATACTGCTTCAAAAACAGCTGTTTTCAATACATGCATTAACATGCTAAAGTTGTTCTTTTAGTTCTAGGACCTAAAAACATCAGCTGAGGTCAAGGTCATCAGCTGTTACTTCGTTTATACGAATTAATTAACGATTGTAAAGCGTCTATAAAAAAAACCGACACTCGATTGTAAATAACCGATAAAACAGCTGTTACCATCGATTTGAAGGTAAATAGGTAATAAAATTTTTGTTTTTTGAAATTCTTTGCAATATAACGAAAAATATAGTTCACAACTTGGACCAAAAGAAGCTTTTCAATACTCGCTCATTTTCCGGACTCGGCCGTTAAACTTGAGCTTATATCGAAAAGCTTCACTTTTGGTCCTAGTGATGAAATATACTAATTTCCATAAACAAGTCAGCTAAACAGATGCGAGCTGTTATAATTATTAAAAAATAAAACAATTTATCGAATGATTCTTTAATATATCGAGATGACCTGAACAATACATCCTCATATAATCCATTTATTACAACTATTACAAGAGTAATTTTGTATGAAAGCTTACAACGATGTTACGTAACGCTTATTTGTAATAATTAAGACTCATTATTTCATTTTAATGTTTCTCTAATTAATTAAAAACTTCATTGAGTTGCTTATAGTTGCACGAGGTTTCTTGAATGGAGACATAAAGGGAAATGGAATGATATTAGCATGTCGGACAATGCAGAGCGTGAAACGATTTCATAACATGGACTGACTGTAGGAAATGACGTCAGAGAACGTCCTACTTGTCTTGTTCTTCTTCATTCATATGCCCGACGCTATTATCTCTCGATCAAGCTGAGCACGACCTCACCAACAACAGCCCGAGCCAAACTCTTCTGATAACGGCATTCAAATAGACGTTTTTATAAACCTCTTTAATTATACTGATTAAATAGAACACGTGTAAAGAAATGTGTAATGTGTGATATTATGTACAGTTTTTAACTTTTTATTTTGGAGATAGGCCAGTTTTTTTTTTCGAATTATACGCGTTAAAAAAAAAGATAAAATAGCAATATTAATATCACCTACAATATTATTGTAATTATTTTATTTTTTGTACAGCATGTAATAGGAATAAATAAATATTACAATCCTTTCTTTTGAACGTTATGGTTTTATGAATGATCCTTTCAGTGGTCTGGTATAAGGCTACAGGAAATATTAAAATATTTAATTAATGATATTTTTACGAAAGTAGGATTTTTATTTCACGATGTTATAATAAAAATAGAAATATTTTTGTATTTAACAAAATTATTAGTTGATTTCTTAACTGTTCTAATAACAACAAAAACATTTCAACATTTATAATAGACTAGTATATTTCACCACTAGGACCAAAAGTAAAGCTTTTCGATACAACCTCAGTTTAATTAACGGCCGATGCCGGAAAATGAGCGAGGATCGGAAAGCTTCTTTTGGTCCAAGTGATGAACTATATTTTTCGTAATACTGCAAACTATATAAGAAAAAAAATTTCACAAAAACTAAAATGTTATAACCTATTTACCTTCAAATCGATGGTAACAGCTGTTTTAACGGTTATTTACAATCGAGAGTATCGGTTGTTTTGATAGATTCTTTACAATCGTTAATTAATTTCTATAAACGAAGTAACAGCTGATGTTTTTAGGTCCTAACACTAAAAAAGAACAACTTTAGCATCTCAATGCATGTATTGAAAACAGCTGTTTTTCAAGCAGTAGGACGAAAAAGTAGTTTAAATATTGATCTTTTATTTTCTCTGTTTTATAAAAATAAATAAAAATAGGAAAAAGTTAGATTTTTGATGAATTTATTAGTTCTAAGGGTTAAAAGTGTTGTTATTTATATCTGTGGTCTGTGTTCTGTGCAGTGTGATAGACCGATTTTAATCAAATTTGATATGTGATCGACAAATCTCTTGAGGTTTTTTTTCTATTTAGTTTAAAATAATAATTTGAATGTATCTGTTATAAGACAAAAAAAACTTTAGCTGTAATGATTGTGACTAAAATTTGCTCAAATGTGCTCTCTCAGGACTAGAACAAAACGCTATCTTTAAATAAAAGGTAGATCGGAAATTAACGGTCAAAATATAACAAAATCGGAGCAAACAATTTTAATAATTTTTAGGTTAATTTAATTTTTTCAATTTACTTACGAAACTTAATTTCTCTTATTGTTGTTTAGAACAATGGTTGGGAACCTACATATATTTACCAAAATTTAATCAAAATCCAAATTTGAAATATTTGCCCTACACACGTTTGTGGTTAGTTTTTATTTTTATGACAGATAATCTGCTAACAGCATTTTTATACAGAAAGGAACGAATACGATTGTTTGCTTACACAATCAGTTTTGTGTTTTTGATGAAGTTAGTGTAGAGACTACAGTTTATTTTCTGCTTAATTAATTCGTTTCCCTCGATTTCATAAACATTTTCAGATTTAAATTGTAAAAATTAAACCGTTAATTTATTTACTAGCCAATTTATCATTCCCCATTACAACCGAACTCCAAACACAAGACCTTATAATTATTCTACCAACTAAAGCAAAGGTTCTATCCAAAATGCATGGAAGTGCTGTTGTTATCTTGGACCTCCTGCACAGTTCAACAATGCGAAAGTTTTGTCCTGCGGTTTGAATTATTGAAACGCCTCAAGCTTTGTTCCCTAGACTTCGTCCAAAGTAAACATGTTTGTATAAATAAAATAATATTTATTTGTGTCGTGCGGAACGAAAGTTATTCTCCGATCGTTAGATTCATGGTTGATTCGCGTATCGCATGTACGGCAATACTCCTAGAGTCCGTCCGTTCGGTTGATATGTCTCGCTTATTTTATTTTATGTTTGATTTTACACAGTTACAATGCTAATGTACGTAGTGATATCGAGTGTATGTCATTCACGTAATATTCAATTTATTGTTATGTTCTGACTCGATAACAGTGAATCGCGTTCCGTTGTAAATATTTGGACCGGCTCTACTTTAAATATAAAAACGAAACAAAATATATATCCCGGTTAGGAAAACTTAAATTTACATTGATAAAGATGTTAACTCTTCGAACGTATTAAGTATAATTTAATCTAAAATAAAGTTTTCTAGCAATTACGAAACACTTAATACCAATTATAAATAGTATTGGTATACTTTATTCGGATATTAGTCATTAGGAAAACATAATTTTAAACCGCCTTCTACAAAGTACGTATAGACATAGAGTATGACGTTAAAAAATATTTCAAAAAATGCCTGAACCATCGAAATATATTATATAGTAAAAAATAAAGCAACTCTAATCCTTATTATAAAAACTAAATATAGAAAAGGGTTTTTTTTCCCAAATATACTCCAATAAGGTGCAGAGAGGGGGTGATGTTTGCCTATTGATAGCATGGCAAGCAAGGCGCCGTCGTTCACACGCTATTTATTACGTGCGAAATGTGGAATAATAATCAACACTTCTCTACTACCCGTTCTGGAAATATACACTCTTCAATTTGTTTAATTTACATTTCAAACTTTACTGTACTATTGTTTTGTTAAGATAGCCGATCGTACCACGTTGTTTATGAAATGGTATCGACAAATTTAAAATGATATAAATTTGATTCTTGAAAATCAACTTATTTAAATATAAAGTTAGTTCGTACATAATTACAGACTATTTATATCTTTAAAAAATTATTCGTTAAAAATAAAAGCAAATAGATTATTCCCAATTTAAATATTTTGCACGGTCGAAGTATTTTTGTATGAGGAAAAATAACAGATAAATGATTTATCAAATTCTATTTTAATTACTGTTAGCATATTATTGTTTATAATTAGGCCTAACTGCAAATTTGTTAATACAGAATATTTACTGATAATTTAATTAAATTCTGTTGATATTGTTCCTTTCAAATAATTAAATTAATTTGAAATATTATGCAGACAATTTTAAACTAGAAATTAATACCTGAAATAACTTAAATAACTAAATATAGGATAATTTTATTGAAAAGATTAGAAAATTAAGTTTTTTTAATTTTTTATACAGAGTTTGTTTCGTGTATTTTTTATCATTTAAATTTTGATTGATAACTGTACTGAGTAGACGATATTTTATTAATAAAATTAAAATTTAATATTTGTTAACAAACATAAAAAAACACAAGTAAAAATAGGTATATTTTAATTTATTAACACCACATAAGAAAGACAGAAGGAAGATATGTTATCAACAATGTTTTTGTCTTTTACATTACATTAAAATAAAAAAATAAAACCTGAAGAGTTAATATTATCATTCCATAACAAGCCATCGACCGAATAATTCGCGTGTCCTAGAAAGTGAACATTTTGACAACTTGAATATTTAGATCATGGCTCAGATTCAAGGCTTCAACTCACGGTTAAATTTATTTTTTACCATAACTTCTCCCGTCTGTGACAATCGGTCTCACTTGACTCGGTCACGGTTTGAGATCGAAAGATCGAGTTTACCACGAATTTCAAGAAATACATTATTACTCTAATTGCATAGGCCGATCATTACAGCAGAGAATAGAGCCAGTGTCAATTAGTGAACAGATAAGGAACGCAACCATCCATCAACTCAGAGTCCAGAACACTAATGAGGTATTTCGGACGAAAACTTTAATTATCCATGGCAAGGCGAAACCATACTTTGACCTCGTTCAATAACTTACGGTTCACATGTTTAGTATCTGGTCTTAATACAAATTGCTATATGATATCTTAGGCTATTAGTGTTGCTTATTAGATGATTAAGTTGAGAGTTTGTTACTGTCTCTACAAACATGCGATACAATGGAAGCTCGTTTTAATTTGAATGAACAATAATTATTAGTCTATGGATGGGTGTTTATTTTATTTGCTTCACATTTCCTCAGATTGCAGATTGAATAGTTGGAGCGATACAATAATTAACTTTACGGACGTGTACAAATTTGGAAATCGCGTTTTGGGGATTCTTGACCCCCCCCCCTATATTTAGACACCAGGGATATATAGACAGGATTAAAATAAATTTGAAATTAACGGTCCGTTTTTTATAAATTTCAATTTTTAATATAGTTTGCAGCATCGAGTTCAAGCGTTATTTATAAATACTTGATCTCGTATCAGACACAAAATCAAAATAATATCTAAATTTTGAATTTTATTCAATGAACGATGAAATTGGAATATTTATGTTGAACTCGAATTTAACTTCGGGTTTTACAGATAAAATTTGAAAGCATTGTGTTGGCCCCATCAACTATTTGAGTCGTGAATACAAGATTATGGTGTCTGGAACTCTTTTTAAATTTCTAACATCGTCATAATAATTATACATTTTCAGATTCAATATAAGTAAAAGTACAGCCTTTATCTATCCTCTAACCTCTATTGGTATGTGATACAAACAATATGTATACAAAATTACCAAAATTCGCTTCCAATTCATTTACTAATTTAGATAATTTGGTGATTAAATAGTAAATAACGATTTTCAAATTCTAATTACAATCTGCCTATAATAAAAGTGTTTAAAAGTGCAATACAATTTTTATTCAGCGCCTTTTTAAAATATAGGGCCCATAAATATTATGAATTTCTTTAAAATTGGACAATAAATAATTTCTTAAATTCATAATAAGAGTTTTGGGCCGTTAAAAAAAAAGTTAGTCATAGAGAGTTGTATAATATCTTAAATGCTTTAAGTTTGACAAAATCTACAAGATGGCATCATGCAAATTTATTTAGTAAAAGTAAGGTCAGAAAATTTTGTTCTCCATTCTGATAAATATTACTAAGAAAGATATGGTCTCTTTAAGAAAATGTATACAGGAATGTGAACGACCAATATTACAACAAATAATATTATAACAACTATATAATACTATATATAATACAAAACAAATAAAATAATATTAAAACAAAGTACGAAACAATTTAAAAGACCTATTCTCGAGTCATTTGCCAAAGGAAAAGCTTTCACAAGGAAAACTTGCAAACTTTCTAAAACGAAGTTTATTCACGATTTAATACAAAACTAAATGAACAGGAAAATTTTCCACAGGAACAATAACAACACAAATCATTTCCCATTAAATTGTCAGAAATGATTTATTATAATCATGTAGTATTTACCTTCTCGTAATAAACAAAAACATATATGTTAAATTTGACAGAATCTATGGACGTAAATTGCACATATTAAAAGAAGAAAAACTTCACAAGAAAACCTATAAGGATTTTTTTCCCAAAATGTCAAAAATACCACACCAACAGTGTGGAAACTTTTTTGTCTGTATGATAATTGATTAAAAAGTAGAAGAAAAAATCAGGAGATAACGTGTAAAGTCAAATTGTATAATACTGAATTAAATGCATCGTTAAGAACTATTAGGATGTTTCGTAAATTAACTTTTAAAGCTATTTTTAAATAAACTACAATACAGTTTATTATGTAAAGTTACCATTGTAATTAATAAACAATATTACAAAAGTATACTAACTAATACCCAACCTAAACACTTTGAAACATTCACGCAAATATAACTTAAACTCACTTTAAAAATTAAAAATACCGTTCACCAACGTATAAAATTATTTGATTGCAGGACATCTCCGGAAGAAGACCGGTGCAATAAGAAAGTGGTAAATATTACAATGATCACGTGATTTCCGGAGAAGGAACTTTAATGAAGTGGATGGCCTTGGTCGAGTTTCTATTTGTGTGAATGAGGAAGAAGTGAAGAGTGACTAGTTGGCTAAGGTCCAGACTGTACAGAGTTCATTGAGTGCACAGTCAGTCAGCTGATCGCCTCTGGCGCCTGTTTATTAGACATACATTGTTAACTGATTGAGCACATCCTATACTCGAGCTTTTAATCAATAATCGATGTCAATTTATTAACAGGGTAAATATGAAGTGTTTATTGTCAACTGAGTTTCCGTTACTCTATTCCTTCTTACTATGATTACGTTAATATACGACTCTACGCATTCAGTCGCAACGGTACAGGACACTTTCATTTCGTGGCGAAGCAACTGTTATTATATTAAATGGAAGAGTGATTAGCGAACTTTTAATTAGAAAGTCTTTCCGTTGGATCTCCTTCATAGAATCGCCGTCACTCCAGGTTATGAAATGTCCACAGAGTTTACATATTTTTGAGATATGAATTTGTCAAACGGCTACAATATATAGGATTTCACTAAAAGATTAATATATTCAAATAGACAATATATAATAAACTAAATATTGTTGTTTCCAATGGCAGACTATGTGAGAATCAACCCATGAGTCTCCTGGCATCCCAGTACAATTTAGGAAAATTCTTCGAAATCTGGTTTTCAGAACCAAGCCTGGGGCACCTCAAAAGATGTTCCCTATTCATTGGCTCCCCCGTTTGTCGGCACAACACACAAAGATCGGAATCCAGGACATGGATCCTCTTCAAGTAATAAACTAAATAAGTTTTTTCTGAATATTTCAGCTTCTGCCTTTTATTATATTCCATCATATCTATAAATACAAGCCTGCATCTTACAGACCAATCAGTTTATTGATTAAAGCCTTTTTCACTCAAATGTATCAACACATTTACACAACATCCTGAGATCGGAGAAATTCAGCTTCAGATTCAAACACTCCAACTGCTGAGAATCGTTGAGTAGGCCTACGCATCTACTGTAGGAGCTTTAACGAAAACCGCTTCACCTGGATATAAAGAAGGCTTTTGACAGAGTGTGGCATGATGGCCTCATACACAAATTGAGACAATACATTTTTTATAGTACTAGGCTAATACTTGTCAGGTAGAAAATTTAGGGTATGCGGCAGACATATCTTCAGGATTCCCTTAATCCATTGTTGTTCAACATCTACATCAACGACATTCCAACACTCAACACAAATTTGGCCAAAAACGCAGGTGAAACCTTCATACCCGATCAGTCATGGCAACCAAGCATGATATACAGTAGGTTATAACATACACCAAACACTATATAAATCCAAACCATGGCTTAGTACCTGGAGAGTAAAAGTGAACGTGTCGAAGCGCCAGGCACCTTGCTTTCCAAACGTCGCGTCGACACCATACGGACACGACCTTAAGGCTATTTAAAGAAGACATTTATTGTGCAGAACAAGTCGAGTATCTCGGGGTCATCCTCGATAGGAAATTGACGTAGTCTGCTCACATTAATCACGCTATTAAAAAATCAAACAGGAGACTTTCACAACTATATCCATTCCCAGATAAGACGAATTCTCTTACAACAAGGACCTCCACAAGATATTACTCAGGAGCATTCTCATCTACTCGTCACTCATACTAGCAGACTACAACTATTTTAAAACAAGGATAGAAAGCGTCTAGGTACGCCAGAGTTAGGACATTCATAATGACTCAATTGTGCAAACAATACACCCAACACTTCCAAATATTAGAAGGGGTCTCACTCATCCACATCAAAGCTGATATGATTCCTTGGAAGGTACGACGGCCGCTGCCCTTAACTCATGACCAACCTTGAACTCGAGTAGGCATGTACCACAATCCCTTAATAAATTCACTTACAAGGTAACTCCCATTCTTCATCTTGCACGCCAACTTGGATGTTCCTCTGGGATCCAGCATGATCTGTTGCGTGGATTTTCTCTGACTGGACTCTGTCCCTTGCTCTTCGCGGATAAATAATATTCTGGTTTTTTCACATTTATCTTCTCGACTGTCCATGAAAAGAGCTTATCAGTTTGATAAACGAAAAATCATTCCTGAATCCTTGACTAACAGAAAGGAAGATAGTTTTTAGTAGAATTACACTATTGGGAGTATCAGATTCCCATTGTCTTTTTAAGATGCTCCACATACAACAAAATAATTAAAAAGCTCTCTCTCTCTCTCTCTCTCTCTCTCTCTCTCTCTCTCTCTCTCTCTCTCTCTCTCTCTCTCTCTCTCTCTGTTGTTAAAGACAGGAGCCGAAACATATCAAACAAGTTCAATTCATATTTATTATATAGCATCTGTTATTTTTTTTAATGTTCATATTTTGGTGAAATCATATATTATGTGTGTCTTAATAGCACTCATGAGGTTGAGTTTGGTATGCAGGTTAGGTTTTACAAACTCATAACCGTTAAATAAATTTTAAAATGGTGGCCAATATAAAAAAGGTTTTTAAAGTGATTTCCGAGCCGTTACAAAAAAAAAAAAAGAATTCGTGTTTTCTGTCACGGTAATTATTTAAAATAATGTAAATAAATGTTGAAATTATTTCATTGGGATTTCTTTTCCATGGTTCAAAGAATAGTATGGTTAATAGTTAAGGTCATAGAACAAAGCAATAAAATGTGATTAAATTGTTTAAATAAATGCTGGACTTATTATTCACACCTTTTTATTATACACAAAATATTATCTTTTATTTGATATCTACTGGTAGAAGAAAAGAAGAAGAAGAAAAAAGCATAAAGTAATAGCCCTCGCATAATCTAATAGCTACATAATCGAAAGAGAGATTGCTGTGCATCTTTCTATTCTTTTAAACTTAAGGAATTTGTTTTAAACTAAATACTGTTTAAAATCAAGTACATAATATAAAAACGCTAAGACTAAAAATTGTAAAAATAATCTCTAAACATTACTTTCAAGGCGTTGGCTTTGCCACGACATGTTGCCTGTTCTGTTTCCCTCCATCCATCTTTATTTGGCCAGTTCCGACACTTCTATTGGAACTCGTTAAAATTCATTTTTAATAGCACCCACTGAACGTCAGGAAGGGGCTTTCTCATAAATCACCGGCATTCTATGGCAGATTTATATCACTCGTAACTTTCTCCCTGCCTAGCCTATATTTTATTGTCGACGATTGCTAACAGTAAACTAATTCAGTTTTTAAGACGGACAATTATTTATGTTTTATTGACCTTTTAGAGGAAATAGTTATTAGACAGGTTTGGACTGTGGAACCTAAAGCAATATCACGACCTCCCCAACACTTTTATAGGTATGTTTATTTTCATGCATTGCAGATCTGAAAATAGAAAACTCTAAGTCGATTTTTATCCATGAATTCCTATGTAGTCTACGTAATTGTATTTTTGTACATAAGTTGCATCCTTTTTTACTAACAGTTTACAACTAAACCAATAAAAGTATCATGTAACCATGTTTTTCTGTATCCACTGATTTTGCGACCTCGACTTTGGTACTGATATAAGTAGTTTGGCAAACGGTACATTTTGAAAATTTGTTTTAAGTTATAAACATATTTGACAAATCGTAAACTTACATTTATACTTTTTTTCTGGATAACAGAGAATTCGTAAAACTAAAGTGTGTGTGTGTGTGTGTGTGTGTGTGTGTGTGTGTGTGTGGGGGGGTGTGTGTGTGTGTGTGTGTGTGTATTAATGTATTGCTAAAATAATAGTCCTAACTGATTGCGTTGAAATTAACCTCACACTTTCTTTTTTATCATAAATTAATAATAGTAAAGACAAGAAATCAAAGAGAGAGAGAGAGAGAGAGAGAGAGAGAGAGAGAGAGAGAGAGAGAGAGAGAGAGAGAGAGAGAGAGAGAGAGAGAGAGAGAGAGAGAGGGAGGGAGGGAGAGATGGTGCTACATTACTTCGTAGTAGGGTTGGTGTTAATTTTATAGTCTGAGGACAAATCGTAATAGAAAGAATCCCTATTAAACTAAAAATTAAGATAAGAATATATTATAGACGTCAATTTCAATTTAAATTGTTATTATAATGGCGTGACATTTTATCGTTACCCAGTACGGGCCTACACGTTTCATTTGCATCTGGAAAACGTTTCGGAATTCCATTCTATTGGCTCAGCTCAATGTTCAATTAATAATTGTCAATTGCAACGTCAATTTGGCGGGGAGAGGTACATCCATCACAGCATCTTGTAATCAGGCTCCAGTCAGGGTCGATGTCCAATGCACGCTCGATAAGTAAAAACACTTTGCTTTGTCATTATATCAAGCTTGTCTTGTGGTAAATACTGTTTGAAAATGTGTATTTATATATAATTATATTAAAATAGTAGCTTGTAACAAATAAAGTTGTTACAAAGAATCTTAACCGCCTTTTTTTACAAACTTGTGAGAAAAACATTTTATTCATCTTGAATAAGAGTGAGTTTGTCTAATGTATATTACATTTGGTAGTTAATCATTTGTGAAAAATAATATTGAGACTAAAGCACGGTGTAAAGTTGGACAGTTCTTTATAATTTAACAGCATATTATTGTATTTGTGTGAATGAGAGAAAGTTTATGCTACATTTGTACAATATTGAATTCTTAGAGGAATTCTGCTGCGAATACAACATACTAAAGCCATTTTTTTTAGTTGTAATATGTTATCCTAACCTAAATTTATGAGTGTATTTTTAATAAGTTAGACTTGGTTTTTTTGCCCATCATTGTTCTAATGTTTTGGTATTTTGATTGCATTTTTTTTTTAAATTTTGCCAACGGGTTTGGATCGATAGCTCCCGAACTGGCAGTTTTGGAGAGATGGCGACCAATACAAAATTTTCTTTTCGTCATACTACTTCAAAACAGCTGTTTTTAATACATGGATTGAGATGATTTTTTTTTTTTTTTTTTTTTTTTTTTAGTTCTAGGACCTAAAAACATCAGCTGTTATTTCGTTTATGCGAATTAATTAACGATTGTAAAGCATCTATAAAAACAACTGATACTCTCGATTGTAAATAACCGTTAAAACAGCTGTTACCATCGATTTGAAGGTAAATAGGTTATAACATTTGAGTTTTTTTGAATTAAAATATATATATATATATATATTGTTAGTATAACGAAAAATATAGTTCATCACTTGGATCAAATGAAGCTTTTCGATCCTAGCTCATTTTCCGAAACTTGAATTTGTATTGGAAGTTTCACTTTTGGTCCTAGTGATGAAATATACTATTATATTACGACAAAGTAATAACTGTCGGGAAATTAGAAATATTACCCTACAGTAATTTTATGTAGGCTATGTTACGATTTTAGGTTAATTTTTCAGAATCTTCAAAACAATTTAATTTGCGTTTTACCTATTTAAAGGATATTTTTATTCACCCTTATTTCAAACTATAGTACTTAAGTATATGGCGACTCTTAAGCGTTCTTACATAAAATCGAATATAAAAATGGTCCGTAAAAGTTGAAATAGGAACATAAAAAGATCGATAAACTCGTTAGAGATATTGTTAAGTAAGTCAAATTAAATAAATATAAAAGGCAGACAAACATCGCATTAACGTTCTCAGACACACCTAAACAAAAAGTTTCGTTTCCATTTCCTACAAATTTACAATTCTGTATTTACCGGTTAAAGACAGAAAATGAACTATGGAGTCGGGAGACAACACACATTACTTCTGCGAAAATCTTAAAAATACAACTTCCTCAATTATCCTCGAGAGATCACTTTAATGAATGCGGGTTTGGCAATCCCGAGGCATCTAGCCGGATCTACACTTTTTCATATAGTCTTGGGTTAGATGCCTCTCTTTCATTTATATCATCATGTCTCTCTTGTTCTCTTGACGCTATGCTCTTTTAATTTGTTTTGTTAGTTTCTATGTTTAAAATGACCGAGAGAATTTTACCTTTAAACAACTACAAGGAAAACAAAGACTCCTCGAACTACAAAAACAATAAACAATACTATAATACAGTATGTTTATTATATTATCCTTGTATACAATTCCATGAAATAGTCATTATCTTCACAGGTTTACAGCTAAACTCGGTAAACAGCCGTAAACCTTTGTGGACAATGACTATGTTATCGAAATGTACACGAGGGGTAATATAATAAACATACTGTATTACAGTCTTAGTTTTGTTTCGGAGAATCTTTGTTTTACTTATTTACAGTGCTCCTTGGGCATTTTGAAGGAATCCCTAGTAATAAAGACTTAGGGATATGTATTTTGAGTTGTTGGATGAATATTATCAATTTAATATATTCTGCGGGCTGTCCAACGTACAAATTTCTATTTGTATTGAAATATAAACTTATAAAAATGACGATTCAATTATTGTAAAACTCAAGCTGTCTTTCAGACAGCTACATAATTTATATTGCGAAGCAATTCAAAAATACGAGAAAATGAAATTAAATATCCCGAAGAACTAAGTGAAATAAATCAAGAATTCTATCTAAACAGAAATCGTATAAATATTACCTCCGGAGTAACCTCAACCAGACGTGAAGTTGGAATTAAATAGATTCATAACTCAGCTGGACACCGCCCACTAACAACTAATATAAAACAACTATTTCTAAAGAATTTTTTTGCCTAATCTGAGCGTGTTCCCTTGGCACAAATTGGACTTCCTAAACATTATATACTTTCGGTGTAATAAGTAACTTTAAAAGTCCGGTGTTTTATCCAAATTATAGCTTTGCTGCGCACGCAGGTTTTGTATAAATTACGAGGGTCTGTTTTAAAGCCGTGGGCGAGTTGAGTTTAGTTTGGTCTGGGATTATTGCACGTGAGGTACGACTGTTTTCTTTAAAAAATTTAAATGTGCCCAAGAAATTGTTTAGTTTTTTGGTATCTTCTTTCTTCAACGACTCTTTAATATTAATAAATGGTTCAAAAACATTGCACAAACTTTCTTACTCACCCATTCACAAACAAAATATTGACCAAACAAACTGTTTGTTGCTTAAAATGTCAGTAAAAACGTGTAAATCAAACTACACGGGTTTTTATTTGTATCGTAAACCAGCACAAAATGAAATTAAGTTTAATGTAGGCGGTTAGTTTAGTTTTCGTTTTTTGGAAATGATTCCTTAACAGTAATTTTCAATTTTGTACACTGGTTTGGGTCTGAGGCTACATTTTAACAAAATCGTTAAATCAGAATTAATCCCAATTTTGTGCTTTTGTCTTATGTCAGGCACTCCCTAATTTTGAATGATCAAAAACATGAAAAGACATATCAATAA
The DNA here is from genome assembly GCA_963513935.1 of Aphrophora alni. Classification (NCBI taxonomy): domain Eukaryota; kingdom Metazoa; phylum Arthropoda; class Insecta; order Hemiptera; family Aphrophoridae; genus Aphrophora; species Aphrophora alni. The sequence goes on from OY740768.1 coordinate 56,431,470, forward strand.
ATATCCAAAACATGGCTACATGTTACATGGACGTATTAAAATCGGTCCACTCGTTTGGTCTGTAGAGCACAGAATAGACAGACAGACATATCCAAAATCAGTTTAGTAATCGTCATTTTACAAAACTTTTAGAAAACGTGAATGAAGAGATTAATTTAAAAGATGAATTGAGTAAAATTCCGGCAGAATTTAAATTATTTTATTCAACATTTTTAAATACGTGAACGACAGACAGATCAATTGAGATTATAAAACTCTTTTCAATCGAATTTTTGTTCTCAGTCTATATTATACAGGGTTAACACAAAAGAATGGTGGGATTTCATTAATTCATACGAAGACAGTAGAGAAATATTGTGGTGTTGTATTGGTATCGCTGATAGCCTATAACCCAACAGTTTGTTTAACAGCTGTTGTAACCTCAAAATTAGTTCTTGCATTATTGTGGTAGGCTAATATGTTTTGTGTTTTCTGGAGTGTTCTGTGTGGAGTGTGTTATTATGTTCTCTAATAAAGAAAAAGCAAAGAGTGTTTTGTTGCTGGCTGAATTCAAGTCTGTAAATTCAGTGCAACGTGCATTTCGACGCGAATACAGAAAAGATCCACCACATGAAAATAAACATACGACGTTGGTTGAAACAATTCGAAGAAACTGGCTCAGTTCAAAAGTAGAAATCATCTAGCAGGCCAAGGGTATCAGAAGAAAAAGTTGAACTTGTTAGGCAATCTGGAATTCACACCGTCCTGAGACCTTAAGATTTCTTCTTGTGGGGGTTCATCAAAAACATTGTTTATCGAGAAATAATTCATGACTTAAATCACTTAAGGAGCAGGATTAATGAACCAATGACAACCGTTAACAAAGACATGTTAACTAACGTTTTTGGCAGAACTTGATTATCGATTGGACATTTGCCAATCATCGACTAATCGACTAATGACGCACATATCGAAATTTATTAGTTATGTAAAAAAAACGGTTTCAGACGACGATTTAGATAAATAAACAACACCAGCTGTAAGTAATTCTTTTTTCATTTAAATCATGTTCAAAACCCCACCATTCTTTTATGAAAACCCTGTACTTAAAATAAAACAAAATGTAATCAGCTAAATACAGACGCATTGGACAATTGTTAAAAGTTGCACCTCCCCGATACAGTGAATAAAAACACTGCAGCTTAAAATTAATTATTATACTGGATTATTATTTAAAGCAACAGCATTAATTTCCCAGTAGTGTGCTCTGTTATTGCATAATTATTATATCATTGAACGTGGAATTCATTTGGGACGTAAAATTAATTTATTCTGATTATCGAATAGAAAATTAACATTTGATTTATATTTTCCCGTTCCCTGCATTTAGGTTTCAATTAATGTAAAATGGACAGTTCTGGCTCTCATTCGTTCTCCCATTTATTAATGTTTTTGTTGGGATTATTATATTCATTATATGTACAAAATAAAAGTTAAATACGGTAAATGACTGTTTAATGTTATCTAGTATGAAAATCAGTTAAAGCTTAGAGTAACTTGGCCAATTTAATGACATGTCTGACATGCGTCTATTCAGTTGGTAAAATATATTCGGACGTTTGCCATCGTTTGTGTATATAAATAAACTGTGGAAAACATTGCACTAACATTTTCACTTATTCCTTAACGACGATATTTTTTTTACTTGCTATTTTGCAAAAAGATTTGAGTCTTTATTCTTCACGTTTCACTCAAATTTGAACAAAATCTAGAGTTATGGCTAATTTTTTTGGTTTAAAACTCCCAGGCCGACATTTTGGGGGTAAGATGGCGATCAAGACGTTTTATTTGAGTTCTAAGTGGCTTTACTTGATCAAAATTTGATCACAAGGAGCCGATTTTAATAAAATCGTGATTTTTTCTTATGAAAGCTTCCCCCAAATTTTGAGTTATCGAAAAAATTAATACAAGTCCCAAGATATGACCAAAATATGAACCAAAAATACCCCCAGGTAGCAAATTTGGTTAAAATCGGTCCACTCATTCGGGGACTTTAGATTGCATAGAGACAGACAGACAAAAAACAACTTTTAGGAGTCAGGAGACCTCCAAAAGGTATATTTCCTTAAAAATCCGACATCGATTTGTTTACCCATCACCTTTCTATTACGTATATAATACATAATATTTGTTGGAATAAATTATACCAATAATACGAAAAATCCATCATCATCCAATTTTCAAGTTTAGCTTTCCACACAAAAGAGAAGTAAAACAATAAAATGAAAGTTTCTTAATCTGAAATCATTAACTCTGACTGAGTATGTAAATACACTGATTGACAGATATAATTAACTACAACTGTAGGGAAGCGACTTTCTCCGGAATTCAAAAACAATTAAGAAATCGCTTCAGGTTTTATGCGCCAAAACCCGTCCAACCCGAAACCACAGCACTTTGAGCAATCGACAAAAAAGTAAATCTGGTTTTTAAGTGGCGTTTCGTAATAACAGACTTAAAACAATTTATTGGATGGTTATACGGGGGTTTTTATGTCATTCATTACATTTATAGTATGTTATTAACAGTTTTATGTCGGGCAAATACGTGTCGAAAGTGGAAAATAATAATGAACATATTTACCATCATTTAAAAGGGGAATTAAAAAGTTGTTAATAATAGTGAAATTGTAGAAGAACTAGGTGTTCTTGAATTGAGATAATTATGAAGATTAAAATTATGTACACTGATATTAATTTCTTAAATTCTTTATCATGCAAAAGAAAAGTTTCCCCCCCCCCATACTTTTCACGGGTAAGTTCCAGGATAAAGTTGAATCTATACTAATAAATCTGTAAGGGAGTCTATGTTTGTCTTACAAACTATAAGATTGTAACGAGAATTGGTAATATCATAGTTTCCACTCAGATGAAGGTTTTAAGTTGAGTTATGACAATGAAAAGATATAAGTTAGGTCTAGACTAGGCCTAGACCATTGTGAAACATTTGACTTATAACGCTGATTAGGACTATCAGCTATAATAGTTAAATACGAAGATAGGTTAGGCCTAATCTAGACCAGTGTGAAATATTTAGTATAATCGGTATCGCTCAGGCCGATTTGAAATATTCAAACTTTTAATATTGTGATCATGATTCAGTTTTCCTTTCTGACCGATAACTCCCGAAGAGCATTCGTGGGAAGATGATGATTGGTAAGGTTTTTTGTAAGGGTATTTGTGGACACATTTGAGCAAAATTGTTTAGATTTGAAACTGTTGGATTAAAAAAGTGGAAAACACCATGAACGCTGTCTTTCAAAGACATTTCATTAATAGTTTATCGAAATCGCCAGGCGATTTTGAGATATTCGACCGTCTAAAAGGTTATGTATGTTTTATATTCACTTACAGTATCCTCAAGGTAGGAATGTGTCTGGGGTGGAGAGGAAAAGAGGAGCTCCTACACTTCGTTTATTGCGTTTACTTTTAGCGGTACAACCCCAATAAAAAAAATAGACCTTAAATTCTTCTGTGTAAACGCGTGTAAAACCTACTTACGTTTCGGTATAAATAGGCTAAGAAAAAAAGTTTACAAAAGTCTGTCAAGAAGTTGTAACTTTAGGAATTAAATGTAGCTAAGAAGTAATTTGTGTACCTAGTTTTTTTGGAACGGGTTATGCCGTCAAGTCAGGCTAGGGAAGCAAGAAGAAGGGAGGACACGCCCATTACACCAGATTCCTAGTCTGAGGGTACTGTACTAACTGGTTCACTGTTGACACCCCAAACAATATTTTTGGAAAAATCACGACTAACATTTTTAATTTCTTAGTTTGGTGTATCGATATGAGAAACGTAAATATCCTGTTGTGTGAGCGTTTCCCACATAACGCACAAGTCTAATAGTGAATGTGGGAATTATTGCGTGAGAGGAATCTGTGTCACATTTACTAAATCAGAGAAAAAGTAGTTGTAATAAAATACGAATGTACTGCGCCTGTAAAAGTGTAAAAGCTTAACCACAGCACAGCTAAGTTGTAAAACAACATTACCAGGTCTTGTTTCAGCCTGAGCATTATCTTTTACAGCGCAGAGCGTGGGTTAATTTCAAACTACGTCTAAAGCCACAACAGCAACGGACAGTCAGTCAGACCACATCAGATAAAAGTAGAGAGAGAGAGAGAGAGGCTTCATGGGATTACTTTTAAATTGAAGCTGATGTCCCCCTCTCCCTCTTCCACACGCACGAGTGATATTACACGATTATAAACATGGTTCTGTGGTTTTATACGTACGGACAAGTTACAAGTTTGCATTACTTATATAATTTTGTATTTCCGGTAGACATAAAGTATCATTCGCCTCAAAACACTTATATCTATAAAAATACATTTATTCAACAACAGACATTTCGTAACTGTTCTTGGAAAATAAGTAAACTAAAATAGAGTAATTCAAGAATTGATGACGCCTAATTTTCATAGATATGAAAAAATCGACAAAAGTTAGCGTCAAATATTATTGAGAGTGTTAGTGATGGAGTTCCCGGTTAATTTATTCTATCTTCCTCTAGGCATAAGAGTTAGATTCCGGGTTCTATAATTCACTTGTTCGTTCTTTGCACTTGCAAATATCACAATCTGGCAACGTTGCTTCGTTGGCTCCGTTCCAAGAAGTAGTTTAACAATAAAGAATCTGTTAAAGTTATCATTTGAGCAGAATTATTTCTGTATCAATAATATAATTTTATACACACTGAAATACAGCTACAGATTGTTCCTAGCGTTCGTTTGAATTACATAACATGTTAACAGTAAAATGTAGTATTTACTTATTCACCAAAAACTTTAGATTGCTTATATTAAATAAAATGATTACATTTACAGTTTAAAATGTTCACTCTGTCACTTAATGGAACGAAGCATAACACAAACTGAATAATACGAAACAGTTTTGTTGTTTAAATGCGATAATACGCGCGCAGTTTGGGTGTGATGCTAAGATATGAGGCCGTGGAGAGGCAGTGCGAGACGACGTTGTTGCCATTTCCACTGCCTATCCGTTGCGTCAAGAACTTGCTGCCTATCCAAGTGCAAAGAACCAGCGGCTGTAGTATAGCGTCGTGGCGGGATAAAATACGGTGTTGGCCCAGCATTGTGGGATTTCGAGAGATTATAATTGGTAGCTAACTCTGGTTGAGAATGCTAGGACAACGGCGAAGGGTATTCGATGTGCTAACCACACACTGCCCGATTGAGAAGCTGTCAGAGGTTAATTAATAGTCATGAGAGTAGCAAGCTTACAAGTGCAAACACACAACAAAAATTAGTGAACTTGTCGCCTTTGTTCTTGTGGGAGAAAAGTAGGTTTACTTATCAAGATAAATTAAGTTTATGGAGTGAGTGTTTGCGTATAAATGTGTGTGAAGGATTTTTAAGCTTAAAAACAAACAAAAATATAATCGGGCCAGTGGTGAACACTATATTAACTACCCAAGGGATTTAAAACGGCATGTAAATAGGTTCAGCCGTTTAGGCTGTAGATAACGATACATCCGAATGTCGGAACAAAAAGTTAAAGATTTTATTATTTTCTATTTGAAATGTCTACATGCTGGGGACATATTAATCCTTGTATTTTATTATGGAAATGACGCATCTAAATATACCCTAGTAATGATTAAAAAAAAAAAAAACAGATTACATTATATAATCTACTGTAAACTTTTTGGCACGTTAAATGTATGAGTTCTATGTGAAAACTTTTTATTAGAAGATGGATAAATTTAAAACAACAAAAATAAAAAAAACATTGAAAAATCGGAAAATCTACTAGAACTGAAGTGAATTATCCGTCAAAAATAGTAATTAAACTCAATGTTTTAGATTTTATTAAAATACAAATGATACATTTCTATAAATATTCAGATGATATCTACCCTTTTGAAATTATAATTTGATTGTGGGTCTGGTGTAACTTACACGGAATTGTAGAAGGCCTCTATAATTATTTTTGCATAATGGAATCACCTGAATAATTAGTGGAAAATACAGTAATACAAAGTCAAGACTTAGACAGTTTCGTTACATCAAACAGAAATAATAAGTGGATATCTAGGGGAGTAGATTGTTATGTGAGAAAGGACGAATTGTACGCAGTTTAGTGATGCGTTTATGAAAGAGAATTTGTGTTAAATAAACAGTTTTGTAAATATAAAATGGGCTATTTGGCATTATGGCGAGACACAAAACATGATTGTAGAGAATCGATTGAAAACGTTAATCAAAACAAGGCTAGGTGCGTCGTACGTAAGTAGGACTTTATCTCAATTTATTTTAGTACATATATAATTATAAACGAAATACGAATACAGCTCAAATTATTCAAATATTGCTTTTATAGAGAATTCGTTTAGTAATATCTGGTGCAAACTAAAACAAAATATTAATGGAGTTTTCACATCAAAAAATTGATTATTTGTCTGTGAATTGGTGTATAAATTTGGGTCTAACTAACAAAGTTGGATAAAAGGTTTACTATGAGGATGATAGAGTTCGTTGGTTGAAGAGATTTCATGTTCCGTAACAAAATTTGTATCCATATTTTGTTTTAATGTGATATTGCATTTAATTTTTTGGAGCATTAAATCAATTTGAAGTTAGGTTATTATTCATGAAAGTATCATCATAATATATATTATTTTTACATATCACTTACATGCCTATTGTTAGGTTTTCTTCTTTTAGACTGACAAAACAATAGGTATGTAAAACGTTTTCACACAAAATCTTCCAAAAAAAAAAAAAGTTAAGTAAATTATTCCGGTTGTCTATATGTTAATCTACATTGTATTATTTACCTGTAAATGAAACTTTGTTTCTTTAGGGATTTTGTAATTTATGTATGATAAATTGTTCATTTGTAGTTAATATATATTAATTAATAAACTTGCTCTACTCTAGTTTGTGTTATTTTATAACGACCTAGCTACAGATGGCAATGAAACTGGTTTCTACTACGGAAAAAATAATTTTATATACCAAAAATTACAACACAGATTTCAATCTGAGTTTATGCAAAATATATATTTATCATTTCCCTTATATTTTAAATTTTATACGTTGTATATATAAATAAACAAAAAGTCAATAGAATATATTTCTGTTTAAATACATAATTTATCTTTCAAGGTAATTAAATTGGAAAATATAATAAATATGAAATGTTTGTTTAGCCCAAAGGATTTGGGAATATGATTAAGTAGTTAGGAAGTTGAGGTTATGAATATTTATACAGGTTATAGCGTGACTTGATACTATCAGGTGATTAAGCATTATCGATTAACAACAACTGCAATCACAATCGTGACCATGAACACAATTATATTTAATCATAATCTCTAATGATAAATGAGTCATACGGTACAGGATGAGGCCCTGTATTTACCTTCGTAATTTAGTGCCACTACAAATCAGACGTTTTATTAAATCGTGGGTTTCTTTCGATATTTAATAACGTTAATTATTCAATTCAATAAATAAAACTAAAAAAATGGGGAATGAATTATAACCTCTTGATCAAATCAACTTTAATATGCATGGAATAAATTTAATATCTAGATTTGTCCTATTCCAGCTTTCTAGGGAATTTATCCTTATATAATTGCTATGTATTACGATTGATAGCTTGAAAAATTGAAAGAATATTAAATTTTTTAAAGTATTTTAAATAAACTTGACGTGTCCCGGGTAACGATTAAACTACTTTATGAGAGTCTAGTATCAAAGCGCTAGTCATGGATAATCTAACCTCAATTTGATTTGGTTATAAATCAGCTGATGTTATTGAGTTTTGTTAAATTAGTTAAGGTATTGGCTATATATATGTCGTCATAATAAATTACGTGGACTGGAGAGGTTTTTTGTAGTTAATTAAAACTTTAGCTGTTTCTATCAAGAACTCGATGTCTTATAAAAACCTCATACTTCTTTTCTTATGTATAGGCTACAAATACTTCCTTGTAAGAAAGTGTTTACTTTATAAATACAGGGTGTTTCTAAAATAGGACACCTGGAGTGAGTTCCTTACATAAAATAAATAAAAAAGTTCCTTTAAACTTGTGTTTTCAAACAATCCGCCATTTTGTATTTTTACAAAAAAAACATAAAAAAGTTCCTTTAAACTTGTGTTTTCAAACAATCCGCTATTTTGTATTTTTACAAAAAACATAAAAAAAGTTCCTTTAAACTTGTGTTTTCAAACAATCCGCTATTTTGTATTTTTACAAAAAAACATTATATAGTTTTGGAAGTAGATGAGATAGAGTTCAAATTTGGTAAACACTTTTTTTACGTAATGTTTTTTAAGTATACAAAACACAAACACTGGATTTGAATTATTTTCAAAATGGCAGCCATTTAAAATTTTTATTCAATATATCGAAAACCATTAATTTTACAAAATAATTACAAGAGAAAAAGTTTCTTCTTTTAACTACAAATATATATATTTTTTTTAATTTTGTCTTTAGAGACAAAAGGATAATCGAGTTATTGATAAAAAATTAGGCTAACTGAGGACATTTTGGTAGATATATAATCCTGTATAAATGAATATATAATTTAGGCTCGCTGTTAATACGTTTTTCAAATATTATAAATAAATTAGTTTTTAATTCAATAAGTACAACTTACCAAGGACTCGACTATTGCAATCTGCCACAGTAGGACACCTTGAAGTAGCTGTAAAACACACACATAAATGTATTAATAAGTAATATTTGTTATATAACTTTACAAAATATAAAATAGATACAATGGCTTCCCTACAAAATTATGTGGATCATATTAAATTTATGGTAGGCTATGATTTCAAGAGAAGAAAAGAAAAAAACATTTTTCATAGCCGTGAGATAAAACGTAATAGCCTCCATAAAAAGCTATTACTTGTTGTCGTTACAAGATGGCAGCACGGTGTATTTTTTAAGGTTAGGATACAGTGACTAGAATACAATGTATCATTGTAACACGTAGCGTAACAATGGAGCGTAATAAACGCCTTGTCGATAACCATCTCCATTATCTACAAGTACAATACATTTGATCATAGATGGCGCCTTCGGCATCCCAATAAAGCAAAAGAATGAAAATAAAGAACTACTAGGACTTCCTATTGTTCGTCCGCCATTGTTGTCAAACGAACGTAATTCCATGCGTGTGGAAACATCTTCAAAATCCATTTTACTTTTGACATGTTCTGCTTTTGAAGTCAAACTATTTCTAGGCTATCTAAACCACAAGATAAAATGTAAAATGTTTTTTATTCCTTTTTTACTTCTTGTGTTTCAGGTTCTTGCAGACATCACAAGAAACGTTTAGCGTTTTGTTTACGCTTCCACGAGCATGAATATTTTATATGGACGAGTTTTTCATCTGACTAAGCTTTAGCGTCCACTTTGTCTACAGTAAAGCTCGTATTATGGCGATACCGTTCTGACGTAAGCCCTAAGCTCCTGTCAGGAAAGCTTCTTTAACTTTGTAGGTAATAGGGAATCATTTCAAATGTTGTAGTATACATTACAAAATCTTATGAAGAAACTTTGATTTGGGGGGGGGGGTCTGTTTTCGGGAAAATAATTTAAACTTGCTCGCTCTGTATTTATTGTAACTCTTTTTGGGGTTCTATTTCGGAGGTTAGATTTTATTTTAGGAACCTTTAGGTTAACTGAGTAATAATGCACCAGTGAAATAATCATAATGTATGAAAACAAATGTTTGGAAAATTCTATAATATATATATTGCGAGAATACAACCAAATTGCGAGAGTAAATAAATAAAAAAGTTAAAATATTACAATATTAAAAGAAAACCAAATGATATTACACGTAGTAATTATAAAAATGTAGATATCCTGTTTAGGAGTTTGCAAAATCAACAGTTTTCTTTAAATTAATACTTTATAATGAAATTAAACATACTGTAGTCCTAAAATTTGGGATTGTTTGTCAAAAATCGCATATTAGGAGCATTGGGTAAACTTTATTACTGTTATAGTCAATTATACGGGAAATATCTTGTATCCGTAACTCAGTTATCCTACAATCAGCAATAAATATTTTGTTAAGATAAAATATCTGTTTTTGTAACTATTTTTTAGTTATTCGGAACTAAATACATTAAATAGATGTCATTAGAACGGTTTCTTATAAAATTAAAATAGTCTGTAGACACGTTAAAAACATTCCCAAGCATTTATACAAAATTTGAATTCAATATCTAAATCCGGCCTATAGGTAAAGAATTTTTATTCGAAAATACACAAACGGACATTTACAGATGCCAAATAATTTTTTCCCCGCCATATGGTCTTTAGAAGCTTTTTTTTTTTTTATTTAAAAGCCTGAATCGATGTCTATCAAAAATATAGGCAACCAATTAAAAACAATTGATCCACCATTTTGAATGGAAAAAATGTAAATTAAACAACATAATTTTATATTTATAAACAAAAGGTACGTTCCATTTAAAGTGTTTTTTTGAACGGTTAGCAATGGTGGCTCAGTTTAAAAAACCTTTTAAATGCTAAAGTGTGATAATTTCTGTAAAAACCTGTTTTAAAATGATTATTAAATTATAATTCTGACGGTTTTAGTGAGAAAAAAAATTTAGTCGCATCACACTGATTGTACAAAAAGTAATTAGCGTTAGAGAAGAAGAAAGAGGAGGGGGCAGAGTTGAAAGTAAAAGCAAAAAACAACGTCACAATTAAAATAATTAATAGCAATAAGAAGGAAAAGTCCCGGGAGTTGCGTAAATCACGAAGCGCTGTTCCGAATACTCAATGACTTGTGAGAACAACAATTCGATTGGAAATTGTCAACGTGTAGCAATGAACAACAGTTTTGGGAAAGTTGTCTCGCCTCATCTATGTTTCATCAGAAGGACAGACAGTTGCAATCGATGATATCAACTATGACACATGAAACGCGAAGCCGCCAATAACATAAGGTATTAAACTTTTATAAGATATTTCTTTATTTGCTGTTAAAGGTGTACGCTTTAGATAAAAGTAGAGAATGTCTCTACTATAAAGCTTTACACCGCCTTTTCATTACGTATAAAGAGATAGGGCTATGGAGGGGGAGGGGGGAGGAATCAACTACATTATTGCCGGTATCAGAAGTGTAAATACATTATACAACGGATATAAATACATTTTCGTCGTGCTTCGCTATTGCTTTTTTCTACATTCTTAGAATTTTTATATCTTAGATATGAAGATTGAATTTGTCTTGAAAGTAGAAGTAAATAGAAATCTTGATGAATGATGTTTAACTTACTTCGGTTTCATCCAGACTTATTAAATAAAGCCCACTTATGTTCAGTTTCATCGGAGTTTAAATATTTAACAGCTCGTTAGCGTAACGATTCATCATCGATAATTTGTGTGAATTTTATAAGGTTTAAAATGAAATGAAACACGTAGAATGTAAACCATGTTGATGAACATTGATAAGCAGCTGATCTCGGCCATAAAGACCATCATTTAAATGTTGAGTTTGGTGAAACCGACCGTAACTGAGCTGTAAGTAAAACCCGTGAAGTGTCAAACCTTATTAATATAGATAGCCTAATAGGTAAAAAGTTTTGTAATTCAATATATTTATAACCATTCATATTAAAAATATGTTTTTTTAGAGATAGAAGAGTTATAAAAGAAATATTCTTGGAGGTTGGAACACTTGAACTGTGTAACATTTGCCCGGAGCTCTCCCTTTTAGCTGTAAATTCTAAAAAAATCTCACAGATCGCGTAGTGACATTTTTCTGGAATGATCATAAAAAAAGTCAGGTCCTTTTTCTTCCTCCTCTTTGCTAAGTAGGCCTAATATATTTTCCCTCCTGTTTGTCAAGCATGCCTTATATATTTTTTCTCCTCTTTGCCAAGTAGGCCTAATATATTGTTCTTCCTCTTTGTCAAGTTGGGCTAATATATTTTTCTCCTCTTTGTCAAATAGGCCTAATATGTTTTACTCCTCTTTGTCAAGTAGGCCTATTATATTTTCCCTCCTCTTTACCAAATAGAGCTAATATATTTTTCTCCTCTTTGTCAAATAGGCCTAATACGTTTTCCTCCTCTTTGTCAAGTAGGCCTATTATATTTTCCCTCCTCTTTACCAAGTAGGGCTAATATATATTTTTCCTCCTCTTTGTCAGGTAGGCCTTATATATTTCTCATTTACATTATATTAGTTTTAAAATACTATTAATAAGCCTGTGTATTATAAGAATTAGAAAGGTTAGGTGATGTTATGTAATTTTTTAAATACTCATATCGGGTCGATCCCGGCCAAATGTCACTGGCGTGAAGTATCACAACTTTATTATTTGATTCATTAAAAATTTGACGAGAGTATCTGAAGTGTTTAAAAGTGCATGATAATCTTAAGAATGCTATCTATTGATAGAACGTGACATGTAGGTTATGTAAGTTCTTTCCAAATTATTTTCTTTAAAAAAAAAGTTATAGGATTAGGTACAAATTAATACAAAAGTTCAATATTAGGCCTATCTCGGATGTACAAATAGAAATAAAGAGTACTTGAATAGAAATTATTAAATTAGACTGCTATTATAAGTATGAAGGCTACTGAATTTTGTTGAAACAGAATTGTTGATTACATCAAAATAATAGTAATTTTGATTTTCCACAATCTACAAGAATATATACATTTGCGGATATCAAGTGACTTTATTAATAGCTTTTATTAAATTAATCTATACTAATGCCAATTAGTATACGCTTTTAGATTTAAAATAAATGTTTTTTGTAATTTTATTAACAGAAATCTGTTCCAAGTGAGTGAAGTGCATTTCAAAGAATTGACGGCTGAAAAATTATTTCTTACCTAACAATATGGAAGTAATAAAAAGTCGATTTCAGATTTTTTGACTTCCAAGTTTCATGTAAAAAAATGTACGTACAAAAAAATGGCGGACACAGAAACTAACTAGAGATTAAACTTAATATTTAGATCTATGGGTGCCCGTATAGAAAAGTCTTGAATTTCGGAACAATGTAAGAAATATTTTTTTAAATTGTGGCCATTGTAATTAATATGTTGTCCATATTTGTTGAGTAGCTCAATTTAACAGACTAAATTTTGTTATTATTTTTAGACTGTAGTATTCTATTTCTACATGCAATGATGCCAACATAACCATCTAATAATAAAAAATAATGACGTGATTATAATAAACAAAAATTTACAACTCTGGATTCCCACAAAAAAATTAAAAACCTGCCTTAGCTTGTTTTCACATGTATCTATATTGTTACAATTTAATTTGGCTTGGACAGTAAATGATATCACTTTGATGTAAATAATATCTTGAGATGGACTTGTTACAAACAGTGGTTAACTGTCAAGTGTTGTTATATTAAACTACTCTAATACTGTTTCCTACATTTACTCTGTTAAAATATATTCTAACCTTACTTTGAATCTTATGTGACAAACGGGAATGTTATTTAGTTGTTCCATTATATAATAACTTTGTATATGTCAAGTATAATTCTAAACAACTAAAAGCTGAATTGGATTAATTTCAAGGAAACGTCAAAGTTGTCTCAATTCCGTTGACAATGATTTAGTCACATGTATATAATAAGAATGAATAACCTTTTAGTAGAAAATAAAGTAAATGTTGAAGATATAAATAGATGTGACAATAAAATAGCTGTCAATATTGAAAAAGTGTATTACTCGTGTCGAAAACATTTCTATTCGTATCAAGTAAAAAACATTCCTCCGACTTGGGCTACCTTACGTATTTATTCTTTATTAGGACTAGTTGAGATATATATTATTGAGGTAGACAAACTATAGTTGATAGCTTCGCTAAAGATGAATTCCTGGTGCCAATGTGAGAAACGTACCTTGTAAAAACATTATTTACACAATATAAAATACTGTAATGCTAATGGTATGCTAACGTGAAAAACATAAACTCGACTTTGATAAAAATATATGCAGATTATCTAATTACACGAAACGAGTTAGTATAGGTCGTTTATGCTATAAAAAAGATGATTTTTCGGACGCCATTTTGGATCTATTTGAAATGTTTGGGTATTTATCAAATTGAACGAATAGTAAAAATTAATTTACATGTTAAATATCATTAAAATCCGGATTATAGAACAGAGTTTACAAAAAAGTGAGGTTATGTTTTGAACAATCTATTTATAACTCAATTTTGTATCGCATTTAACAGGTGCAGAATTTGAATCTGCACAAAATGAGTTATTGCGGGACTTTGTGAAAAATATAGCTAAACGTATCCTTTTTGCTTAAAAAACGAATTTTTTTATCAATTCACGAACCAATGTTTCTAGTTAACGAACTCTTCTAAATTACTCTAGGGTAGGATTGGTGTACATGCCATGGTCTCAAGTGTTGGCTTTTCCATGGGTTAGAAGGAAATGACTCAAATTAATCCCAACAAAATATATTTCCACCACCTTTTTATTTTAACCCATAAATTAAATAATAAACCTACTCCTCTCCTCCTTGCAGAAATGCATGCCTGCCTTAAATAAGGACACTTTGAAAATACTTTTCAAAACTTATAATTTTTATATTTTTTCCTTATTTTTACATTAAAAATACTACACACAGTTAATGGATTTTTAAAAATCGAAGGCTATACAATATATCGTCATTTTAAATTCCGCTTCAGAAACAACTATCCACGTACACGAATTGTCTATTGGCAAAAAATATTAAATAACTTAATAGCCAGAGATTAATACTTGTGATTCCCCAAATTTAAAACGATTGGAATATTTCAAAGGGATAAAGCGGGTAGAAACATAGCCTATACGAAATGCATTTTGGACATTTTACTTCATTTATTCTTTAATTACCTAAAAAAATTAATAAGCTATAAGCCTTTATTATACTTGTTTACATGGGGAGATAAAAATTTAAAAAGAATTAAATAAATTAAATTGTAAATATTTCAAACTGCCCCCATTTGAAATTTCTATTTTTTTTCTCCTTTTATAAAATAGTGAAATAAGAATATAAAATAAAGACCTCTAGCCCTCGAATATTCTAAAAGCGTAGGGTCGGAAAAGAACAAGTTGTGGTCAAGAGATACTTGATAAGAAAGAAAAGAGAGAGATTTAAATAAACTAAGACAACATAAAAAATGTGTAGAGCCAGCAAGGTTTCCTCGGGAATGCTAAGCCCGTGAACCTTTAAGGGTGAAGAAATTTCAAAACGGAATTCACTAACGGTCAACCTTTATGAAATAAAAACGGTCACCTAGTTTGGAGGAAAAAATATGTCCATACGTATAAACTAAATATTTATATAAAAGCATATAATATATGTAGGAACATTTATAAATTTCCTAATTTATTGATTCTATATAAGCTGCTATTGTATTAAAAATATTTTGTAGGACAATGTAAAACACTGATAAGTAATTTTTTTGTAGTAGGGATAAAAATACATGAATTCTCCTCAACAATTGTAATAATTCAACCACGTAGTGAAGACCAAATCGTAAAAACGGAACCAGAAAAGAAAAAAAAAGATCTCATTTATGATTTGAACAAAGGGCATCTATTACAAACTGTTACAATACAGACAGATCAAAGAGTAACACTTTGGAAGTGTCATTCCATCAGGGCATGGACCTTTAGTTTCATTTTCTATTTCGACACGCCAGCTGTCATTTCGACAGCCACACATATGAGAATGCTACAACAATGTCGGCCGTATGCCAGGAAATACATTGTTGGGCACTGACCATGTTCTGACGTTCTCACATCCTGTTTTGTGATCATGAAATCATTGTATTTACAGTCCATCCTTTTAATATTGAAAATCAATTTCGACGCTTCAATTTCCCGTTTACCTCTCTGTATGGAATGTTGGGCAGAACGAATGAAAACTTTGAAGATTTTCTAATAAAATCAGATATAATGTTTTGTACGTAATGTATAGTCTACGTTCAGCTTTTGAAATTGCACACAGATTTTAATGAAACCCATAAAACCCCACGCTAGACGCTGAACATTTATATTAGTTTTGGGGAGACTTAAACCAAATTTTAACAAAGCTTGCACCTATGTTGACTTCAAATAGAAATTCTATCTTTATACATTCAAATGACGAAGGTGGATTTTTTCAATGTTTCTTGTAAATAGATTTAAACCGGTAATTATTATTGTATGATACTACTAAAAACTTTAACAAAAGAGTTTCAACTTGGCCAACTAAACAGTTACAAACACCATCTGATAGTTACAAATGGATTAAAATAAAGCCTTACCTGATCATTGAGTACAATATTCGCGCAATGTCTGTTCCCGAGAGTAATATTGATTTTAACAATAAAGGAAGAGCGTATAATATGAGCTTAACAACCATGTTGAAGAATAATTTAATCACAATCGTTCACAAAATGAATGGTCTGCATTTAAGATAAAGATAAGCTGTAAGAAGACAATTGCGACACGGCTGGATTCACAGTAACAATGGTGGAAACCTGCGCCACGATTCCTTCGTGCACAAATAAATGTACAATCATTTCCAATAAACTGTTGTAGAGCGCTGTTTTTGTATCTGCTCTCTTGGTCATGATGTGTCATCGAGTTACAAGAAACCGAACCTTACAAAACGTATTAACACGATCTCTACCGTGCTTTCGCCAACATAATCCGTCTAGGAATATTTACTAGGCTGAACGAAGTAAATTATAAAGGAAAAGGTCCGTAAACATGGCACGTACAGCCATAAATAGTTAAGATAAATATTAATGTGACTAATTTACTGTAGCGTTGTAAATTGTAGAACCCGTACAGACAGGCATGCACTGTTTAGGTTAGATATAGGGGACAAACAACTGACATAGGTTTGCTAACGCTTTCCTTTGGGAGATAAGGCATTATATCTTATAGCATTCTCTGTGTCTGTGAGTCATTTTCTGTGTATTTAGCTCTAAAAAAGAGCTTTGTGTATTTAAAAAAGTAGGCTACCCATCACTTTCAGATGTTTTATTAATCTCATTTGTGTAGATAAATAGAAGTCTGTTGTTTTTATTTTTGAAAAAGATTGTAATAAAACGAAAAATAAAATGTTTTTTTATTCATTTTATTTGATTTTTATACGAATAAGTTGAACAAAGAAGCTTGTTACAGTAGCCTCAGACTAGGAGTGTGTCTGGTGAAAGGGGCGTGTCCTCCCTTTTACTTGCTTTCCTAGCCTGATTTGACGGTACAACCCGTTCCAAGAGAACTAGATACACAAATTACTGCTTAGCTACATTTAATTCCTAAAGTTACAACTTCGTGAGACAGACTTTTGTAAACGTTTTTTCTTATATACATCGATAAAAGAAACGAAAGTAAGGTAGGCGTTTACACAGAAGCATTTGAGGTCTATATATTTTTTTATTGGGGTTGTACCGCTGATAGTAAACGCAACGAAATGTGGGGGCCCCTCTTTTCCTCACCACCCCAGACACATTCCTACCTTGAGGATATTGTACTCGCATGTTGCTATCCAAATAGTTGCAATATACAAAATGTTTGTGTATTTAAAACAATAATTGTATATAATGTACCGTCCACAATCAATTCAGTTAGAACAAAAACTTTGTATCACAATATTATGTTGCTGAAAGATAATATAAAAATATTTATTTAATTCATATGAAAAGAAATATAAAATATTAAAAATACCCAACAGATATCTGAAGGTTAAAAACTTTTAAAGAGTCACGTGGATAACTTTATTTTAATTTTAAACCAACTAAATGTTATATGTACTTACGTTAGCCCTTTTCCTCTCCACCCTAGATACATTCCTACCTTGAGGATGCTGTATTTATTAATCTATATCTCTACTTTATGTTTTACTTGTCAATTTATTCTGTTCTGGAATTATTATAATTTCATCTTGCCTTTTTGTCAGTTTTCAAACAGTCCCAGAAAACCTGGTGACACATGCAGTCCATATTGATAAAAATCTGAATAGGTTATGTAGAATTAATTAAAATGTCTTCTAAAGCGTAATACAAATTTATATTTTCAAGAAACCTTGAAAGATCATGCTGGGAATGAAAACAATAAAGTTCCTTTAGAAAATATTGAGGGAGTGGGATAATAACGCCCAGCAGTTAAAAACTTGGAATATATCAATCTCAAGAATTATGATGTTCATTTCAAATTATGACATCATTAATAACATAAAGTTATAGAGCTACATAACTAAAAATATCGTAAATGTTTAGAGATTAAAATACAAATCTTATGGTTACAATAACTTTTTTTTTTAAAGAAATGATTAAAACCTTTTGTAACTAATTGTAATTTCAAGAAAATATATATTTTCTTTACGTTATAAAGTATACATTTTGTTTAGTTATAATGACAGCAACTATGCAATGATATAGAAACGCAATCATCTAAATCGA
This sequence comes from Aphrophora alni, assembly GCA_963513935.1. Lineage (NCBI taxonomy): Eukaryota > Metazoa > Arthropoda > Insecta > Hemiptera > Aphrophoridae > Aphrophora > Aphrophora alni. The sequence continues at coordinate 56,449,939 of OY740768.1, forward strand.
AACATTAATCATAACGCCACATTCGAGTTAGATTCATCTTGATTACTGTGTGGTCTCTTAGAAGCGAAAGGGTGTGCAAGGCAAGGGAAGGAGAAGCTCACAAAAAGTTGGAGTTGTTTGTCGAGGAAGATGAATTATTTGCGATAGCAGAGGAAGGTTGTTTGTTCACAGCTCGCTTTGTTGACATCCAACTAAAAACTAACCTCTACGGCCGAGTTGTGTGGTCCGTGTCACGTTTCAAGCTTAGTCAACTTTAATATTGTCTTCTTTTAAAATTAAAACACAAAAACAAGTCACTGTTTATATAGTTTCGTCATATTTTACTTTATTTTAAGAATAGATTAAAAATCAAAAAGTAATTAAGAAACACGAAATATGTTTTTTAGGAAAGATTTGATTAACTCAAGATTTGATGTTAAAAACTCAAACTACGATTTTGTCATTTTTCTGTTACACAAAACAAATTTCTTCTGTAAAGCATAAATAATTTATGATAACTGTTTTAATTATTCCAGTAGGCTACAAGCGCATTTAATGTATTGCCTCTTGAACCGCACAGCAGATGATGAAAGTGACAATGAAAGTAATAAAAATTAATTCAAATTTGTATTTAAAATATGACTCTCGATGATAACTCTACCTAAGCAAATTTTAGACAATCTTATTTCTTCTTCTAAATAAGGCAAACTGCTAAAGAAATTTTACACTCAAGTTACAACTTTGAAGTATAAGATTACAAAGAACAAAACACTAGAGACAGTATAAAATTGCAATACATGCAAAAATACTTATGAGAAAATTACACGAAAAACGAACAATAAAATAAATCTGCAGAAAAAATTCTGCAATACAGGTTTTTTGACCAAAGCATTGTTAATCCAATAACAATAGAACAGTAGATAAAATTACATGATCGAGCCCAATAGTTGGTAATTAAACACGTAAAGAATACAAGGTATGATTATGATAAACATATAAATTGTATTGAAATACAACAGTATAAAAACATTACACAAACTTTGTCACTCAAACATTCATCGCCAAAATAAAATAAACACTAATCTAAACTATTCCTTAATATAACTGTCAGTTCTGTATGTCAAAGCGTGAATATTAACTATGCAAGTCTTCTTTGAACTAAATATTATTTATATATTCAATAGGGTCTAAACTTCTGTCGCTTGTCCCATAAACTCGCTTTCATACGATCAAAGTTCATTTTTATTTTTTACTAATTATTACTGAACCTTAATATTAATTTTGTTTTTGTTATTTTGCAACACGGGTTTGAGTTTGTGTAATCTTCATTTTTAATAAATTTGAACAAAATTGGTAGATTAGATTTTGAGAAATTAAAATACCTACTTTATCCTTTTCTTATAGTTAACCGATAACTCATAAACTGAAATTTTGGAGAGTTTGTTTGGATCTTTAGAGGCTATGTTTGAGCAAAATTTGAACAAAACTGATTTACAGAAAATCGTAATTCTGAACTTTTCTTATGGCATCTACCCTTGGGGAATCTTTGAGTTATCGAAAACATGAAGATAAATATCTAGATATGACCAAAGTCCACATAACAACTGTATTAAAATCTGTCAGTATTTTGGCTGTACAGTCATAACCCTAGAAACCATTTTTTAAACTCAAGAAACTTTAAAACACACCCATCACATAACTATCTCATGTGTGATAAAGTAAAAACGTATCTTTGTGTTATTCTTACTTTTATAAAACATCTTCCTAGTTAAGATATTCAATCAGCTGTGTAAATGACTGTGAATACTGAAATATTCAAGCATAAAGAAATAAAGAAGCAAGGAATTTTACCCAGGACAACCAGAGCCTAATTAAGTTATTAAATATTTAAATTGTTTTCAAGCTGATAAAATTGCACTGGTCAAATAATATAAATTTAAATTTTATTGAAATCGGAACAATGGAACCTTATAACCTTGCTCAACATCCGTCAAATTATTAGCGTGAAATGATTTATTTCCCGTCACCACCGGCAAGTTATTATTATTTTCGGGTTAAGAATCCACTCCACGGAAACGGTTTGTCGAGTGAGAAACAGCTGAAAGTGCTGTATCGAGTGGAACGGATGTGGGAAATGGCGGCTGACAGACAAGGGAAATACATTACCCAAGTATTGTCGACTGCACGCAGAGAAAGCAACGGGCGATATAGAAAATGTTCCGACATAATTTAATACCTATTTTAAACACGTAAAATGTCGCTATACAAGTTCTTCTATTTTATTTGGCCTAGAAGTGAAACTAAATCCTCAAGTCCCGCTAAGAATTCATAATATATTGCACGATAACAATTTTATTGCAAGTGCATCTATTACTATAAACGCAATCGTAATTGATTTGAATATCAAGTCCAATATTCAATAAATACCGCTAATTTTGATTATTGTTTGTGTTACGGGAATGGCAGTTCTGTGGAATAGATCATAAAGGCTGTAAATTGGATGCTAAGGTTAAATTAAAATGGAATGACTTGGGATTTTCTTTTGTTTTATGTGTCATAAAATAAATTAGACTTGGAAAATATCAGATCGACGAAAGTAACTCATATACAACGCGCTCTATTCATCTATCTAACCATTTTTATTTGATAAGATTGCAGACGGGAGCCCCACGATATAAAAGATTCAAAACACGCTATTTTCATTAATTTTGATCAATTATGGCGGAAAATCTGCTGTATGTGGAAGTATATCCTCGCTGAATTGCGTGTAATTTGATCTTAAGGGTTCATGATAGGGTAATTAAATTTCTGTTTTTTTATGCAGCCTTAAAATGGGATATTATAGGACTTATAGATAACAAGTTATTTCCAAATTACTATTAAAAATGGCTGTCATTTTAAAATTTAATAACTTTTTTTTTGTCGACAAACTTTTCAAAAGTTATTGTTAAAAACATATATTATAAACAAAGATAAATTTATCGTAAGAGCTGCTGGAATAATTGAATTTTCAAAAAGATTAAATTAATTTAAATTTTTTTAAAGTTTCATAAATCCACATAAACTTATTTGACTGGATTAATGACTTTAAACTTATATGATTGAAATAAATAAAATAACAGTAAAAATAATTTTCATTATACGGGAACAAAACACCCCGTCCAAATTCTAGGGATGACGAAACAAACACACCAATGGCTAAAATCGATTTAGAATCTAGGCCAATGCCTAATGAGTTTAAGCCAAGGCAAAGTGTGAAAACATTACTCATGAGTCACGACTAAAGTCTACCATACGGAGGCGATGTTCAACAATAAGCAAACAGTCTGTCTGCCATCTTGTGTGGTAAAGGTTCTTTTCATTTTAAACAGTTGCTTTTTTTTTTGTCTTCGCCTTTGAAGAGAGACATTCTTCCGAAGCTGATCAACATTTCACAACACTACATCATCCACTTCTTGTACTGAACGGAATTTAAAATTAGAATTTGCAAAGTAATCTTTCTATTCGAACTAGTAATGTTTTAATGAATTCTTAATCTTTTAAAACAAAGAAAGAAGACAATTCGTTTAGCGTTTTGAAAGTTGGTAATATTTTGAATTAATTAAATTAAGATGCATTCAACGTCTTTGTAAGGTTGAATGTTGACGTGAGCTGTCGATAAGAATCTCTATCAGAATTTATTGTTGTGAATTAATCCGTCATTTTAAAAGAGGAGTGAAATCGTCTTGTTGACCCTTTGACCCCCCCCTCCACAGACTGAATGTTAGTCGCAGATCTGAATACACAAACAGAATTTGATTTGAGTTATATGTGTATCGCAAATCGCATTATAGAATCCGTATGCTAATGATAGAATTTGTAAATTTCTACTTTAGTAACACAACGATACTATACTAAAAAATATTGTTTCGTCATACTGCTTCAAAAACAGCTGTTTTCAATACATGCATTGAGATGCTGAAGTTGTTCTTTTAGTCCTAGGACCTAAAACATCAGCTGAGGTTGAGGTCATCAGGTGTTACTTCGCTTATACGAATTATTATAAAGCATCTATAAAAACAACCGATACCGTACCCTCGATTGTAAATAACCGTTAAACAGCTGTTACCATCGATTTGAAGGTAAATAGGTTAAAAAACATTTTAGTTTTTTGATTTTTTTTTTTATAATTGCAGTATAAAGAAAAATATAGTTCATCACTTGGACCAAAAGAAACTTTTCGATCCTCGCTCATTTTCAGGCCTCGGCTCCGCATCGGCCGTTAAACTTGAGCTTGTATCGAAAAGCTTCACTTTTAGTCCTAGTGATGAAATATACTATTTTTATACTTTTAGAAATGTAGACATTTTTTGACTGATATTCAAAATTTTAATATTTCCCCCCCTTATTTCTTCAACCTTCACCTCAAATATATTTGTCTGCCCAGTTTATCCGCATTAGGGGTGTAGTTGGATTTTTGGATTGGCAATGTTGGTATTTCATTTTAACTTGATATTACGAGTATATTTTATTACAATTTTGAAAATTAAAAATTTGTTATGTATTAAAAGGTTCTAATCTTTTCAAAACAACGAAAATGTCATTGATAGTTTGAAATAGATTTTGAAAGAATTATTACTGATCTTGTGTACATCTTTACAACATACATGTATATGTACAATTTTAATCAATATAACAAACATAGAATTCATAATGTAAAGCCATTCATTCAGTATATTTTACTTTACTTTCTGTATTTTGAGCTCCATTTTGTTCACACACTTTCCCATAGATATTTTTTTGACGCAGAATTCTACATTTTACTTTCAATATAAATATTTCGTTTGAAATATGAATGCATTACAAAGCATTTTGTGCATAAATTCCCTACGTCTGGTGAACACTTGTACCATCACACTAGACATATTTAATTTAAACATAAAATAGTTAACAATAACATCAATGAACTTTACAAAGACCCACAGTTTAAAAAAATAACAGCTGTTCTTCTAATACTCTTTAATCTCTCAAGCAGATATGCCTACAACTACCGAAGTCTAGGGCCTACAAGTGCAACTCATTATCTTTAAAAAAAATTGTACGTTTGTAAACAAATATTAACAGTGTTGGAAAATAATAAAATAATTAAACGTAATTAGTTGAAGTAATTAACTATTTGCGGGGTTTTGTCATTTAAGCTGAACTTGCAAATTATTTAATTAATTCAGATTAAAAGGATTGCACTCTAATTATTGCTGATAAAAATTAATAGGTATTATACTAATAGTAAAAGCTTATATAGTTAATTATGTTATCAATTTTATGCTCAGAAACGTCTATTTAGGTTAGGTTAGGTTACGTAGAAGGAACATTTTGAATTAGGGTAGATTTGCGACATAATATAATTAGTTTGATTTATTTTTTCACAAAAACGGTGATAGCCTAAATAAGACTTATTGAGCAAGCGAATTTTATGAGTTTTGTTTTGAAACTTAAACTATAATAAATTCAAAATTTAATAATATTTATAGCCTACTATTGGTGTGAATATTCTATCATAAAGAATGAACATCAAGAATGATAAATATTGATATGGATAGAACGCAGTAAAACTAGCGAGATCAAGTGATTCATAGAGATAGATAACAGATTAAAAGGAAAGATAAGGATGTGTTTCGAACAATACAGCGTATGCGTGATAAACAATAATCACAAAACAAATCGAACAGTTAAAACCAGGAATGTTGCAATCTAACGCTTCATAATTCCATGTAAATAACAGGGATAGGGCAAACCCAGTAATGGTATTTCATAAAACATCAGAGGAACTCAGGCGGGTAACCAGTGCTAGTCTAGGAGTCTTATTTTATTTTTTAAATGATGACGGTAAAATTTAATATGAAAAAAATATATTGCACAAACATTCTCACTTTATTTTCCAAAAGCAAAACCAAATAAAAACCAACACTGAAAATGTCAAATCGGTAATTGTCAATCAAACCCTCAATATGAATCATGCAAGACCTTTTGGAATAAATTTTTATATATTTAAATAGAGAGAGGGTTTATGCTCGGCGTAGAGTTTAATTGATTAAAAATGACGGCACTAAGAGTTTTATTGTGGTTAATTATTCCTGAAATGTAATATTTTTTACTTAAAATTTTACACATAGGTTTGGATCATTAATATTCACATATTACCAAAATTTGAATAAAATTGGTGTAGGTAGTCTATTTAGAATTTTTGTTTTAACCGAGAACTCGTTAAGGGGACGTTTTTGGAAAGTTTGTTTGGGTTCTCAAGAGGCTAAATTTGAGCAATATTTGATCAATAACGTTAGAGCCGATGAGAAACTAGCCGTTTTTTGTTTTTGTTTTCTTATGACAGCCATTCCCAAATTCTGAGTTATCGAAAACAAAGAGAAAAACACGTCCTCAGATACGACCAAAATATTCCCACCTATTAAAATTGATTAAAATCTGTCAATTTGGGTTGTACAACATTGTACAGACGACAGACTTTATTCATCATCCCAAAGCATCTTTTTTGAACTCAAAGGAGGACCATAAAACCGATCCACAAAAAATCGTCATTGATTTTTTTGACCTATCATACAACTTTCTCTATATTACGTTTGTGAGAAAGTTACAAATAATTATACGTGAATAACTTATTTACAAATAAAGGTTAAACGATTGTAATCAGCAAAATAAACTTACCGAGTTCTTATTATTGATATTTTTTTTATAAATCCTTCTGTATGTTCACAGATATTATACGTTATGTTATGAGCTATATAATTATTTATATATTCCCGAGATATAAATTTATAACAATATCGATGCTTTAGGCGCAATAAGTGTTTCTTTTCAATTGAATCACTTTTGTATCTCAAAACTAACATATAGCGTAGAGGTGGAATCCAGGAACTGATTATTATTATTAAATTAATAAAACTTCGCACTACAATTATTTCTTTAATTAATTATATTTTCCTCACGAAATCAACTTAGAATACAACTATAGGCCTATATTCTATACTTACACTTAAGTGGTAACTTGTGTACCAAATAAACACAATTAAGTTTCCCAGAGTTAGTCGCTTAACTAATTTGAATGGAGGGGAGGAGATAGGACGATTTGTCTGCTAAATTGTACCGTAAACCCGGCGCCTCTTTATGCAAATGCCGCACAAAAAATAAAATGCCGGCTACTCCACTCGTGAACACAAATGAATAGTTTCCTTGTCTCGACCAATTCGATGTTTAACAATGCCCGTTGACTGTTGTGTCATTATTGAAGCAAGTATCCCTCAACCATCTCATTTGCATAGGTAATGTGTATGCATCATGTCGACTGTAGCTTCCAGCGAGCCATGAGCCATAATCATACGTCCAGCTATACTGACAATTATAACAACTATAGGAAAATACAAAACTGGATGTTATTTTATATTGTTTATGTTCTTCATTAATAAGAGGATGTGTGAACGCATCTTAAAACTTGAGAAGAGTGAATAGAAATTTTATGTTTCTCCTCTCCCACCCACAATAAAACAGAATTTTATAGCCATGTTTTGTCAATCATTATTGAAAATAACTTCTTTTGAAAAATTAATTACTTTTGAAAGTCCAAAAACTTACAACAACGACCAAAAAAAGACTTTGTCTAATTTTCACATTAAGATAAGTTAAATAAATCATTTTTAAAGAATTAACCACGTTCGTAGTCATATTGCCACATTTTAAAAATAAATGTCACACACAACATCCGATTTTTCTTATTGGAGTAACCTGTTCAAACGTTTAACATTGTTCTTATGATCATGATAACGGTTAGGTCTATAAACCTAGGATCGGCTGTAGGCCTACCTACCATAAGGAAATAGCCGCTTCATTTACTTTACTTAGGAGATAACTTGACGATCTTTTTACTAAAAATCATTACAACCATTGACTCTTTTTAAAATTTCACTTTAAAACTGTTTTTCGTACGCAAATATCGTTGTGTAATATTGATAATTTACAATTCCTGTTTTATACAAACGATAGTTTTAATAATAATAAACAAATCTATCCACATTGCATATCTTTATCTTCACATTTCGAAGAGTAATTAGCAAGATTGCAGAGGACAGTATGGATCAATTTCGTTCTAGACAAGTTCGCAAAACTAAAGCTACAAAGCTTTTTTCCTTTTACTTTCATAAAAACAATTCAATGAGAGTTAAAACAAACTACAACAGAATATTCTCTAGATTTTTCATGTTTAGTTTCAAGAGACTATTTATCTCAAGGAGGAGGAATAACCGAACTTTAGCTTAGAATTTATTCCAACATTTTCATTACTTAATTAAAAGATTTCAATTGAATCCCTCCAAGTTACAGCGTTATTCAATTTGATAGCAGAAATAATAAGCTCACTTTGCAATTAGTCTAGAAGCTGAGGTCAAGACGTTCCTAAGACTTGAACTAATCGAAACTCCTGCCTCGGCGATGGCGATTGAATTGGCAAAGGTCCATATCAGTGTCTGAGCCTACTTCAATTACAGACCTTCCCCCTTCCACTTCACTTTCAAGCGGCGCTCCCCTCCCCCTCCCCGCCATCCTACTACATCCATCTGCTCGCTCAAATAGGAAGCATATTACCGGAAATGGCAGTCGACTAGCAAGTCTTTACAGAGTGAACCGTTAATATCTGTTTGAAGAACATGCGATTTAGCATTTGTTCTGCTCTTCAAGACAAATGACCTTTCGTTTACTTTACATTACATAATAAACACAAGGTCGATGGTTCTTTGAGATAATATCATACTGTAATTAAAATTCATTTAGTCGCTAAATAATCACCATTTTTTAAGATGACTCACGACTTGTATATATATATAAAAAAATTTGAATATTTGGGACACGATTTATCAAAATTCATCGAAAAAAATTATGTAGGATATCGACTTTTTAACTTTTTATTTGCCGGTTAAATTTAGCTACAGTTTTGATAGGTAACAATGGAGACCGTCTAAAAATACAAGATTGGCAATTAAAGGGTTAATTACTATTATTTTTCTTTTACGAAAGACTGGAGAAGGAATGTTAGCTAGAGTACTCGAGTAGAAAAGATGATAATGTTTTAATAAAGAAAATGATGGCTTTATGAGCTCGAGTGATGAAATAAAAAACAATTAAAAACCTAGAACATAAAATCCAAACGAGAGAAAATTAAAAAAGAATATTCTTCTAGTGACGCTCCTCATAAAAAGACAAACATGAATAGATTTATGGCAGTCACGACAAGCCTTCTAAGCCTATGCAATGATAAGACATCAATTATACAATAAAACAATAAGGCTAATACAGAACAAAGTGTGTAATCACATTCTCCCCTTAGGAAATTGAAATACCAACACGCCCATCAGATGGCATTCCAACTCATCTGGATTCGGCAACTTATACATGCGTGCGTGCGTGCGTACGTCATACAAAGAAACACTGCGCCATGCTGTATTCAAAGTAATTAACGGGGCTTAACGGATATGCGTGTCTACTTTTTATAAGTTCTGTACATTCTACACCGACATTTTCAAGATATAAAACAGGAATTGTTCGAATATGGTCACAGAAATTACATACAGGAAATTTATGTTTGTTTTTTAAATAGGAGGAAACGGGATGTGAATGAAACTTATAAGTGTATTTTTTTAACTAATGACAGATAATAATTCTACCATACATATATAGTAAATTTCAAGGAAAGAAATATAGTTGTAGAATTTTTAGAAAGGCAAGTATCACATAAGCTATATCATACAACCCTCCCGGGAGTACCTAGCTGGATCTACACATATTTAGTACTATTGGGTTAAATCTCTTTCTTTAATCTTGCCTATCAGGTTGACAAACTCTTATTCTTTTCCGACCCTGATACTATTAGAGTATTCGAGAAGTTAGGGTTTTTATTTTGTGTTATTTCCTTCCTTTTATAATAAGACGATATTGATCTAGAGGTTTTCACCTTTAAGCAATAAGTGCTATATGATTTTGATCTTATATCTGGTCACCTTATTTTTAACTAGAGACACATGTAAGTAACATTAACATTTTTTCAGAAAACTCTACTGTAGTGACCAAAAAGTTGCTTTTTCCAAATAGGTGTTGTCGATTGGCTTAAAACAGAGTTTTTCTTTCTTTTTAAATGTAAGAAATATTGATAGTTTGAATTTTTGTTTTCTACAAATTATAGTTTTATTTTTAGAAAGCAATTTATACGACTAACGTCCCAGCTTTAACAACCTCCACATGTAAGTTGGATGTTACGCAATTAATTTCATTTTTCAAGTTTATAAAAAAACAATCTTGTTTTTAAACGTATAAAAGATATATTGATTCGACTTCTGGATTTATAACTACCAGATATAAAGATAGCAATGATTAAAATTAGAATCCATAAATTAACTAGTTGTGATCAGATTAGTAGTTGTGTCTTTCCAATTACATAAAAAACTATGAGTTTTTCATTTCGACACAAGTAACAATGAGTTCCGTAAAAGCTAACCATCAATACAATTTTCGTAAATTTTAGATTCTGTTAGCCCCCAACATTTAAATGGTTTTGTCAAAAATCTTATCATTTCAAGGTACCTCTTACCTCATTTAAACTTTATTTTTTTTAAATCAATCCCGTTTTTTGAGATAAGCTAGACATAAAAGGCAGACATAGTTAACAAAAATATTTTTAGAGACTAAAAAAAATTACGAAACATTGTAAAGACGTTAAAAAATTTGAGCATCGTTAGTATAATAATAGTTTCCTACCAAGACAGACATCAATTGCTAAATTACCCAATAAAATACCTCAAGACTTCTACATTATTTCTTCTTAAATCCTATAAGATGTATCTTTCCAAAGAAGACTCTGTGATCTTTGCTGAGTGGGAAGTTTGTAAATGTCAATAAATGCTCCAAATATTCAATTAACGAAGATTTTAATTAGGCCCTTTGCTACAAAGATTAACTATTCTAAACCAAATATCACCTAAACAACTTCGAAGAACCATAGTTTACAAAAGCCGGATTTAATTTCAATCTAAATTTAAGAGACTCATTTCGTTCTACAACTTCTCTCCGAATATTAATTAAGCTGTGCAAGCGGATGATAATTAGCATATAGCCTAGATTACATTTTATGTTACACAATTTACTTTTCAAGTGTTATGAGATCACCTTTTGCTTTATTCATGTTTGAAAATACAGAATTATTTAGCGTGAGATGCCTATAGAAGCTAATGACGGTTCTTTATATTCTTCACTAATTAAAGAAACACAAATATTCACAATAATTCGATGTTTAAAAGTACACAAAACTCAAACTTTTTACAATATAAACGTGGCTTATAACCTCATTTGTATATAGTACCGGCAATGAAGTTCAGTTTCTTTGACATTGTGAAATTCCATTTTTTTTTCTTCTTGTTTAAAGGCAGTCATAAAATCGTCTTATTACAAAGAAGAAAAGAGTACAAAATAAAACCTCTTGTCCTCGTAATGTAATCCAAGGTCATAAGACAACAAAGATAAAAAATATAAGGATTTAACCAAAGACCACGTGAAAAAGGTCTGGACCCAGTTATGGTCCTAGAAATTGCCAATCCTGTACTCATTGTAGTGACCTCCTGAAAGATAGTATGAACTTTCAAAGTCAACAGTTTTTAGTGAGTATTTTCTTTACACCAACGTTATGCAATAAACAGTCGTGCTATCAATGGAGCGCTAGTGTCGAGAAAACATAAACCAACACTAAGAAGTTTAACATAAGTATTTAATTTAATTGTCTTAAATTTAATAAAACGATGGTAATACAATAAATTACCGTTTATGGATGCTGTTGACATCCAATAACGTTTATAATTAAAATATCAAGAGATAATTTTCCATCTTGATTAAGTAATTTGTTGCCACGAAATATAAAATATTATGTTCCTTGTGAACAATCAGCAGTTTCACCGGTTTGTTAATGTTATACAAGAATATTACATTTAGAAATTATTTTCTAAGTTAAGCAGGATCATCTTAATACTCTCTGTAAAAAAACAACGTAGTTATGTCCTGCAGATGTCGTTGATGGCCGCGCTAATGTAAACATTCTCAATGAAATTCAACTTTAAGTTGCACATCTTCTTGTGGTATACTCTGTGTCAACTTAACAACAGATGATGTCGACTTGGTCGTTAAAACCCTCAATTTATTGTAGAAAAAAGTGCCTTTTTTATGTTTGACTGTAGCTTTCAATAAATGCAGGTCATTATATTTTAACGAACTTAATATTTTAGTTTTAATAATTACAAATTCTAATGCTAATTATTATAATTTCAGGTTATGTAAACCTACTTTTCTCTAACACATAAATTTTAATTATATATTCGGTTGCATAAAACATTTGAGTTAGTAGTGGCCATTCGTGGCCAAACCTAACCTTACCTTATTAAGATTTGATTATTTGTGTCAGTATATTTTATAAGAAATCAACTGTTAAGTCAGTTAAATTAGTGTTCCTAGTATTATGTAAAGAAATGTTTGTAGATATTCCACTGTGGACAAAGTTACAACTAGAATAACATTAGTTGTTGTTTACTTTCTCTCGTAAGAAAAATTATGTAATGGGTCAAAAAACAGATGTCGACCTTCTTTTGCGGATATATCCGTTTTGAGTCCAAAAAAGTGGTTTTTGGAATGATGTCTGTCTGTCGACAGCCATGAGGCTGTTATAAAAGACGTGATTTCTCAAAATCGGCTATACAGATTTCTTTAAAATTTTAGTGAAATGTAAAAATTAATGATCCAAACCCGTACGCAAGTGGCAAGTAAATAAAATTGCCTAACCTAACGGAAACCTAACCTAACCTCCAACATGAAAATCTCGATAAAAATTAAATACGAATTACAGCGCGTTTATAGTGTTCGCGTAGGATAAACGAAGAACCTTTAGGCTCTATTTAAATACATACATAGTTTTTGAATATTTTATTTTGTGACAGACAACTCCAGAATTGATATTTTTGGTTGTTTTTTTATTTGGTTTTGGAAACGAGTAAGTGAGAACGTGTGGGAAATGTTATTTCTTCTTTTTTAAAAAATTAAATTTTTTATTTAATCATTTTATCCTCATACATAAGTACGTGTGGCGTTATTAACATCTACGGAATACAAACATAACCTGTCTATTAACTAGTAACATTGTTGTGTAACTAGATTAAATTTATAAAGTAAAATAAAGGCAACCATTAAATCCCGATAACTTTGTTTCTATTAGATAACATTTAATGAAACGCCCATCGCCAGCATCCCTAGATAATAATATCCCGCCGGAAGCGAGGTTTCCCGGATACTTGGCTTTGGCAAAAGTCCAGAATTTCCCCGCCTCGATTCCACATACTGTACTATACTATATCCTGCCCTATCCAGATTTATAATTACGTCACATACACATAGTATAAACTCCAGCCATGTACGTGGGTAACGCGCCAGTTATATGAAACAATAACCTATACAGAACATTTACTGTAATTTAAATTTATTACTATGTTTACAATGTTGGTAAATATTCTTGTATTGTTGATTTAAAGTAGCTGTGTTGTAGACTGGATAAAATTTCAGTTTATCCAGTAGATTTTGTGAATTTTATTCGAATTATTCCGAGGGCAGCCTTGTACGCATGGGTAGGCTATATTTTTCATTTAGGCTAATCCATTGTAACTGGCCTACTTTTTAAGTTAGACACTTCGGAATTATTTATTGTAATAAATAATAAAACACAGAGAGTTTTCCTTTTTTTTTAATTTTCGAAAATATTATTCATTGGCTCGCAAAAAATAACGAAATAGAAAATCGATTTACAAATCTCCCCTCCATTTGTTCAACCACTAATGATTATATCCCAATTTAAAAATAAAGGAAACATTCGCGTTGATGTGATCTTTAAAATGATCTTTTAACGATAATGTTGAGATGAAAATTGACATCAGTACTGAGTTTTACGAGAGAATAAACTCAAAATATATTTTTTAAATACTTCTATGTACTTATTTATATTGTACTGAACTGTTATTTTGCTCCTTTTTAAATCATAATTTCTAAAAGCGAAATAATAAGCTGGTAAAGAGTTTCTTCTATTCCAGAGATAGCCGTGGAGAAATTATTTAATGAGATGAATACAAAATGAGACGCAACGAGCAGGTGAGCAGTAAACAGTAATAAGTAAACCGTATCGTTATAACAGTATAAACCAATTAAACAAACAGAAAGTAAAAGACCGTAATATCCATTCAAATCGTAACATGTAGGGAGATGTGGAGGGGGGGGAGAGTATTACATCGCTCTGTGATTTACTACAATTTGGCATCGCATGTCGTGTTTCCGGCTTATAAATATTTAGAAATATATTTGCATGAGCGAGTAAAAAACCTTGCGTAACAGGGTTACAAGGGTTTCGAGCTGATTTTCATTTCGACCACAAACATGTCATGAGTGGGTGCCTACACGAATAGGAAAGAGTTCGAGAACCCGATTTTATGAAATGTATATTTCCTTTTACTTGAGAAGCTTTTGAGATTTTAGTAACATGGAATACAGAATGTACATTATAAACATGTAGGCCTATATATTGATTGCACATCCGCCATATAATTATATTCAAATGTATGTACTGTAAAAACAAATTGCCTTTTTTATGGCAACAATCAAGATTCATGACTAATATCTATTACTACAACATTTGTGTACAACATTTTGTAACTTAAAAATGTTTATTAAAGTGAAATAAAAATAATGTAACTCAACATTAATCATTAAAAACTTTCACTATAACCTATAACAACTAAATATGTAAACATGTCACCAAATTATTTACGTGTAAAATATTGTTCTTAAAAAAAACACCGTAGACATAACATTGAAGACAAGAAATTATACTTGATTTGAGAACATTTTTCTGCTATTCCTAACATTATCTTAACTTATACTGACACGTTTCTGGTGAACTCCATTTTTAAAAGCAAGTTACGACTTGAAAGAGTCGTCTTATTCAACTCAAGTAACCTCCCTTTTACTCTATCAATAGGCTCCGCCCTCTTCTGAGATTGGTTGACACCGTGTTATGTTATTGGTGAGTTTCCTTAGTTCTCTGTTTTAGTTCAAATTTATTCAATAGCGTTAAATTATTAAACATTATATCTGTTTTATTATTTATAACATTTTATCCTTTATATTTTACTTTGAATAGTTAGAGATGAGAGGAGGTCTCGTCGACGACTTCTTTTCGGGACGAGGTAGTTCGTAAATAGCTTTTGAAAATAGAGTCCTTATGCAGAAGTTAAGACAATGTGTGAGGTAGAGAAATGTACTCAATTAACAGATTAATGTACGTCTTATCAGAAATATATATATTATCATAATAAGATTATTATATGTTGACATTCAGCACACTTATGTCTGTACTCTATGATACATCGTTTGCTGCAGCTTTTCATATTAATTCATTGACATTTACTTTCCTATGTATTTTCTACGTTTTTTTACGTCAGGCATGTTTACATTGAAAGTAATGTAGGCTATCCAGACATTGAAGAAACTGTTTTGTATTGTTAAAAGATTAGGTTATGTTATATCTCTCGCGTGCACAGGCTTATAAAAATAAGAAAAAGTATGTTTGGCTTTAAATCAAGTCAGATATTCGAAATTAAAAATAAACTTCAATATTGGTTAGACTCATGCTTTGAAAAAAAACGCGGTAATAAATTGAAAGTCTGTGTTATCGTATACATGACGCTGTTATTCATCCTAGCGTCCATTTTTAAAACGATAAATATCAACTTCTACTGACTTTTATGTTCTAAGAAGTAGTAAAATGCTATCCAAAAGTTTGTATTTTATGTTAAAAGATTTGACGTACGTATACTAGTCAAATACGAACCCTGCGATTAAACATAGGCAAGACATGACTGTGTGAGTTTGTTAGTCTAGAACTAGTTTATCAAATTAAATACTAAGTGTAAAATCAACAAGTCTACATCGAACTTTAACATTATTTACTTAGTGGTGGATTACCTTAACGCTCAATAACTTGTTTTCGATCAAAACAAACTGATACAGACCTCTAATAAAACAAAATAATTATACAGTAAATGATAAGATTTTAAAAATTATTTTTATTTATCTTACACAATCAAAATACTACCAAAATAAAACTATTCATTTGCAAAAATAATACTTTGATAGTAAAAAATTGAAAATCTTACCGTCTTAAATTTTGTAAATTATTTAAAAAATATTTATGTATTTAGTAGAAAGGCTCGAAAATTGCTTCATTCGTGTCATGAACTGGTCTTAAGCATAAATATCACAATAAGAATTTAAGTTTAAATGATGGCAGGCAGTGAAGGTGGGTTTTCGTTATTTAGAAATTATTCTGCAATTTGGAAATAATTTTATATTATTTGCAATTTTATACACTGGTTTGGGTCATTAATCTTCACATTTCACGTAAATTTGAATGTATCGATACAGCCGATTTTGATAAATTAGGCCTAAGTTTTTCTACAACTTTTGTTTGCTTTTACCAATAACTTACGAACAGCAATTTTTGGAAAAAAAGGCCATCAATATATTTTGCTTGAAACTTAAAGGTTACGTTTAAATATTTTTAAAGAATAATGGAATATGTGTTTTTGTCTTATGACAGGTATTACCAGTATGACCAAAATATGCCCACATACCAAATTTGATTAAAACCAGTTCACTCGTTTAGTTGTAGAGCACTGTAAAGACGACAGACACTATTCTAAAAACCTTATTAAAATACATGGAAGACTTAAAAACAATGTTTGACCCATCAGATAACCTTTCACTTATAGAATGTCTATGCCAGAAAGTACAACGGGTTAAAACATTTCTTGAAAGAAGTTATTTTTTGTAAAACCGCCTCTAGGTTTTTGTGTTATTTTTGCAAATAAATTAAACGTACACACCTGTAAATAAATTTAATTACTGGAAAAAAACCTAAAATTATCTACAATTTTGGGATTTTAACAAAACTATTTACTTGCTTGAATTTTCTTTCCATTAACCGTAAATGAAACTTTACAATATATTCCTAATTAATTCAGGAATAATCATTACATTTTAAAAACAGGAGTATAGGATTGGAGAAAAGATTAGGCCTACTTTGGGAAGAATAAACATGAAGAAATTACATCGGAGAATTTGAGCGCGGCTTAAAAAATTACCCCTCCTTTTTCTACCCTTACTGTAGCTCAAACCAGCTATTTTTATATAATCTTATATACAGAGTAAAACGAAGGTCTTAAGAAATTCCTAGGATTTGTTTTTCTTCTCTTTATCCTTCGAAGCTTTATTCATCGTTGAAGCGGCTCGGTGGTAGCCAATACAAAAGGTAAGATTCCTTTGTTGCTTAGAAAGATCGTTCTGGCATCTTGTACTTTTCGGGCTAATTACTAATTAGCTTTTCTTTGTGGCGGTGCAGCGGGTTTTGGCTCCCCGCCATTCAATAATTATATATGCTTCACAATCAAAACTTGGCCCACTATTCAATATCCAGCCGGTAGATAAATTCATATTATCTCTTTCCACTATTGTTCGTAGGATTGTACAATGGTAGAGCACGATTGGAGATTGGACAAATAGATAGTGACTTTGGGCTGGGAGTTAGTTAATCAATATCAGACAATCGGTCACGCTGCCTTAACATTTCATAAATCGGAACTGTTTTATTTCCGTCTGGTCGTTACCTACAGTTTACAAATGTTTTCATTTCCGTAGTATTTGATTTGTTTTGTAAAAGCTCATTACACTCGATCTCTAATGCAGTAGGAACGACACAACGTTTTTCTAATATATTGCAAGGCTTATATTTTGGTTTCAATTGATTGAAAAGTTAACAGGATCTATTAAGTTATTAAATTGTTTGATAAATGTAAACAAATATGTAATGCTAATTGGAGAGAGGTACAGTATCCTCAAGGTAGGAATATGTCTGGGGTGGAGAGGAAAAGAGGGGCCTCCACACTTTGTTGCGTTTACTTTCAGCGGTACAACCCCAATAACAAATAGACCTCAAATGCTTCTGTGTAAACGCGTACCATACTTTCGTTTCTTTTATAGGTGTAAATAAGAATAAAACGTTTACAAATCTCTGTTATGAAGTTGTGACTTTATTAAATGTAGCTAAGCAGTAATTTGTGTACCTAGTTTTCTTGGAATGAGTTGTACCGTCAAGTCAGACTAGGGAAGCAAGTAGAAGGGAGGACACGCCCCCTTACACCAGACACAATCCTAGTCTGAGGCTACTGTAATATAGAATTTCCTGTCTTGGAAGAGGGTTAAAATAGAAATTTAACAAAAGCTTTATCTCGAAAACTAGTTGACCGATCCTCACGTTATTTGCACACAATTAGAACTCGACAATGTATTGCGCGTGACAATGACTGGTTTTTACTTTTTAATATAAGTAAAAAGTTCTAATTGACAGCAAAATGTCAAATACAATAACAAATCAGAGGTCTGTTTCTTGAAAGTATAAACATATCAACATTCCATAACAGATAACAATCAATTTGAGGTTAGATTAACCAACTAAAGAGTCAGGGAGTATTATCATCGTAATATAAATTATATCTTTTTTCTGCCACTCCTCCATCTGACGCGTTTCGGATGAACTATATTTTAAAAAGGAGAAGAGAATGTTGGGAATGGCAGAAGAATCTACTCAAATCAATTATGTATGTCCTAAATAAATATAGAGCTTCATAATAATATTGAATTATTTTAGTTGTGTCACAAATTGGTATGTTTTCCTTCTTTTGGTAATTGTTTACAAAGAAAGTTACTGGTATTTTTGACGATTTAAAAAATATATATATTCTAGATACCTTGTTTCTTAATAATGAAATAAGTTTTCAACGCGGAGCTAATTTTTTTCACAGGGAAAAAAAAAATCAACTTTTTTTAGGTTAAGGTTTATTAAGTGAGAATTACACGTTAAAAAAGGTATGTGGGTAAGCTTTTTTACGTAACAAGGTCAAATAGGGTGGCTATATATATTACCTGACCTATACGTAATTTTGTAAGAAAAAAGTAGAAATTGTGCGCTATTTCCCAAGCGGTCACCCATCCAAGTACTAACCGCCCTCAATGTTGCTTGACACGGTGACGTATAAATGCATTGAATTCCGTAGTTATAAAATTGCTATTTTTCAGTGAAAAAATTAGCTCCACGTTGAAAACTTATTTTGTTAAGAAAAAAGGTATGTAGAACATGATTTTTAAAAAATGCCAACAATACCGGTAACTTTCTTTGTAAACAATTACCCCTTCTTTCAAATGATAATATTAATTCAAATGTTGGCTCACACAGACTCTCATATAGACCTATATCCATGACCGATGAGATGTCTTTTGGTTTTGAACGACACTGAATTCCTATCCACGGTTTTTTATTAACTAAAAATCTTGTTTTGCTCCAGTTTAACATCTGATAAGGACCTAGTTTGATTTACTTTCTGTGTAAATTAAAAAAAAAACAAACTATAAATATCTATTATGAACACGAAACAACAATACATAAAAGTAAACATTATATGTACCATACAATCTAACTTTATTTTATGTGTAGAGAGTAAATATCCTTACATTAAATACTGCATAGATATTTTGTGAATCTTAAAAGATTGAAAATAAACAACATATTATATATTGTTCACGAGTCATTACATTCCCCCCCATTAAATTTAAACAAACTTTCCTAAACAATAAAATAATAAACAATAGCTTCTAGGTAATTAACAGAACTTTTATCGAGCCAATATAACTGTTAAATCGATACGACAAATCCTCGCAATAAAAATAAATTGTTTGAGTCTTGCAAGTAGATTGGCAATAACAGTAACAAATGTAATTGATGTACGGAGCTTAGTATATTGTCACATTTAGATGGTACAGTACAACAATGTAGAGGCGAGTTTGCGGTTTGGATTATCGACGCTTTATTAAACTAGCTGGGGGGGGGTGTAATGCAAATCAAATTTAAACGTTAGTTAGTCTACGTAACGTTATAAGAAATTTACATAATTTATACAAACTACGAAACATGTACAGTATATTTATATGAGTGAATAATTGTTAATATCTAAATCATTTCAATAAATTTTAAAGATATAACTACCATCTTAGGTTCAATCTACATAGCAACAGAGTATTAATGATCGGAAAATTATATTTGAATTGTTATTTTAAAGGTTACAGGATAACGAACGATGTTCAGTTTTCAATTTATAAAATAAATTTTTATTTAACTCAAAATGAAAATTAAGTAAAAGTTGCAATTTTTGTTGTCATTTACCTAATGCAGATATCAGAAATGTCAGAACTACACCACATTTTGCATTATCTTTCAAAAGCAAATATTTTTCTCTAAAATATGGCGTCAAAATCTGCTATAATGTGGAAGCATGGCCGCTCTGAATTAGTTTGACTTAGAAGGAAGGACTTGTGATATCTGATTATTAGAAGGAGTTCATGTTAGTACGATTAAATTTCCAGTCCTGTCAAGCCTTTAACTATTCTAGATTCTAAGTAAGCCGTAAGTTTTTAATAAGTAGATAAACTTAAAATACGTACTCATAGCTATGATAAGAATAATGGTAATAGTTACCCATAACAAGCTCATTTATGAATGATGAGACATTCTCATGTCTATGCATAAAGGTCCCTTTAAATATTGTTACTTTTATTTTTGTGCAAAGCTTTTTATATGGCTTTACCATTACACAGACAAATGTATACGTCTTAAGGCATCAATCTAACATCTTTTCTTTAGTACATATTGCACCTCTCTCTCCACTCAATTATCCTAATAATAATGATGGTTTGATTTGATTGGGGGGTGTATATTTAATGGCTATTAAACCCGTTATTACTGCTCAAAAACATATAATAAGAGTAATGTTATTAGCTCGAAAACTGATTCTTCTCTATCACTTTATACAACAAAGGAGATACTTACTGCCTTTGGGGTAGGCCTACTGTGTGTATTTAAATTATTGACAAGAGTTTTATAAGAAAAGTGGATCAATAAATAAATATTACAAAAGGCGGATTTATGTAAGTAGGAAGACAGTGTCTCTACTGTTCAAAATTAAATTAACTACACTTCCTTTATGTTAAGAGGGAGGAAATATTCAATATGCTACCAGTGAAAATACAGAAGAGAAACAATTTGGTTCAGTTTTTGAAATCTTTAAAAAATATAGATTTATTTAATACAAAACATTGATAGATGTTGCTCTGGAGTGTGTGTGTGTGTGTGTGTTACTCTTGTGAAATCCAGTACATGCTATGTATGGTACTGGAGCATATTATCTCTTTTTCCCTCAAGTTATAAATTAAAAATAATGATCGTAAATCTTACGCATGCTTATGTGCCCTATTCTTCACATATTAGGTTATAATATGATTTAATTACTGGTGATACATTTGAATGTAAAAATATTTTGTTCTGTATTTCAATGACAACTGTATTGAATCTTAACGTGAAGAAATAAAATTATTATTATCTTCCATATTATAACTCCTAGCTCCTTGATGAGACCATTTTACTCCTATTTTACCCGGCTCCCTTCTAAATGTTTAAATTAAAAGAACTCGGTTTTTAAAAAAATTTAAAGATAAAGTTACATTAGGTGTATTGTAACAAATAATAACCTTAAGATAACAGCTATTGTGATTATTTTACAAGTGTTTTAGAAACATCTGGTTTGTTATTAATGCATGAACATATAAAACATAGTCTAAAGCTATGTCATAGGCAACAAAATAGTATTTATTAATTGAAAGTTAAAATGACGTGAAATATACAATTAAAGGTATCTTATGATGATCCAATTTCAGTTAATTGTGAAAGTTAAAATTTGTGTTTGTTTTCACTGGGGTTCTGGTGATTACAATATTTATTTTAACAGAAACAACATTAATGTAATAGCAGAAATTTCTTGTTGAAACTCCATATTCAAGGATAAAATAAAGCAAAAGCTTAAAGTTTCAAATATTTTTAGGTCATCCCCCTACCTTTACCGATTTCTCTATTGTATTTAATTTCCTGTTACTTATGTTTATATAGTTGTCTATACCTGTATATTATCAGTTGCCCGATGATGCCGCAAGGCGAAACAATTGTAGCTCATTTATATTATTAAAATATTTGAAACTTTAAGCTTTTGCTTTATTTTATCCTTAGAAACAACAGTATTTATACAAGTTAAGTTCA
Organism: Aphrophora alni; assembly: GCA_963513935.1. NCBI lineage: Eukaryota > Metazoa > Arthropoda > Insecta > Hemiptera > Aphrophoridae > Aphrophora > Aphrophora alni. The sequence goes on from OY740768.1 coordinate 56,472,227, forward strand.
TACTTCATCGGAATTATGAATTACAAGTTTTAATGATTAGATTTAAAGTTCATTATTTGTAGAAACAACTTCTGATTAAATAATCAGCCGAACCTCGCTAACTTGAAAATTTAAAATATAGTTAATTTCCGTCTGCACTCGAATTTATTAAAAGTAAGTTTAATTCTCCCTCTACAACTTATAATTACAGTACTGTACTTTGACATCTTTTATTCGAAACTAAAACGAATAAAAAGAAAAACGACATCCGCTTCCGGTTCTTTGTTTAAATGTTCACTCAGTAAAACAAATAAAATAAACAGATATTTGTAGTAAATAACCAAGTATAGTATAAACTGTTATTTACAAGTTTATCACATCATGGAATACTTGTAGGCCTGCGGAAATACTTTAACATTTCATATTTATCTAGATAGAGAAATGTGTGTTGGGTTAAAACAGGTGTCGAGGTGATTGCGGAAATAATTTTTGAGCTGTCAAATGACGCAATTTCATAAAATCGGCTGTCGATTCCATTAAAATTTTGGTGAAATTTGAAGATTAGTGACTGAAACCATTGTCCAAAATAGCAAATAATAAACAATTACAGTTGAGGAAATTCCAAAAATGAGAACGAACCTTGACGCCGTTATTTAAACGTGATTTCGTATTTTAATATTTAGCCTATACTTAAACAAGTGAAGCAAATTTAGACCTTATTTAAATATACAAATACGGTTTAAAATAAAATACAAAATAATTTCTAATTGATATTTTTAGTGACTAATAGTTTAGTTTGGTAGTATTTCGATTGTAAACAGGTGTCACATCTCTGGTCAGTTTAATTTATATTTAAATAATTATTATAATTTCACGCTGTATTTTTTTATTAATACACGACCAGCTGTATAAATAAAAGTGTAAGTTAATGTTGTGCGTTTCTCATTCGAAAAAAAAAAGAATAGATTTACATATTAGGAACAAAACCTTGTAACTCGAATGTCATACTGTCGAATCTCTTACGAAACATTCCTAAATTAAATACTTTACTTCATCATTTTATTCTTTCGGATTTCAGGTTCAGTCATGTAAGATTTAAAAAAAAAACAATAATGATTCTATTTGAGAACACAAGACCTTCACCAGTAATACAGGCACACATGTCTACGTTTAATAAATACCAAAGTATAAGGGACAGTTAGGCAGCTTAATGAAGCATAGTACTTTTGGCCCACTGCACATATCTTAAGGTTCAGATCTTGCCAGGATTTTTTAGACTTGATTAAATCTGAACGGATGTTAACGACGGGTGACGACTCCGTGGCAGTAGGATTATGGTAATGTTTAGTCTTATCTGTGATATTTTAATAGGAATTAGAGTCGAGGAATAAGTCTAATGTTTCAACGTCGAAGTTCACTTTCCGCTTGGTTTTAGAGTAAATAAAAATGTCAAATTCCTAAGAATTTCAAACTTTAATTGCTTTATGAAACACTGAAACCCCTACCACAAGTTTGGTACAATAACACACACACACACACACACACACACACACACACACACACACACACACACACACACACACACACACACACACAAAATTTATTTGACTTATGTTATTATAGTTCCCTGATTTAGATTTCGGTAGCCAAGTTACCATCATCATATTTTTGGTAGTAAGTTCCCACCGATGATGTTAGCTTGGTTACCGAAATGTATATCAGGAAAATATAATAACATAAGGCAAATAAATATTTTATTTTATTTATGTGTGTGTTATTGTACCAAACGTGTGGTAGGGGTTTCAGTGTTTCATACTCGTATTGTTCAGTTTCACCAAAGTGCTCATTAAACATCTATTTAATTGCTTTCTATAACATATAATTAAAATTATTTTAAAACAGAGAGCTTTATAATAATAAAAAAGTTGTATAAATTTGTTGTTTTAAACTTACTGGGGGGGGGGGGGTCAATTTGTCCGGAAAACTAAGATAAGAAATAGTAAAAAACGTAAAAAAGTTATTTGATAATGATGGTTATTATTAATATGGTTTAATCAGACATTTTCCATCATTTGTATATAGTGTTCATACACAAATGATGCCAAATGTCCGGTTTAACATTAATATGTTATTAATGTAAAAAAAAACTTTAAATTAACATGGCGTCACATGTCCATATTATATCTAATTGGTGTAAGTTAAACAGTCAGTCTATTGTAGAGCCTTTGTTACAACGGTTTCTGTAAAATATTTACCATCTCCAGACAAAATAACAATTCTTAATAGATAGTAAATCTGTTTTAATTACAGAACTAATATGTTTTTATTTGGGTACATTCTTCTGTGACTCCTATTATTGTATTAGCTTTTACTGACGCGTTTTGGATGAACTACTTTTTCGTCATCCTGCTTCAAAAACAGCTGTTTTCAATACATGCATTGAGATGCTAAAGTTGTTCTTTTTAGTCCTAAGATTTAAAAACATCAGCTGTTACTTCGTTTATACGAATTAATTAACGATTGTAAAAGCATCTATAAAAACAACCGATACTCTCGATTGTAAATAACCGTTAAAATAGCTGTTACCAGCTGAATTGTAGGTAAAGATGTTATAACATTTTAGTTTTTGTGAAATTGTTTTCTTATATTATTTGCAGTATAACGAAAAATATAGTTCATCACTTGGACCAAAAGAAGCTTTTTGATCCTCGCTCATTTTCCTAAAACTTGAGCTTGTATTAAAAAGCTTCACTTTTGATCCTAGTGATGAAATATACTATTACGTACTGGTATTAATTATCTGCGTCCTGACAGAAATATATATTCATAATAACAAACATTTTATCACACTGGTTTTTCGTTTGACGTTAAATAAAAAAAAAAAATCTGCTCTTTCCATTTCTACTGACAATCTCATTTTCCATAATCGTCCGATTACAGGCAAGGAATGTTTTCCCTTCCCCCCTCCTCTCCCGAGTTGATGGCCTTGTTTAAAATAACAACGGTAATGAATTCTAACTAATTCATTACATGTTAACACTTAAACTAAAACATTTTGAGGAAGTATTTGAAATTAAAATAGAGCGCGTAGGCTATGTGTGACGAGGCCATGTCGCGTATAACAGACACGCTAATTGCAGCAGGAAGTTAAGCCTTTTGTTTCCAGGCAATTAGCATTAAAAAATAAAAGAGAGGAAGTGACTGTTTCTAATGGTTTTAACATAGATCTGGGTGAACAATACGGGCGGACTACACCCTCCACCAAACTGAGAGAAAACTCCGCCCTAGTCCAACCCTGAAACTCTAGAGATAAATCTATAGTAACCCACTCGTTCATTATTAGTAACAAGCCATTACTTACGTTACCCTTCACAAATCTAAATAATTTTTCAGTTTTCTAAAAGGGTGTTGACTAAATAGATTTTTGTAAGTGAAAATAAATACGGAGATAAATGCGGGGGATTGTACAAAAATTAAAACCTGATTAGGGCCTACTAGAAATTTATGAAAGGAATGATTTATTCAACGCTAAATTTATATGATCAATAGATAGTTCTATTATGACACCAAGTAAGAGATAACTGGAACAAAACTAAAATTATTGCTGTCACAGAGCCAAATGTAATGTATGTACGATAATATTTCGGTGATAAATGTTTTAATTCTTTGATTATGTTTTTAAAATTATTGGAAAATGATAGATTTTCATGTTATTTGAATAATTTATTCGGACATTTTACCATCCTCTGTATATTCAAATTAATTCGAAAGTATATATCAACTCTCGTTACCAAGTGGTAAAACTAGATTGAAAACATTGTACACCATGTTAGAAAACAAAACGAAAACTAGTAATTTAATACCGGTAGTGTATTAAGGGTAGGTCTGAACTGTCTATTTTGTTGTTTTAAAGGCGAAAAACATCGTTTTATAAACAAAAAGAAGAACCCTAGCACTAGACCATTCTGATAGTCTCAATATAAGAACAGAACAAGATTAACCTCTTCAGGGAGCATGGCACATGAGTACATTAACTGTATGAATTGTTTTGTTAAAACTAAGGCTAACCACATTTGCTAAAATAGCTTATTTGGATACATTAACATCTGAAATGTTGGCAGCACTGGCCATCTTATTCGCCACATGTGTTTGATCAGCTGATATTTAGTTGAAGGGAAGCGTGTATGGTTATGTTGAAAGTAGCTGTTTCTTGTGTTTTTGTGAGTTTGTAAAATGCATTTGTAATGTAAGTATACACTTAATAATTTTACTTTATTATAGGTTATACCCCCGATTTTGTTATTATTAACCAAAATAAGTAATATCACAATTCGAATAAAATATATTGTCCATTTTATTAACGTACTCATTCGTAAAAGTGGCACTTTTATTAACGTACTCATTTGCATTCTTAACTCACATGTAGCCTATAAGATTGACATATATTTCTAAATTTATTATTGAATCTTTCTTCACATTTTGTTCATGGCGACACATATAGGTAACTGAATGCTTACAAAATAAATGTATTTTAGATATAATTTATTTCAAATACCAGTGATAAAAACTAGCCTACTTTCTGTAAAAAATGGATAAACATTTCGATGTTATAAATAAAGACGATATTGTAGAAATTTTTTTAACAAACTTAGATAAACCTAATATTTCGAACTTAGACTTTATGATGATGAAATTGTGCCGGAATTGTAATCACATTTATTTGAGGATTTGCCTGATGAAAGTTTTACGTTTCAAAGAGCTACTTTCGAAGGAAATCATTTTGATAATAATTGTGAAGACGAAGATAAGCTTTCGTCAGACAACGAAGAATTAGATATATTTACAAGTTCAGAAATAAACCTACCTACTAGCTACTAAATTAATAATGTTAACAACGAAGCCATATTTGATCCAGCAATACCAACATCTTCTTATGATAGAGACCAAACTTCGTCAGACATAAGTTATTTTCAGTGAAAAGTAAATTTTCTCGAGATATTAAAGAACTAATGAATACTCAGTTATTGAAATTACAATTAGGATAAAAGCATTCTAAATAATATTTCCAAACATAAATATAAGGAGAGAAATAATTTATAATTTAAATCAATTATAAACTCCAACTTTTACCAACGCGTTATATAAAATAAATTAAATTTCGCTTTCTAGTTAGAGGGACAGTTTCTTCTGTTATTCCATTATAACTTCTTCACTTTACCGACTTGCTACTGTCATTTAATTGAAATTCTTGGTTGACAACAAATCGCACATGTCCTAATTCGCAAAGAAGGAGGGGGAGGGGCTGTTTCAGCTGTTGAAAATAAATGATGCCATTCTTAAATGAAGTGTGGAAATGGAGATTAGGTCAGCATCTGGCGTCGAAGTGACTATCAACCGTGGCGAATGTGCTTTTCTTAGAATTTCGGGTGCCGACATGCACTCTTTAGAAACACATAGCTTTTCATTTATTATAAGCAATTATTAGATCATAATTTTACAGGCACTTTATTTACAAATTTTACGCTTAAGATTTTTTATCTACTTTTAAAATAGAAGGAAGTAATACAAAACACACGGAATGTATGTTATACTGCATTTTTTTTTAAAAACTAGACACACTTTATAATATTAGGTTTAAAAATAAATAGAATGGAGCCAAATATACCTGGCGTAATTTATTGGACGCTAAAAGTGGCTTAGATCAACTGGTAGGCTACTTGTCACTTGAATACATAAATACAGATATGTTTATTTCAAAAATCGTTTGAAATATCCAGAAGTCTTCTTTTGAAATTATAAAATGTTATGTTTTACTTAAAAAATCAATTTGATGAATAATTATAGATATAATTACAAATTCTTATGGTTGACAAAATTAACTTTTTAGTCGTCAAAAAACTGAAGTTATTAAAAGAAATGCTTTCCTGATTCTAATACTACTGTATCTATTAACAATATTTACAAGTTTAGTTTATTATTGGTAATTATTTTAACGGGAAAAAACAAATTTGGTTGTATTGTCGTCAAAATTACAGCTGTAAGGAATGCAATTAAAGCATAGATATACATTTTTCATAGAAGATTAATATGAAATATGCTTTTTTATATTTACTGTAAATCGTAATTAATTTCATTTGTGTACATTCTTTTGCCATTCCTAGAATTATATTAAAGTCTGCTGACGCGTTTCGGATGTATTCCATCTTCAAAAGCTATTTACATACCGTACTAGTTCATTCAACAAAGGTGTCGTCTTTTACAATATAATTCAACTAAACTTCTTTTTTCTCTACCCTAGGTTCCTCCATCTTCTGTGATTGTTGACACCGTGTTGTTATGTTATTAGTTAATGATAAGAGGGGAGGTTTCTTGGGTTGTATAAGACGACTCCTCTGTGGGACAAAGCTGTACATAAATAGCATATAAAAAAGAAAAGCAAAAATCAAGATAATGAAGGGAGTGTCAGAAGAATGCAGTCAAACCAATTATGTACCAAAAAATTATCACAATAGTTGTAATTAATTTATTGTGTAATTAATTTATATTAAAACTAATAAAACATATTTTACGCACATAACACTTTAGAATACTGATCTAACAAATTAGATCTACATTGTGATTAGGGATTTAAGTGTAGCAAGACCCTAATTAGAGAAATGCCGTGGTAGAGGTTATAATCTTTAACTGTGGAAATGTTTTTGAATGATGATTACCTAATCGGAATGGAATGGCCGGAGTATCTTGGGTCAAAATTGATAGGAAGCTGAGAACTATTTCTGAACTTCAAACAGCAGACAATGAGTGATGTAAAAAAATGCTTAACATAAATTTTAAATTATTTTAAAATAGCAATCCTTAAATAATCAAACCCTTGAAAACGAATTTTATCAATCTAAGGTTGAGTTTTATTCTACGAAATTGTAATTGTATATTGTAATAACGACAGTGATGAAGGGCACTTGAAATATGAAAAGTAAGTGAAAGTCAGTATTATCGAAAGATACATCAAGTCAATCATTGTTCATTATTTCTTAACTATTTGATTATAGTAGTATAGTATGTATTCCAATATTATGTAAATTATCTGTAGTTCGTGTTATGAGAAATATTTGGAAAATTACACCCGCGTCATTTATATTTTAAATAAAGAGTTCGTTTTTGAGAAATTACATTTTTAGAACAACTACATTACAGTTTAAAAACAAAATTTCAAGCGAACCGGCATTTTTGAAAGGGAGTTCTTCAACCCGGCACCAACCAATATGTTATAAAAAAACACGTCGACCCGGCACTGGTCCCATCACCGGCCGCCATGACAGTATGTCAACCCGGCACCAGCCACCCCTCTTACCCATTCCACCTACACTACTCCCCCTCAACCCATCCTTTCTCTTTTTTCTTCTCTTAATCACCTCCCCTTTCCGTAAGGTGCCGTAGGTTAGGTTAGGTTAGAATGAGGGGTGTATGTTTGGTGTTGTGCAGGAGGAGGCGGCACATCTACCCAGCACCAGGGGATGAGATGCCTAGGGTTCGAGGGAGGGAAAGAAGAGAATGAGGGGTGTATGTTTGGTGTTGTGGAGGGGGAACCTCGCTCGCCTATCTTTAAACTGTCTCGGTGCCGGGTTAAGTTGTGAAATTAGTAACGCTTGATTAACCTTATAGCGGTGGTCAGATTTGGTGCCGGGTAGACGTGCCGCCTTTTGGAAAGATGGGGACTAATACGTTTTGTTTGAGTATTTAGGGGCTACATTAATAAAAATTAAATCAAAATTGTTAGAAAAATTTTGTGTTTCTCTTAAGCCAGGAATTATGAGTTATCGAAAAAAAGTCCTCCAGATATAATACAAATTCAAATCTATTCACTCCTAGATAACAGACGCGAAAAACTAGGCAGTTGTTTTTACTCGTATAAAGTACACGTGAGAAAGTATAATGAATGAAACTAAACAATGGAAACCCTTAAACTAAACTATGAAGTAATAAACGATTCCCTGTATATTATTAAAAGTTAAGGATACAATATTAAAACATTGCAAAGCAAATATAAAATAAACGTAGGCTATTACAGTACTACGATGCGTCTAAAATGGGATTGTGCACGCTGCATGGAGTCGCTTTTATTACATGTCATTAAGGGGAAACATAAAAGTTTTGTTTTAATTAATGTCGGCACGAAAACTCCTTAATTTAATCTGGGAAGGCTTAGTTGTGAAAGTCTGCATCAAAGGACACCCGTAGTGACGCCAAATTAATGTAGGAATTACAGTTGTACAATCTGTGATCGTGATTGTACGTACAATCATCTTTGTCGGTATTTACGAGAACAGGAATGAATGGAGAAGTAAGAGTTAGCTACTACTATTTTAGTGGTGGGGGGGATTTTTTTATTATGCGGTGTGGCATAAATATTTAAAATTGAAATAATGATCGTAAAAAAATGGGAGAAAGTTACGGATGTAATAAAACTGCCATGGTATAGTGGTGATTTATTATAATATTCATTCCTAAGATTCTCCAGACGTCTGAGAGTGTCGTTAAAAATAATATTAATGAGTTTTATTTTATAACGTTTTAACTGATCAAATTAAAATGGATACGTGAAGAATAAACTACAGGAAAACTGGAGATAAGTGAGAAGTATAAACCTCTCTTTTGTATTGTTTTAAAACATTTTAAAAGTATCTCTATTTCATTAAAAGAACTTTATCATTGCTAATGGAGCGTGAAATAACTTTCTATTAAAGAATTAATATTTAGAAGATTTATGAAAAATTAAACAAAATAAAAAACAAAAAATCGTTAACAAAAATGCACTTTAAATAATTGTCAGTTTAAAAATAAAGCTCAGATTGTGTTTGATTTAAATGGAGCCTTTAATGACAACAACTGTCAAGATGCTTCTTCTTCTTCTTCTTCTTCTTCTTTTTTGTCGATTCCTCTGAACCGTAATACATTTTTTTTACTTGAGGTTGGGTCGATTGATGTTATATTTCATAACAATTTTCGAAATTGGTAGAGCCTATTTTGGGAAATTACCTCTTTTATAACAAAAAATGTGTACTTTTTTATAGTTTTTACCCATAACTCACGAACCAGCATTTTTGGAGGGATAGCGACCAATACGTTTTGTTTGGGTCTTTTGAGACTACACTTAAGCAAAATTTGATTAAAATCGTTAGAACCGATTTAAAAAAAATGTATGGCAGCTACACACAAATGCCGTATATGCTCTCATACCAAATTTGATTAAAATCTGTTTACGCGTTTCACATGTATAACACAACACTATACAGACGACAGATGCCAGTGAAGATCGTACTAAAGACCACTTTTTTTTTAACTCGGTGCACCTCAAAAGAAAAATATCCGCAAACAGAAAAGTATTCAATTTTTTTACTAGTCACATAATTATGTGAAGAAATAAAAATCATGGATATAAAAAATAAACTGTTTATTTTTGGAGATAGACATAAAGAACTATATATTATATTTAAGTTACTTAAATAAGCCAACTAGCTAACTTAAATTTCCCGATTTTTCTTTTGTCATTAACACTTCTTAGATGTACATCTTATTTAAGATAAGTATCATATACACATAATATATATATATGCCAATGGCAAAAGAAATATCCGTAAACTAGTTAGCTATTTAAGTAACTTAAACAATATGAAAGAATAACTGCTTCAACTATTTTGAAATAATTTTAATTTCTCTAAATTGCTTCGTGTACATCTGGCATGGGCGTGGATAAATGGGCACGACCAAGCTTGCAATTTGTTTTAATTATGCTAATGAACTTTTGCAAAACTCTGTTGTAAGAGGGGAGATTTAACTAATGCTTTTAAGTTTAAAGGAAGGGGCGATATAAAATTTAAAACAAAAAAGTAATGTTAGATAAAATCTCTGAAGATAATTGATGATTAGTGTCTCCTGTCAACTAAGTAAAGGAGCAATTTGATACGTTGAGTTACACGCATGAGCAGAGCAAGGGGGGTGATGGTACAAAGAACACGCGACTTTATCAAGTTTATAACGGATTTAGTAATTTTAAATACATATTATAAGTTATATAAACTTTAATTTATAGTCATTATTTGTTTTATATTCTATCTTTAAAATAATTCGTTTCTTGTTATTGTCTGTCGTCTTATTTCATGATAAGTACCTTGCGGAAACTTATTACCGTTCTTACATCACACAATATAATAAACAAATCCAATTACGTAAAAATCTGCTGAAAGTCCTCTTTGGCACAATGGGTTGCTATTATCTTTAGAAAAATTACCGATAAAAAGATGGTTTTCCAACACCTTACGTTTTATAAGGAATCTATTATGGTTGAAACCTATTTAAATTGTTTGAACTGAATTTTCGACCTTCATTAAATTTAAGAGATAATTAAGCAATGCAGCGTTATTTACATCTAAAACAAAATTAGTAGTTTTCGAGAAAAATCAGACAAACATTTTTCTGGAACGTTTACTACAAGTTCCTTATAACAGGAAGATCAATGTTTCCACAATGTAACTGTCGTCCAAATATCGAAGATAGAAGAGAAGACAAAAGATATTTCAAAATATGTTGTAAGTTAATAAATAATATTAAAACAGTCAATTCACAAGCTAACAGTTAAAGTGTCGTTCTCCATAGAACTCACTATAGACTACCCCGTGTCCTGTCGTCTCGAGGGCATCTTGAAATTGTTATTGCAGCTCCTGAGTACTGACGTCATATGCCTGATGAGCCGCCCTTCCCCACCTCCTCCTTCCCTTCACAACGACAAGGACTTTTAAAAGCTGTTTCTCTAGAAACGACGAAAGAGATAATTTCTTTAAAACGCCGAGTTTTCCATTCAATAGAGACTACAGTTTACATTGTGTGAAGTTATTGTTTGAATTAAAAAGAAAGACATTTACATCAATAAAAACTCAGTGTTACTGTAACAGAACAAACGTTGCCAACTTTATAAAGTAAATAAACGTTTCTTGAATAATTAGAACAATCCACAGAGTTCTTGTGCTTGGCGTCTTCTCTTGTATTCTAAATGTTAAATTACAATTAGGTCGGTTTACAATTAAGACGAGTTTCAAAGTACACATTGTGTAAAACTCGTTCCGTGGATATTTTATTACGTTTAATAAATAGTTCTTGAAAACCCGACGTGACACAACAATATTAGTATCTAGTAGACGTAAATAATACCATAACTAATGTACTAAACAAAACACGACTCACGTTGATAAATAATATAAGTAAAATACTTTACGGATTGGTTGCCCTTACATTGTGATTTATTTTTCACGTGATCTCTGTTTTAATAAACTGAAAAAAGCACCTTTATCCCAGTGATCCAATTTGCTGGAAGCGAAGAAAATTCATAACTTGAAATCGTGCAGTAGTACTTTGTTTTCGTCATTTCAAAAGTAAAAATCCTTAAGCAAACATCGTTTGGCGACATTGGAAAGGACCTTTTTCCTAGATTTCACGACGATTATTAGACGGATTTGGACATAACTTCGTAACAAACACACAGTGAAACGCTAGTAGACGGTAAAACCTGTTCTCGCTTCGTTCGATCAACAAAACAAAGTTGTATACGTAAATGTTTTTTTTTGTAAATTACGAAGGTATATTTTTTGTCTTGTGAATTATAAGTTTGATAAAAAAGAAAGATTTTTCCTCCATATGCTAATTGTAACAAGTTGTGATGAGATAATTCTTTTATTAATTTTATGTAGTGTTTGTCTAAGTTCATTAAACATTGTTTCTAAAACTGTTATTAATCAAAATTTAGTTATGACCACGATAATGTATGACAAACAGACAAAGAAAGTACCTGCAGGTTACTAATGACACTAACTAAGAGTTACTGTCATACTATACTTAAAGACATACAACATGGTTACGCCCATATGGTGGATACCATATGTAGAAAACATTATTGTTTTCATCTTTAATAATAGGCCTACATCCAACTAATCGCAACATAGTATCGATAATGCATTGCAAAGTAAATTGTCTACTGTGAAATGACCTTGTAAAAGAAGTACAATTCATCAATGTAAAACCCAGACCGTTCCTAAATCCATATAAAGGTTGAAATGGTGAACACAGTGCATTTTGAATTGCGAAAACAATAGGAAGAATCTCGCCAAGAATGAAAATAATGTACCCTGGTAAACCGGTCACATAGTAGAGTGCGGCTCGGTCAACTTGGTATTCAAATGTACTGTTGAGTCTAACCTAGTTGGTGTTCATGCAGCTCTGTGGAATTCTGATGGGAGAAATTATTTATGGTTACTAGCCGACAATTTGTTGATGGATTCTATTACACGTACAAAGGAAAAATCAATAAACGGTTCCACAACCATCCTCATATGGAAAACATTTATTTTATTTTTAATAAATTGCCGTTCGTAAAATAATTGGAAAATATTAAAATGTACCCTGACCGCATGCGTGTTAGTTATATCCCCTAAATTACTCACGAACCATAACTTTCTTTATGTCCTGTTTGTTACTGGTGACGTCATAAATCTATACTAAAGTTTTATCGGCGTTCATTTCCCCATTATCAACGAAAAACTTTGGCCAGGGATGACAAAAATCGACTTCTATGAGGTTTGAGCTATTAAACAAAATAATAAAAGTATATTCTATCATTAGGACTAAAAGTGAAGCTTTTCGATATAAGCTCAAATTTAACGGCCGAGGCGGAGCCGAGACAGGAAAATGAGCGAGGATCGAAAAGCTTCTTTTGGTCCAAGTGATGAACTATATTTTTCGTTACTGCAAATAATATAAGAAAACAATTTCACAAAAACTAAAATGTTATAACCTATTTACCTTCAAATCGATGGTAACAGCTGTTTTAACGTTTATATACAATCGAGAGTATCGGTTGTTTTTATATATGCTTTTCAATCGTTAATTAATTCGTATAAACGAAGTAACAGCGATGACCTCGACCTCAACTGATGTTTTTAGGTCCTAGGATTAAAAAGAACAACTTAAGCATCTCAATGCATGTATTGAAAACAGTTGTTTTTGAAGCAGTATGACGAAAAAATTGATTTAAATCTAAAGATATGATATGAATATTTCCGTATTTAATACAACGTATCGAATCGATCCAAGAATTTAAGGTTGGGGTTCAGTGAAATTATATTTTTTTGTCATGACAATATTTTCTATTTATTACCTAGTTTTTGTATTTTTATATATCGCCCAACATTACAAAACAAACGTAGTTTTGAATACAAATACAAATTGTAGCTACTATTTACTACCTAAATATGAGAAGTATAAAAATCAAAAATGTATGACTGAGGAATATTAAGTAATTACAATTTAGTCAATATATTTATAACTAACAAATAATAATTACAAGCTGAATTGCATTCAAAAATAACTAGCAAGTAATTAGTATGGAAATATCAGGGGAATTACTTAAGGTGAGCATACAGAAATAATAATACGAAAAAAGAAGAAATTTTCATTTCTTAAATTAACAAAAAAAAGTAGGCTTATAGTAATTTAATTTTTAATCTCATTTTTCGGAACAAAATGTGAAGGCTACATGTCTGTAATAAATTATGCAATAGTGTATAGAAATGATTACATTATATCTGATAACGAACTGCTAAACTACGGTATTGATCCCCCCCCCTTATTTACCCTTATTGTTGGGTATTTCATTTTAATATAATACACTGTAACTAACTGGCATTGCACAGAAGTTCTGTACATTCGTTTTGAGCAATTATAATAACATAACCTCAAAAGAAATACTAACAGCTGATTTAAAACGTACAAAGTTATTTATGGAACATTAAGAATGCACTTACGAGGAATTCTTTCAAATTAAATAAGCTTCTTAATTTTAAAACACTACCGGACAGTTTTGAAGAAATCTATGGTCACAAGATTCTCGTTTTCCCAATCAATTTTATTCCTCGAGGCGTAGTAAATATATCAGTTCAGTAATTAGGCCATTAAATATATAGATAATACAATGATTGTAATTACTAACTATAATTTATTATAGCGACAGAATGATAATTTTCATAATTTGAATGGGGTAATAAATAAGGAGGTAATGAGTTGACATTACATCAGTTTTAGTCTACACATTGTGGTTTTTTCCCTTCAACGTCAGAACCTATTTTAATGTGGTTTGTAACCTGTTCATTTCTATCTCCGTGGATATGTGGTTATTTCAGTGGTCAAGAGTAACTAATATTTCCTGAACTTGTTTGCAATAGTTGTTCTGTTTATTGAAGTTGCTGCATTACAAAAACATTAAAAATAATGTTATTTTAAAGTTGTGCGCAACTAACATAGCCTAAGCAATGTCTTTATGTCTTTCTATCTACCTTCTAGTATTTCCCTAACAAATGGCGTTCTCATGTTTTTACAACTTTTCGCCAATTTCTGGTGAAAAATAAGAAACTAAATATGTTTAAAATATACATTAATTTTATTTGTTTAGTCGTTTTTCGTAAACGGAACATAATTTAAAAAATATAGTTCAGAAAGTGACTTAACATTAATACAATATAATAACTCACTATATTGACAACAGCTTGCTTCCGGTGTTTCGGGCTGCAACCACATCGTACCTGAAATAATTACAAATAATTAATTTATAGATAACATTAAGAGATAAATGGATACAGCATACAGGGATAATATGGAGAGGGAAGTGTTAAGGTAACCGAGACTCAATCTAACTACACACGTTGCGCCGTAGACTCCACAGTTGAAAATCTAATTAAATAAAGAACACAACTATTTAATAAACTATTTATTATATGTATAAATATTATAAGATCGAATCATTTTTAAATGACTGCGGTAAAGGTTTGTATTCATTTCTTGGAAATTATCCCTTAACCGTAATTGTATTATTTGCGATTTTGGAACACTATTTTGGGTCATTAATCTACACATTTCACCAAATGGTATTAGAGCCGAACCGAAAAGATTTGTTTAGGTCTTTAGAGGCTACACTCGAGCAAAATTTGATCAATACAGATATTTAGAAACACGATTATAAACAACCCCCTTCTACACTTTAAAATTTAAGCAATCAAACCACGATAAAGTCCCGAGATTAGGGCAAAATATGCCAGTTAGCAAAATTTCATTGAAATCTGTCCATGCGTTTAGGCTCGAGGGCTTCAAAACGAATAGAATCTCACAACAATTTTACATCTTTTTTGACCTGTCATATAAGTTTGTCTTAACAAACGATATATTTAAGTATCAAGTAACAAACGATATATTTGAGTATCAAGTAACAAACGATATATTTAAGTATCAAGTAACAAACGATATATTTAAGTATTAAGTAACAAACGATATATTTAAGTATCAAATAACAAACGATATATTTAAGTATTAAGTAACAAACGATATATTTAAGTATCAAGTAACAAACGATATATTTAAGTATTAAGTAACAGACGATATATTTAACTATTAAGCAACAAACGATATATTTAAGTATCAAGTGACAAACGATATATTTAAGTATTAAGTAACAAACGATATATTTAAGTATTAAGTAACAAACGATATATTTAAGTATTAAGTAACAAACGATATATTTGAGTATCAAGTAACAAACGATATATTTAAGTATCAAATAACAAACGATATATTTAAGTATTAAGTAACAAACGATATATTTAAGTATCAAATAACAAACGATATATTTAAGTATTAAGTAACAAACGATATATTTAAGTATCAAGTAACAAACGATATATTTGAGTATCAAGTAACAAACGATATATTTAAGTATCAAATAACAAACGATATATTTAAGTATTAAGTAACAAACGATATATTTAAGTATCAAATAACAAACGATATATTTAAGTATTAAGTAACAAACGATATATTTAAGTATTAAGTAACAAACGATATATTTAAGTATCAAGTGACAAACAATATATTTAAGTATCAAGTGATAAACAAAATCTGAAAACTTTGATAGAACAATCTCTATCTGCTCGACAATTTTCGAGATAAACACGTTTCATACAAACATATCAAGTGTAACTTTATGTTAATCTTTTTTGCTTTGGCCAAACATGCATAGACAAATGTCACTTACTGGTACCGGATCAAATATCGATTATAAATATCTTTCAATGTTTTTGAAAAAAGTTTTATATAATAAATTGCATATTGTATTAATAAAATGGTATTGTTCAAATACTATCTAAAGGTATTAGTAAAATATAAATGAACTAGATTTACAAATGTGAAACAACCGGATTAAATCCGGCTTAAATGAAATGTAATCGTACGAAATAAATTAGATTATAAAATAAATCATCGTGTAATACTGTGCTCAAAGTATTATATACATAATTTATCATTGTATATATGTTACACTGGTAATAGTCGCGGATTATAGAGTCCGTAGTATAACAAAGATAAATTATTGTAATGCTATTATTATAAACATGATTTAGCACTTGTTACTTTTACTGTACAATGTGTCATAGTAAGTTATGTCTTAAAGTTACTTTATTATTTATTCTTTACATTTCAATAAAATAGAAACTTGTTTATAATGAAACGAAATACATTTTACTTGAAGGTATTCTTACTTTCTTTTGATGAGTTTTTTTAAAAGAATTTCCAGTTGATAACCCGGTTGTAAAAACACATGAAAATCTGCGATAATGTAAACTAATGAACCACTAAACAGATTTCATTAAAACTTAAAACAACTATATTTAATAAACTGCACCAATGACTTGGAGATTAGTAAAAGGTATTGTCATTATTCTGTAGTTAAGGACAATAGAGATACGGATTTAATGCCATGTCCAATGAGGGTGCAAAGTGCGGGTTGGGCAGTTGAGATGAAGGGGCTGGAACTGACGGCAAAGAGGGTGGGAGTGGGGGATTCCAGAAATTGTTAAATCTGTAATAAATAACAACGTAGATTCACCCTTTGTCTATTGCAGTGCAATATGTCTTATACACGATCTCAGTTTAAAACGTTTAACATTTTATTGTCTTAGTTCAGCTTAAGCACTTCTCAAACAATGTTCAATCATCATAAAGTCATTTTAAGTTGATTTCACATTTATAATACTGATTTAATGTTCCATCTCTTTTTAATTTATCAAAGAACAAATTTATCTGTTGGGGGTTATTTTTCTGCGATTCTTTACGCTAATAATTGGAATTCATTACTCTAAATTATTGTTATTACAAATACATATATTTGGGACATACAATAGAGTATTTTATTAAACAAGAAATATAGTTAAACGATTTTATCAAACTTAATCTGTATTTCGAGAATATTTATTAAAACATGCAGCAGTTTCAAATACTAGACTACTCATAAATTTAGTACTCATAATTTGGTTTCTCCTTTTTCATGTAACAACAATGTTGGGAAAGTTTTTGTCGCAGGTTTTGTTAGAACCATATGGACCTGTCGCAGGTCTTGTGAGAACCATATGGATCTGTCGGAGATTTTGTGAGAGCCATATGGATCTGTAGCAGATTTTGTGAGAATCATATGGATCTGTTGCAGATCTTGTGAGAACCATATGGATCTGTTGCAGATCTTGTGAGAACCATATGGACCTGTCGCAGGTCTTGTGAGAACCATATGGATCTGTCGGAGATTTTGTGAGAGCCATATGGATCTGTAGCAGGTTTTCAGAGCCATATAGCCCTGTTGCAGGTTTTGACCGTTAAAAGGAAGACCGAAACTAGTTTTGAGAATGTAGGCTATTTAATTGAATTAGTCTAAACTGGATCACACCTAGGGATATTTAAAAAAAAAAAATTGTCGCCAGATGGTATTAAAGATTTTAATATTTCCTTAAAAATGTTTTAGTATTAAATATTTGTATTGTGCACATGTACGTATGGGTGCCCGTGCGTGTATATGTATTTAATTGCCGGTATTTCCCTCTGTTAATGACGTATTGCCAATTATAAAACCATGCCGTGATGATTTTTGTTTGAAAGCTGTTATCACTATCATATCACTAGGGGAAAGTCATATTACAGTTAACAACACGCAAAATTATTATTCATACACCTTATCCAAACAATTTTTTATAATTTCGTGGGGTTTATGTTTAAAAACAAACATTATTTAAATTATAAAACCGTTCAATTTCATAAACCGTAATATTTTAAAATTCGTTATTTAATTTGAATTATAAATTATATATTATTTCTACATTAGTAGAAAATGTAAATTAATTAAGAGTTTAATATAATGGAATAATTAGAATACATTGTAATTAATTATATTTAAACAAAAACGTAGGATAGAGGGTTGAGCGGGGGGGATTTGTCAATTATTTTAATTACATATTTTATCGAACTCATTGTAATTAAAGTTATAAACCAACAGACACGAAATGTTTGACTAATAAAGTAGCACAGAAATTGATAAATATTTATACAAATTAACCATTATCGTACTTCATAATCGGCCGACAAACAAATAACATTTAGATAAGGTAATGGAAATACTCAATTTATTTGGTGATATATTTTGATATTAATGTAGAATAAATATTATTTGTGGAGCTTTCGTGATTCAGGTCAACGAAAACACAATTACGTTTTGAAAACGTTTATAATAAATGAGGACATTTTGCTGTCAGACTGGAGTTTTTAAAGCCAGCTCATCAATCAGAGTGAAATGAATGGCCATGTCTAGCGAAATATATGGCTCAGCAATGATATTAGAGTAACAATGGGTTGTGCCGCTTTGGATAAAACAACGATTATTTGTCTGTAACGTGGGTTATATTATTGTTGGAAGTATTTAGCTTTCCTAAAGTATTTTATAGCGAAAACAACTTTTCTGAAAGTTTCTAAGCGTGAATTGATGCTACCATGGGTTTCGCTACTGTAAGAACTAGACTCGTCCATCGTCAGCAAACTTCATAATTTAATTTCTAATCAAACATAATCTCAGTTACAAAATCTTCTTGTCTCTCTTTTGTTACGGTTTTCTGTTATTGTCTATCTTTGTTCCTTTAATCACTAATCATGAGTTTATTCTTCTACTCACTCTTTTGGTAGTAACAAGAGCTGCGATACAAAACCAACAAAATTGGATGCTTTCACAAAGATAATTTGCATTTCTTACAGTTTATCGACGCCTCATCTTTTAAAACAACTAAACCTTTTTACTATTTTATAAAACAATATCCAATATTAATTTACACATACAATCCATTTCAAATAATTCACTTTTACCTAGTTTTCAACTCGCTTCCTTTTTTTAACGTTTTATCCACCTTCCTACTTCCGATAAATTTACTCCTAATTTCTGAGCCTACCTTAATAGTGAATGCTAATTTACCTGATTACTTCAAGTTTTTTACACCGTCCATACGTCATCGATATATCTTTAAACGTAAGAAAACATTTTGATTGAATATTTTGGTAAAGTAAACATGTGAAGAAGCGTGATAATGTTGTGAAGATATTTGTTACTGATGAAATCATACGCTCGATATCACTTGTTTATAGTAACAAACAATGAAACAATAAGTAACTAGGGGTTCTGAAACAATATAACAACGTATTTACTTGTGTAATATGAACCAGGTTTCTCAAAATAACAGCAAACAAAGAAAAATAATTCAATTCAATATATATAGGCATTGTAATACAGAGGCAGTAAAAATGAATGATACTAAAAGTGGATGATGATATCCTTATAGAAATATCCAATTTGTGTAGCTATTCCTAACTTTGTTTTCTTTTCCAAAGTTTTTATTTAAGGACGTAACATGAGCTATGATTGTTAGTTTACAAAACACTGTCAAAAAATGTTTTCTTAGGCGTAACTCTCAAAATATTATTATCAGTTTAGTTTATCAAGACATTTGTGCACATAAAATTAACATACGACGTTTTGAGAGTGTGTATCAACTACATTTATTAAGTGATTAACTAACAATATATAAAACCTGAAAATAGTCAACGGCTTGGTAAACCTAACTGTGAGATCCTTTCTTAGGCTACTAAGAAACTAAACTCCGAGGAGAGCCTAAGATGGTTTTTCAATCTGGTAAAGTGTGGTTAGCACATTGACATTCTTCTCGCCGTTAATCTAGCGTTCTCCAACAGAGTACGATACCAATTATAGCCTTCCCATTTCCTAACATAGTGCTAGGCTTTTCGTATTTTATATGTTTCAAGTTCAGTAATTTAAATTGTACCAAACAAAATTTGTGAAACGATCCAATGCAGTTTTCTAATCAGAACTAGAAGGTAAAAATCCTAAACCTATTTGATTTCTTTGGAGATATACATTTTTGTAAATAAATCACACCTACATTATATTTCGTGATAAAATTTAAATAGTCTATAACTGATTACATTGCATACAAAGCGTCACCGACATTTATTTAAATTTCAATATATTAATATGTTACATTACGAATGCAAGTATAAAATACGTGGATTATATTCATGGAGCACAATTTCATTACACGTTCACGACCATCTCCCCTCTATCCCTCCGGCTCCTCTATTGTAACCGAGTTTATCAGTTTTGTTTTAACTCATTTAAATAATTTCGCTCTTTTACTATAACAGTATATAAAAGTTAACCATGCATTCACAGTCTTTATTTCGGCATTGCTGCGACTCGATTTGCATATCAATATTTTTATAGTCTTCACCATTCGACTTGCCGTCTGCATTTTTAATAGGTTATTTTATAAAGTAAAAATACGGAGGCAAAGCTGGGATGTACTGATAGCCATTGAGTTACAAAGGCTTTTGTTATCTGCCTGTAGCAGTATAAATTAAGTACTAATAATAGTGCATAACCGATAGCCCCAGTCCGGGACAGCGTGCCCCATAAATACAAAGATTAGCCATTTAGATAACTGAACGTACTGCATACATATTAAGTCCACGGGTTGCGATGCTAGCGCTTTATATTTAATTACATTACGTGAGATTATTTCAATTCACTTTATAATAATCATAACAATTACACTAGCATATCGATTACTTAGGGCGCACGTTTACGTTACAATCGATTATTGTTTATGCATTTCGATCACTCTGTGGTCTGCGTAGTTCGATGGTGGTCGTTATATGTTTATTAAATGTAGATAAACGCAATGACAAAATGGTGGATTACGTTATTCAATTTCCGATGAAACAGAGACAGAATATAGAGAGAGAGCTGGGGAATTTCTATAACTGGTATTGTACAATCTCGGAATCTAAATAAACGGGAATTAATATATTTTTGTTGAAAGTATTTGATCACAAGATTAGGTTTATAAAGGCGGGGAGGGGGGGGAGTTTCTACAGCATGCCTCCTGGTATTTCGAAGCAATTGTAGTAGCTCAATGGTTACTCAACAATTCGTGAACAAGTTATTATTCGTTGTGTATTGCTAAGAGCATAGAAAGTTCTGAAACCAATTATTATATTCTAATTTAAAGAAATACCGTAGTTTAAAACAAGCTCGCTTATATTTACGTTATTATTTGACAATATTTCAATTTATTATCAACTTTACAATTAAATAAGTGTTGCAAAATAATTGCGCAAATTTGTTCTCTCACCCATTCCCTAGAACCGAATAAACACAGACCAAAATGATAAAGGGTACCGCTTAGAAAAGAACCGTGCCCCTGTTGTGTCTCGCGCGAGTAGAACTGTGGTGGGAAGGGAGAGCTCGAGTTAGGCCAGACATACCCACCCGCTGCTTCATTGCGTAGGGCTTACTACAGCGCTAAAACACTGTGAATGTGAATAGTTTATGTTCCTGAAAACTACAATTAGTAAATTTAAATATTTTACAAAGTAAAAGACGTAAAAAGACATTAAATTATAGGTTTTAAAGTACTTTATATTGTAGCAAAAATGTAACAATTTATCCCCATCACCGCTTCAATCCCCTTCCCGCCATAGCCCCTACATGTGTGCGCGAGCCACTCTTGAGATGACGGTTCTGCGCAGGTTTCTTTCTGTCTGGTAGGCCTAAAAATGTCAGTTCGGTAGTTGTCGATAAAAAAAAAATATATTTTTTCTACTTCCGATTTCCCATACAGGTTTGGGTCATTAAAATGTGATAAAATCTGTAGAGCCTATTTTGAAAAATTACAACTTTTATTATAACGGTGCCAAGTTTTTTATTTTTTATTTTTTTACGAATAACTCACGAACTGGGAACTAGATTGTTTAACTAACTATTCACACAAGTTTCTCTATGTTACATACATATGAGTAGGTAAAAAGTAGTTTTTTAGACTTGAAAAATGTTATTAAACTGAAAAATATGCGTGCTTAGAAATTTATTATTAGACACCTTTTAAAATTGTGAATTATTAATACAGCATTCTGGAAGTTAAAACTTATTCAATATGACGAAATAGCATTAAAAATGTAAGGAACTTCAAAGTACTCTACTATAAAAATAACCGTTTCCTTGACAACCAAGTTACCAGTAAAGTCATATACTGTGCGCGATAAATAAAAATATCTTTATCACAAGTAATGGTGCGAGACGGCAAGTAGTTGAGTTGACAATAAAAGCATCGATAAATGTTGAACTAAGTTGCAAAGAAACAAAACAATGTGTAGAGCAAAGATTATTTATCCATAGTAGTAATTTACAAGTAACAATCAAATGGGTGATGTTGTAACATTTTATATTTGTCTACAGTTACATTTAAAAATCGAGGGTTAAAAACAGTTTTGAAATAACAATATGGTTTATACAAACAATGTCTTATAAGTTCACTTAGCAAGACTGAATATATTAATTTTAATCTGAAATCCAATTATGGTTTATTTTTTAATACGCTCTTTAAAAAAAAGCTAATAATAACAGTGATTTTTGTAGGTTAAATGTGAAAAATCATTTCGGTCATTAGTAAAAACCGGAGCATTGACTCGTATAGTGTCAATGTCGGAAGAGAAAAGAGTTGGTTAAAGAGACCTGATAAGATAGAAGGAAAGGGAGGGATCTAACCCAAGTTTAGATTAAGAAAAGTGTAGATCCAGCTAGGACCTCGGGATTGCTCCCCTACTCACTATATGGTGTAAAAAGAATACATAACTTATAAATTAACGTATTCACTGTTTCGATTCGAGTATTTCAATTAAAAACAATAAATTAGTTTTGTCCCGCCAAAAATGAGTAACATATCAGTTATAGATTATCACGTAGCCTAAACCTTGCAATATCTCTGCACAGAAACGATTGCACTAAATATTTACATTGGATGTTATATAACATTCGAATATTGAATTCATTTGATTGAATTCGATTCAATTTAACTTCGCTCAACCGGAACTAACCTCAAACTACAAATAGGATCTAGGAGGGAGGGAGGGGAGAATATTTTTTTATCATAAAAGTCACTGTATTCAATTTGTGCAGCAGTTTTTATCATTACGAACAAATATATATAACCAGTTGGGAGTTGCTCCGCCGATCTTCTCTGCTGGCGTTAATTAGGAAACCACACTCAGAGGGTTATTATAGTGAATAAAGGCGTGGCAAAACTGAGAGACAGCTAGATTTAAAACTTTTTTCGTGTAGTCTTGGGTTACATATCTCTCTTTAATCTTTTGGTCTCTCTTGACCAACTCTTGTTCCCTTCCGACCCTGAAGCCATTTGAGGGCAAGGAATTTTTATTTTACCTTATATTTTTCTTTCTCATGCGATTATGACAGAGAGGGATTTTCTTTTAAACAATAAGATTTTAATTTTATTTTAAAATTATGGCATCTTAAATTAAAAATTGAATAGATCTTAATGGCGGCCTAATTAGTTCAATATTTTCTGAACTCGATGCACGATTGTAGATAAGATAACACGTGTTTGTTGAGTTACAGAATAGGGTGAATCAGTCAATCAGATATTCAGTTAATGTCTCATGATGTGTTACGAAGATTTTAAATCGAATATTTATTGCTAATAATAAACAATTTCAATAACAAAGGGCAATCAACATTATAATGGTGGAGGCTTTACAATGAAGAGCTCAGTGAATGGGTTATTAGAAACATACCGGCATAATGAATAATGATGTTTGCCGCTCGTTAGGGGAAATTCTACAGATATTAACTGAGTTTCTTGACGTTCTTCCAAACTCTTGAGAAATGCGAGACGTAACCTATTATACCTGGCAGTACGTTTCGACCTGCTGCGTCCATTGTCAGATCACATAAAGGTTGTAGCAGTATTACACAAAGCAAAGCAAATGACATTATTAATGTTTACACCAAATGGAGGTCGATAAAAGGTTATTAGCGCACACATAAGAAAGACACGAAGTAACGCAAGAGTAAAAAGATTTAGTTTAGGTTTGGAGGAAACGAAACTTACATTGTCGGTTAGAGATTCTCTGAAATTTGTGATTTTGTAAACATTGTCTTTTATGATGAAAACTATCAAAAACAAAATATATTGGTTTTACTAGAGTTCGAACCCTGATGAATACTCATTTAAAACGTCTTGGTTCGCTAAAATGTAAACACGTTCTGTGAACAGTAAGAGTTCGCTTTGAACGTAAACAATCTGACTACTGTTGGGTGTTAAGTTATATTATGTTTTAGAACATATCTACAAACCTAAACTCCGTAGCTTAATAGCCCTAGACGAGGTTAGCTAGTCGGATTCCCGTCACCGTTGTTCTAGCATTCTCAACCAGAGTTCGCTATCAAATGCTCACAATGTTAGGTCAACACCCTACAATTTTTAGCCCCACAGCGATTTATAGGACATCGCAGTGAATAAAACAATGGACGAGTTATGTAAATAATAATTTTATTAATATTTTTGTAACATTCAAATGACAACATACAAAAAGTAGTACGTTTTATATTTGTTGAGCATATAAAAACCTTTTATGGGAAAATTTTAGAAAACAGTTAGAATGGTATTTTTCATTTGAAGATTTCTGTACCACTGCTCGTTTTTGTTTTGTTCCACCATAATACTTCAAACAGGGCGATGTTGGGTTGCGCTTTGAGAATTGAGTACTGTTTTGTGTCGTAGACATTTTAAAAACAAAAATTAAATTAAAAAAAAAAACAGTTCAAATCATTAGGCCAATATTCAAAGAACTTTTTTCGTAAATTGTCAAACGATTGGTGTTTTGCCGTTATTGTCTAACAAACACATAAACATACAGACAAAATGCCGAATGATAGAGTCAACTAACAAATAATAAACATAAGTACACAGCTACTAAACATTTTATTGCCTTCATAAACAATTAGACGTACATTATTCTTTAAAAACATTGGCAAGAATTGACTAGGCGCAATATTGACTTTTACCAAAAAATTTTTAGTATTCGAAAAGAAACGGGCGGAGAGATTTTTTATAAGTTGGCACCACGAACTTCTTTATTATAAACTTTTCAATAACAAAGTAGCTTTATAATATTGGAATTACAAAGTACAGTTTTATACCGAGGGGGTATTAATTTTAATCCGATTTCCTCGATGAATATTCATTAAACTCGCCTTCTGCATTTTATTCAATTCATTTCATCCAAGCCAATAAGTAGTAAGTTATCTGAATGTGCGATCTGAAATTCAATTAACATGAAAATATACAAAATTCATTTTGTATTGATTGTTCAGATGGGATTATCCGTAATTATTGTAAAACTAAAGTTGAGCTATTTGTTGTATTTTGGCAGTAGAGTTATTTTAAACTGTTATTTCGAACGTAAAGCGATCACTAGTTCTAAAAATAACTAGACGGGATATTGTGGTTAGTGCAGTGACAGTGATAAAGGTCCACAAAAGTTCCCTTAAATTTATTGTTTACATTACTGGAGCATCCTGTTTTATATAACAATTAATCTTACATAGATTAACATAACGAGTAAATAAATAGTCCTCTAGACGGTTTTTCATCGAGTGACGTGTGGTCAGCACATCGAGTTTCCGTCGTCGCAATTCTAGCTTATTCACCAGAATTCTCTAATAATCGTAGATCCCCACTTTCATCACGTTGATGGGTCACAACGCAACTTTTTGAAGCCCCATACGGGGATCTAAACTGAAACCTCACTAGACTAATGTACACTGAACAAAATTTTTGACAAGATTTGCTATAAAGTGGTTCATTTATATTTTAGTAAAGATAAAACAAAGGTCGATTTTAATTTATTACATAAAGAAAAGTGTAACGCGGAAAACTCAAATGTAGACTAATAATCGGATAATTTAGATAAAATTTCATTAGCAATTTAAATATAAATTATTGGTAAATAATCACTGGTAATTGTTCAAACCAATTAGTTTCGTAATTCTGTTTCAATATCCCTTCCCAATTATTTTAATGACATAATAATTCCGTGTTGCAAATTTCAATTAAAAGAAATATTTGCAGAGAAAATTAGATAATTGGTTTTGATGTAACTATTGTGTACATTTTGAAGATTTGTCATAATATCGAATTCTAGTTTACATTTAATTACATTTTGTATTGGTAAAAGTTTAATTGCTAACAATATTACAGGTTGGCAACCTTTACAACACATCGGGAGAATGTCTATTAGACGCACATGACGTGTGTCGGACTTAAATTACGCCATACTAACGTCAATTCTAATTATTAGATAGGATCAGTCTTCGGTTCTTATGAAGGTAATTGAGATACCGCTACTCATAGACTTTATAGTACGTGATGGGTTATTTGATTACTTTAGGTTATTTATAGATATTACCAAAGATTGACGTCAATAAACCACAGAGTGGTTTCAATAGAAAGAGCGTCGTGCTACTCGTACCAGTCCTACCAACAAGTCAAATAAAAAATAATGTCTCTTAAAACGATAAAAGGAGAAATAAAATTTTGTTAATTACTCTATCAATTACCACTCGAAGTACAGAAGAACCTAACCTATAATCTGACCATGTGGATGACGGATTCCGGTTTTGTTGTTAAGGAAACAGGCTAATGGTATAGTAGGTTTGGTTTCCTACGCTATTACCTAATTAAATTAAGTCTAAGAAGAGCTCTAGGCTCAATAGGATGGGCGTGTCCGAGACGAGAGGGGGGAGGGGTGTATTATTATCTACGGCAAATTGTGGTGTTATCGAGCCATACATGAAATCACATCAATACATTGGCTTCGGTCTGGGCCCTTAACGCACCGTTTAATTAAACATGCCCGTAACAAATATTTTCTTTCTCGTTTTTCTTCTTTTCGTTTTTTAGTTATATTAAACATTACACGAAGCGATACGGAATGCATTTCAATCACACAGACTCGTAGCTCCGGGCGGGTTATACTTCGTGCGCGGGTTTACAACGTGTTAAGGAAAGATATTGTCATGCCAAAAAAGGATTACGTTCTCTTGCCTTCCATTACATCTTCTAAAGAATGGTTCCGCTCGATTCTCGGTGTTAAATGACCTCTACGGAAAGATTATTCTATTCTGTAAAGTATGCTTACCCTGATGGTATAAAAGTAATTTTTAATTTCACGTAGTCATGGTATAAATCAACAACGTCGAACCACGAAATATTATAGTGTTAATAATATATAATTTGAAGAAGACAAAAGAGTGAAGGTTTTGAATTAATAGAACACTGTTCTTGAAGGAAGCCAATTTATCGATTTTATAGTATAAGGAGGAGTTTGGGGCGGGGTAAGGTCTCGTGTATTGAAGATATTATCTTGCTAACCTTCTGATTAGCAAATTTCCGTTTCTAATAAATCTATAAAGCTGTTCTCACGACAATCAAATGATAAACAGAACATGTATGAGTGTTGGTAAGTTATTATTTTCTGTAAATTCTATATTTGATAAAAAAAGTATTTCAAAAACTACGCTATCTTATAAGATCTCCAGTCATCTAGAAGAGCATAATGAGTAAATACTTAACTGGAAGAATGTTATCACTGTAACCTGAATATAAAACTTGATATATAATGGTTATAAATACCTTGTTTGTCAAACAATCCTTATTTTTTGTATTAATTAATATAATATATTTAATTAATATAATTATATATAAATATAACAATCCATTAGGCTACAATGAATTCTATATAAATTGATGTTATATAATTACTTTTTCGTCATACCGCTTCAAAAACAGCTGTTTTCAATACATGCATTGAGATGCTAAAGTTGTTCTTTTTAGTACTAGGACCTAAAAACATCAGCTGTTACTTCGTTTATACGAATTAATTAACGATTGTAAAGCATCTATAAAAACAAACGATACTCTCGATTGTAAATAACCGTTAACAGCTGTTACCATCGATTTGAAGGTAAAAATAGGTTATAACATTTTAGTTTTATGATTTTTTTTTTAAATATGCAGTATAACGAAAAATATAGTTCATCACTTGAACCAAAAGAAGCTTTTCGATCCTAGCTCATTTTCTGAGTTAAACACGTTAAACTTGAGCTTGTGTCGAAAGGCTTCACTTTTGGTCCTAGTGATGAAAACTACTTTTTAGTCTGTTTTATTTAATATTACGATATTTACAATGTTTAGATTAAAGTCAACGTATGGATAGAGTATATTTATATTCCAGTACGATAGCATTGACGTAATATAACTCCCATACCTATGGAAATGACAAATGCTGAATAGATAAGCGAAATCCTTCGTTTGGAATGTATTCTACTAAATTGAGTTGATAATCGGATGTTACTTCGTTTATACGAATTAATTAACGATTGTAAAGTATCTATAAAAAAACTGATACTCTCGATTGCAAATAACCGTTAAAGAGCTATTACCATCGATTTGAAGGTAAATAGGTTATAAAATTTTAGTTTTTGTGAATTTTTTTCTTATATTGTTTGCAGTACAGTATAACGAATAATATAGTTCATCACTTGAACCAAAAGAAGCTTTTCGATCCTCGCTCATTTTCCTGATAAACACTGTTACACAGTAAAGACAAGAAATCAAGCCTGACTTTCGGCCAATTTTCAATAGATTTTAAAAACTTTTCAGGGGCTCAATTAATTACGGTGTTAATCCATCATTGTGGGTTTGGGAAATTACAATTGGTAGCGAACTCTGGTTGAGAATGCTAGAACAACGGTGACGTCAATATCTATGCGCTAGACCCACACATTACTCAACTAGAATGCCGTCCAAACAGGCCTAGGGTTTTTAAGTTTACTCTAGATTTTCTGATTGAATACATGTTATTACTCAAACAAAAAACATAAATTTAGCAATAATTTAATTTTGAAATATGTTAAATAGAATTTAGGCTACATTTTAAATTGGTTTATATTTGAACAACCGCGCTCCTCACGACAACGCTTCGAAGATGCATATAGTTGACTTTTATTAATTATAATTTGTGCACGATTTATTTTTTACAAACGGTTCGTTTAAAGAACTGAAATTAAAACTGTTCATCAAGAATCGCACCCGCATGTGCGCGCGCACACAAACACAAACTTAAACGTCAATGATTACAATGATTGATGTCAGACAAGAGTTGTGTTTGTTCATTAAAACCATGGACGTTCTTTTGACACATAACACAGCTGTTGAAACATTCATAAGAGCTGAGCACTATTCCTTCACTTAACTATGTAGGCTACAATCATATCTCTCAAGGTTTTGTTCTTCTAATATCTTCCTTCAAACTAGTGATGAACAGTCGAATTATAGAAATATTTTGACTATTTTTCTTCTCTCTATGAAAAGTAATGTTATTGTTACTACCGTTATTTGTCTAAAGCAATTCAATTTCATGAAAAAAAAAAACAGCTGTTTTCAATACATGCATTGAGATGCTAAAGTTGTTCTTTTTAGTCCTAGGACCTAACAACATCAGCTGAGGTCGAGGTCATCAGCTGTTACTTCGTTTATACAAATTAATTAACGATTGTAAAGCATCTATAAAAACAACCGATACTCTCGATTGTAAATAACCGTTAAAACAGCTGTTACCATCGATTTGAAGGTTAATAGGTTATAACATTTTAGTTTTTTTGAAATTGTTTGCAGTATAACGAAAAATATAGTTCATCACTTGGACCAAAAGAAGCTTTTCGATCCTCGCTCGTTTTCCGTTAAACTTGAGCTTGTATCGAAAAGCTTCACTTTTGGTCCTAGTGATGAAATATACTATTTTGCTCTTTACTAGGAGGATCAGTATATCTATTAGAGCAATTACATAACTTTGTACATATTATGCACATGTGAGAAAATAAAAAGGGAAACAAATGTTGTATAGACTTACATTAAGATTGGATTCCAAATTGTTTTTATTATTATGTTTGTTCTTGTTTCCCCCTTCTACGTATTTTCTTTATTGATTCAATTCGTCCAAATCCGTTAGAGAACATATGGTGTGTGGAAAAGTCCCCACAACAAGTGAAGGGAGATCGTTGTTTACCTCCTCTCCCTACGTATTTTTCACACAGACTATATTTTATTTATGATAATCTATGTTTCCGCTAGGACGTATTGGATATATTCTTCCGCCACTCTTAAATTTTGCTGATGCATTTCGGATCAAATTTATTTCAAAAAGTTATTTATTTACTGCTTTATTTGTTTGTGTTTGAGATTGAGAGTACATAAACAACTTTTGAAAATGGTCTTCTTCCAAAACACGTCACGAAAGTTAATCGTAGGAGTGACAGAAGAATTACTCAACGTTTTATTTCATAATATATTTTTCTGTAGTTATTTTACACATTGTAATAAAATTACCCGCCATCCTTATCAGTCATTTTAAATAATGCATTTTACAGTAAGAATTATTGTATAATTAATAAGACTAGACATATTTGTCACCATTCATTAACAATTGCAAATCCAAAACTCACTGACGCTTATGCAACCAACAATACAGCACCAACTGCGCAAGAACAATCCCAATAATTCAACATTTAATTGCTTATATCTCTACTACTAACATTCTAAAGATAATATATACGGATTTTAGTGGATTTGTATTTTATTGTTTCATGATTCAGTTTTGTTCCCTCTTTGTAAAAGGGATAAAGAGAACGGTGTGGGGACTATCGAGGGAACGGGAATGGGCAATTTGCATAACATAATCATTATAACAGGCAACGCTTGAAAATATAATGTAAACGGTGGCGCAGCGTTCGCTATTAACCAAACTAACGGAATAACTCATTTATTTCAAGAGGTGAACCGGTGTCACGCTCGATTCACACTTTACAATTAGGCTAACTGGCAAATTTAAATTAACGTATGATTTATGTTATTAATAAAATGAATTCCCTTACTTATAAAGTATATTATATCTTAATCTGTCTTTTCATGAGATAAAAAATGAAGTTTCGTGGGCTCAATGCTTGAAGAAACGTAAGATATGGCTTTGTAAAAATTATTATACAGTACCTTCAGATTAGGAGTGTGTTCTACTTGCTTCCCTAACCTGACTTGATGGTACAACCCGTTCCAACAAAACTAGGTACACAAATTACTGCTTAGCTGCATTTAATTCTTAAAGTTACAATTTCGTGACAAACTTTTGTAAACGTTTTATTCTTATTTACACCAATAAAAAAACGAGGTAGGGTTCGCGTTTACACTGAAGAGTTTGAAGTCTATATTTTTTTATTGGGGTTGTACCGCTGAAAGTAAACGCAACAAACAAAGAGTGGAGGCCCCTCTTTTCCTCTCCACCCCAGACACAATCCTATATTGAGTATACTGTAACAATGAGTATAACGATAGTCAGAGTTTTGACTATCAATTAGATTTGAAATTATTCTGTACTCCTTCCCCCCTTCCAATATCTATCACTCACACACGTCAAAATACAATTGACTGCTAATTAAATATGAACGACTCAAACTTCCACACATATTTTACATTAAACCATCTAAAATAAATGGTTTCCACATAAATGTCCACGAATGTCTTTTGAACGACAACAAGAGCTTTAAGTTCAGCAAATGGTCACACAAAATGTACATTTCCTACAAGCAAAGTCCATTAAAGAATCTTATCTATGCATTAACTCAGTGCCTACAGTATACTGTAATGTTGTTTATGGACACACAACAAGCTTATCAAAATGTCTGTGATAAATCATTTTAATTTAGAAATGTTTGTAACGTGACGCGACGACTGTCATTTTGTTTTCGTACTACCAGATGACGCAGATTTTGTAATCAATCGTTAGAAAGCTCCGATTTGAAATGATAATGTATAGTTTAGTCGATGTCTGAAGAATTTAGTCTACATACTTTGTTGTTGATACTACGGAATTGCTCACATATTTTTGGTTTATAAATAGGACTCTCGATGTCTTTAGAACTCTCATTACACAACTGTGATGTAGTCTAATTATCTACATACAAATAAACTACACCCATATATTTATACTCGTTACGACTAATAAAATCGGAAGACCATAATAATCCGTTGACCAAACACTTGTTCGTGACGTTTCGGCTGTGGTGGCATTTTTAGATGTATTTACATTTTCATCCATTGATGTTTAAAAACGTAGCAGCCACATGTACCAATAAATACTTGCGTTCTACTTACTATAAAGAAGCATTATAATTTAACCTTGATTATTGATCATTATTAAAAACAATTTATCTAAAAAATTAATGGTATATTTATTTTATTATAAATTCAGCTTTGTTTCAGCAGAAAACTAGAGTTTCAAAATATTGAAACGTATGGTTTGGTTTTAATATGCTGCTCTTCATTATCTTGTTATAATAAAACCGCATTTCCGTTATCCATCCGCTTTCTCTATTTACCAAAGAGAATATTTAACAGTAATAATTCTCCATTTTAGCAGTAAAATATAATACACTTTAATATATATTAAAACAGCCGACCTTGGCTTCATACAGGTTTATAATAAATATGCATACATAAGTTGTAAAGAAACTGGCTTAGTCTCAATAAATGTGTAAACGAACATATCAATCTAATAACTCATATAATCTCTTTGGTTACTATCAATGTTGCCAATTACTGAGCGTTTTCCCTGTAATTAATTTTATTTTAAAATGCAAACGTGTTCTTTGTAAGACGGGATCAATTAAAATAGAAAATAGATAATAACACATTTATAGCATATCAGAATGCATTTTACTGTCGAACTTTGAGGTTAGATAATAAATTATCACGTTGGGAGAAATTTATTTTGTAATTTTTTGCGGAAATATTAGTTTTTCGATGTTCTGACTGCAATAAAAGTGGTTTTGAGAATCAAAGAATGATGACCTTCGTCGTTTCTTTGTCTATTTACAGAAATTTCATTTTTTCTAAATCCGCGTGAACAATATTCCTAACATGTAGCACCCAAGCCATCTCTCCAAAAATACCGATTTGTGAGTTATCCGTCAAAAACAAAAACCGAGCTATAATTTCTCAAAATCAACTCTACCGATTTCATTAAAATTCGATTAAATTCAAAGCCATCAGCAATAATTTCTCAAAAACGAAACCTAGCCTTAACCTCCGTCATTTAATTTGATTTTATCTTGTAATATTTATGCTTAAGTCGATTTTATCACACAAATGAAGCAAGTTTATAGACATGTTATTCAAATATTTTGTTCCAACAGTTTACAAAATATAAAACAGCGTCCGTTTAAATTAATTTTCAACAATTTACCGACGCCGAAGAACTATCAAATTGACATTTTTGGCAACGAATTTGTTTAGTTAATATTTAGATTGTGAATAGGTGTGTGAGAAAGTTTGTCTAAATATTTCGAAAGTAGAAAATAATTTTCCCGTTAGGTCGACCAAGTATTGGAAAGCTCTTTCATTATGATTTATTATTTGTGCCCTGTACCTTTCCCATAATATTTCCTTCAAATTATATCCTACAATAGTTCCGAAGACAAGGGTCATATTTTCTTCCACCGTCTCATAAAAATGTCCGAGAGATATTTTCCTCTGTAAAAGTTCTACGAGTCGGAAAGAGGAAAGAGGAAAGAGGAAAGAGGGAACCCAGTTGCCATTAACAAAAGTCTGAAAAGTTGAGCTTAAGTTGGTTTTGTTGCTGTTGTACATATTTTATACACAATTCCAGGAAGGTTGGACATTTTGACAGGCCGTTTCTTTTGTGATTCTTTGCATTCTTCAACATCAGCGTCCTGCTTTTCCTTGTTTGTAATATAGGGAATAAACAATAGTTTGACATTAAATATAGTATAAAACTAATACAATAATCCTGTCTGACACATATATCAGGTGATTAATTTTGATCGTCCATCAATTTAAATTCAACTTCAAAATATAAGTGATAAACTTATAAGTCATTAATAAACTAAAATAAACATTGTGTTTTAATATACTTCCTTATACAAAGAAAGAAGAAAAAAATGCGATAATAACTTTTATAAGTGATATGGCTTGACTTATATCTGAAAAAAAAAGTAAACTAAAAGGTCATCATTTTAAATTGGTAATTAAATTATACCGAGCTTTTTAACATGGGTAATTTAAATCTCACCCTGTATATATTTCTGAAAACTGTATCGAAAATTAGTCGTTCAATTGTGGTAGCTAAACACTTAATTTTAAATTAAAGAAAAGACAAAGAAATCTGTCTACAAATAATATAAAGGATTTATTCTGGTTAACATATTTTAAGTAGAAATAGGTCTTTTCAATTTAGATGAGTCTTTTATTTCTTTTCATATTAAATCTGTTACAAACTATGACAATTTGGATTAAAATTAAATTTACCTATCTATCTTACGATTGTTTTTAACGAAATCATATTTGAATTCAGAAAGCTTTTTCTCCTAACAAAAATCAACAATTGAAAGTGTTACATAATATACAAAGAAATAACAAAACGTTCCCCACAATACACAATAGACGTTAACCAAAGGGTTTCCATGGCAACCGCAATGGATGACGTATACACAAACAAATAGCACATGAATTCATGTCTAAGTTTATTGTGTTCGTATACGTAATCTGCACGAATCAAAAGTGTAAGGATACAATAACAAGCAGGTGTTTCAAACACTCAGTTATTGTGACAAAATGATACAAATTGCCATTGAGTTTCGTTGAATCTTCATAAAAAGAGACTTTTCCTTTAACATCAAATCTGGCAAATTATAAAAACTACAAACTTGCGAAATGACTCAAAACTCGGTTTTAGATTTTCACTAATAAAACGTTTTGTGATAGCTCAAAAAATCCATGCTCCTGGATAAAAATAATAGTTTTGGACTGTCTGTTATCTGTCCGACTTGCGTTTGTCTGTCCATTAATGTTTTTGTTTTGGGTATGGGTAAATGTGACAAGTTTTGGGTATGGGTAAATGTGACAAGTTTTTGTTTTGGGTATGTGTGAATGTGACATGTTTTTGTTTTGGATATGGGTAAATGTGACATATTTTTGTTTTGGGTATGTGTGAATGTGACAAGTTTTTGTTTTGGGTATGGGTAAATGTGACATTTTTTGTTTTGGGTATGGGTGAATGTGACATGTTTTTGTTTTGAGTATGGGTAAATGTGACATGTTTATGCTCCATCTATTTAATTCTCATTAATTTAAAAGGGGAAAATGGTTTTTTAAATGAACATTTGCAAAAATTAGCAATGATCGGCGAAAATCCAATTTTTCGATTGTTTTTTTAGTTTGTGGTAAAAATGTTGAAGTTCAAAATATTGTAAAACATCATCGTAATCAATCAATATAATTGTAGTAACCAAAACAAACACGAATATAATGATGTATGAGTTCGGATCAATTTAAATCTGAGATTTAAAATTATAAAACCAAATATAGGTTAGTTTTGGTTACCTTACTGATGACGATAATAAGAAAATTTACTATCTCACCACACCATTTATCTTCTATGTAATTACTAGAATGAATTCTTAAAATGTTGGCATTCCTGTGGATTACATCAGTTCTTGTAATTTGCAGAGAAGTGCAGTTTGCGTTGAGTTGAGACAATAATTATTTTTAGTAAAATCCAAGGTCAGCTATTTAAAAAATGTGCTGCGCTAAATTTTTTCGCTTCATAACGTTGCTTCTAGCCTCGGAATATTCATAAGAATAACTTAAGCGTATTAAGCGATACAGATCGATATATGAAAATCATAAGGGTTTACAACAGGCTGTAAGAAAACCAAATTTTTGTTTAATCGTATTATTATTAATATCGAGATAAGAAGAAAATTGTACAATAACTTCTAAATAAAACGTTTAACACATTTTACACTCTAAAGATCTTGTATTTAGTCAGACTAGCTTATAAACGCTTGGATCTAAAAAAAAAAAAAACCCCAAAAAACAGGTGTTTTAACAAAACTATTCAATTTCATCATATTTCTTTACCATACATTATGCTTTCAACTAAGAATTTGTTCTGCGTTTTCAAGCGTGTCAAACAACACTGGTGTTTATTTTTTGTGATATTGTAGTCTACCAGTTCACGCGGTGGAAGCAGCTAAACTCGTGTAATTATTGTGAAAAGAAACTTGACAATCCAAACTTAACGTTATGCAACCTAAAGAAAATGCAGCCTGTAATGCACAACACGAAAAAAATGAAAATCGAGAATTTGTACTTATTGTTGTTCAGTTTACAAGTATAACCGGTGTTCATATACTTTGATCAATATCAATGTAGAAGGCCTCTGCAGTATTTAATTGTGAATGTATTCTCTAGCGTAGAAGTAATCTTTAATTTATTTTAAAATATGTTGTTTCGTGAAGACTATTAACATGAATCATGTGCCATAATGACACTAAGAGGTTAGAGTTTACAGCCATGATTGTTATTAATGAGCAATGAGGTGGTTTCAGGATCATTGTAACTAGGATTAATCTGTGACCACTTTTCAAATAAAATCGTTTCTCGTATTTAGATTCAGAAAAATCGTCTTAGTCTAGAACATATAATGTTATTATATCCAAACCATTTCAAGGATGCTCATACATTTGATAGATTTTTTATTTTTTTCCCTCTCATATAATCGATGTCCAGTTTTGAATTTCCCAGATTAAAAAAGTGGTTTTCGGAAATAGATCTGTGTCTTTGCAGTATTTTAAAGCCCAAACGTGTAGACCGATTATAATTAAATTAGATACGTTGGTATATTTTGACAATATCTCGTGATTACAAATTTGGGGAGCGTTCCGTAAGAAAAAAAACACAAAATTACGATTTTCTCTAAATCGGCTTTAATGATTTTGATCAAATTTTATCTCTAAGGACCGGTAAAAATCGTATCTCTAATATAAATGCCGTTTCGTTAGTTATCGGCAATAAAATTAAAAAATCGGCCGTAGTACCGATAATAAAAGACGCAATTTCTCAAAATAGATTCTATTCAAATAGGTCTACATATAGTAGCCTCAGACTAGGAGTGTGTCTGGTGTAAGGAGCGTGTCCTTCCCTAGCCTGACTTGACGGTAGAACCAAGAAAAATAGGTACACAATTACTGCTTAGCGGCATTAAATTCCTAAATTTACAACTTCGTGATAGAATTTTGTAAAGTTTTATTCTTATTTACACCGATAAAAGAAACGAAAGTAGAGTACGCGTTTACACAGAAGCATTTGAAGTCTATATTTTTTTATTGGGGTTGTACCGCTGAAAGTAAACGCAACAAAGTGTGGGGGCCCATCTTTTCCTCTCCACCCCAGACACATTCCTACCTTGAGGATGCTGTACATATTTTTGGTTCATTTTTATTTGGGTTTGGGAATGGGTAAGAAAGTTTGTGCAATCTTTATGCACAGGTTTTTTTTATTACAAATTTGTCATATTGTCCTTTTCGTATAGGCTATTTCAGTTTAAATGCCCTACTTTGAATAGTTAAATTACCAAAATATCCACCTCAAGAACAGCTCATGGTGTTTTATAATTACTGAATCTAAACACACATTTGTTCTAAAAACACACTTCGTACAAATGACACACTGAACAATAAAAACGCCAAATCATTCTTCAAAATTAGGAGTACTCACCTTCTACTTACTGTTGACGAATATTTGTTGAGCCATAAAAAAGGCAACGTAACGATTATATTCAGTCGTCATTGCGAAACCCAGCATTGGTCGCTTGATTAATTATTGCCAACTATCAAATCACGAAGGCCTTGACGCTGACTGTGCAGAAAGAAATTCTTAAACGTATCGCCCAATTTAGTAAATAGAAACCCAACTTTATTGGGCGAAAAATTTCAGTCATGGCAAATTTATTATTAATTGGTCTAACTCGATTCGATTATTGTTTTGTTCGGATCATTAAGGTAGCACCGTTGGGCAATCATGCTAGATGATTCATGAAACAAAACGGCTATGCAGTTAACAAAGGAAATATAGTAATACGATTTTAACGACCAGTTACATGGAAAGAACCGAAGTCGGTTACATGCAACCATCCTGCTTAACAATGGTGGAGAGTTCGTGAGAGACAACGCGGTGATTCTCAAGTCCGACTCACGAATTCAATGCAATTTCTGGCTTCATTTAATTCCTACTTGGGAACGAAATGTACAATTTAAAATAAATTACAAGAGGACGTAAACAGGAAAGGATTGGCTGCGGGAAAGCTGGGTTACGTACATGGGCTGTATGGGGGGGGAGGGGGGTAATTAATGTAATCACTGAAAATATATAGTGTGGTATAAATAGTTAGGGGATTTTATTTAATCATTCAATTACGACTATTTGCTATAATTAATTAACCAATTTCTCTCTCCCAGAT
Organism: Aphrophora alni; assembly: GCA_963513935.1. NCBI lineage: Eukaryota > Metazoa > Arthropoda > Insecta > Hemiptera > Aphrophoridae > Aphrophora > Aphrophora alni. The sequence goes on from OY740768.1 coordinate 56,510,909, forward strand.
AAATAACGTTCGGCATTTTAATTATTTTTTTAAAGTTTAGTATAAATTTTGTTTTTGTCTACGATGATATATAAATACAAATTATATTAAGATTAAATTAGTAGGAACTTATTATGCTATTTACGAATTTGGAAATCGACCTGTTTAACAATTTTATCAAACATTCCATATTATAAAGATCTCGAGATACATTTTTTAACCAATGAAATCATTGAAAAATTTCAAAATGGTGGTCGTTCAAAATATCGATTACATATCTCAGTTAATCTACCTTTGAAATTTAAAAAAGTTAGATTTCCATAGAGATTAAAAACCTGTAAATCTAGATATTTTAGATTTGTTTGAAGTTTTTCAGAAAATTAATAAAACTTCCTTAAACTAAACTTTTCACTATCATGATGTGACTAACCAACTTAAAAATTATAATACAGTATTTTATATTTTTGACAGAACATACATAATGTCTTGTACTTCAGTAGTTTTTGAAGATGGAGTTACTATGAAACGCGTCACTTAGCAATAACTAAAGTGACAAGGCTAGGAATTGCTAAAAATTGTACTAAACATAATTAATTTAGAATTTAATGTAACAAACTCCTTCATAAAACTGTTATCTATGAAACTTAATACTAACTCTTGACGTCTTCAGGAGAATAATATCCTGGGATATGGACATTATCATTTCCTATATATTATTGCTAAGTTGTTAAGAAACAGAACTAAATATGGGAGTGTTGAGTTCTCAGTTGCAGAAATGTCCGCCAGTCCGTATAATGACGTTTTTCTTACATAAAACCAACAGATGCTTTTCAGAGCGTGAACAAAGCTTTTATTTCAGTTCCTTAGCCAATAAAGAAATTTCGACAAAACGAATAATTACAAACATTATTCCATCATGAATTATTTCACTATTTGCTAAGGCTGCAGATGGTAAATAGTGACGTTGCAAAATACCAAAAGCAAGTATCTCGAAAGTCTATAGACTTTGTGAACATTGAAGAATGTGCTTGCTCAACGCGAATGTACACTTAGCGTAATATTTCGGTTAAACAGACGGTTCCACTAATCTAAGAGCGAAATACTCCTTCGTTTAACATTACTCTGAGGTCAGAGAACTTGTATTAAAGTTCTAAATACTCGATAAATATTATTTGAGAATGAATAAACTAAGTAGTGGGTTGGTTGTCAGAATTGAAATATATTTTGTAATGTTATATTTACGGTTAGCCTATTGTTTATTTATTTAATAAATACATTTTACTTTTAAATTACAGGCTTCTTAGACTCTAGGAACACATTTAAACCATTTTTATAATACCTGTCCGTCAACTGTGTCAATTTTATTATGAGGTGGGTTTCCAATGAAATAATTATCCACAGGATTGAATGAGTCGAAGGAATTGATGATATGTCTGACACGTAGAAACCGGTAATACTACTGGTTTAGTGAAGGATTGTTTGATGAATATTGAAAAGGAAAATAACCTCATAACTATATATAACTTATTTGCGTTTGATTTTCTCTGTTCACAGCCCTTCTTTGTTTCATTTTTCCTATGGGTTACGACGTTTCGCCTATTATTCAGGCATTATCAAACCTCTTCATTTTTGTTTATCAAAGGTAAATAACTTATTGGCAATCAGTGATAATATAATATAGAAGTAGTTGTGTTTTGGACTAAATACCTTAGGGGTTTGAGGGTGAAGAGTGAGTGTCATGTATTATCTGAAAAAATGGACTGCCTGACTCAAGATTTGCAGTTTCATGATGAATGGTTTGATTAAAGTTGATCAAATTCGTTTAAAAGATGGGAGTGATAATATAGTGTATCAAAAATTTTGGACATTTTAATGTATTTTAGTACGATGATTCGAATTAATCATGGTTTTTATCGTATTATTATATAAAATATTCAACATTATTAGTTTTTATAAAAATCTAATCATTGTTGTTCGGAAGGAATTATAAATCAAAATATGTAAGTTGGCCAAATTAACTATTTGTAAATACTATGGGATAATTAAGATATTTATTGACTCAAATTCTGTACATGTACTTTAATTTTGTATTTATTTATTTTATACAACAGATTTATTTTTATTTTTTGTCAGAACATTACAACGAGAAAAAAACAAAATTTGTTGAGAACGTTTTGATTTAAACAAAATAGAGAATAAAATTTTCCGCACTTTAAAACATTAATTCATACTAGGAATAGATTTTCCGCACTTTAAATCATTAATTAATACTAGGAATAGATTTTCCGCACTTTAAATCATTAATTAATACTAGGAATAGATTTTCCGCACTTTAAATCATTAATTAATACTAAGAATAGATTTTCCGCACTTTAAATCATTGATTAATACTAGAGATTAGATTTTTTCCCGCATTTTAAATCATTAATTAATTAATACTAGAGAATAGATTTTTCCCCCCGTATTTTAAATCATTAATTAATACTAGAGAATAGATTACTCCGCACTTTAAAACATTAATTAATACTAGGGAATAATTTTTTTCGGCACTTTAAGTAATTAATTAATACTAAAGAATAGATTTTCTCTATTAATCTATTAACTAATGTATTACAAATCATTAGTTAATACAATTTTGTTTAATTAACTGTACAAAATTCTAAAACAACGAAAAAAAAGTTAAATCGTTGGGAATAGGTCTTAAAGTTCCATATATAAAAATCACGTATTCGACCACGTTTTGAAATGTAACACAGTTTAAAACCTAACTGTGTTATTCTTCTAGTACGTGTTTGTGTGCGTGCTACCAATCAATTCTATTTCTAATCTATATAGATCGCCCTACGTAAACAACTATTTCATAAAACTTTACGGTCAGTTAATAGGAACGCATAAATTCTTTTCTATAGTCGTTGAGCGCTCATGCTGGGCCATTACTTGGGAGACTGTTTTTCATGTACGTTATTATCGAAAATGGATCGTCCGGGTATATCGATTTAGCAGAGAAAGAGAGAGGGTGGGGGGAGGGAGAGAGAGCGTCACATTCATTTCCTGGATACAACATTAATTACGCTGTATATAGGTTCCCCTTAGGAACGTTATAAATGGATGTAATTCATGATTTAATTACCCCCTGTTCCCCTTTAGAGTTTAGGATCCCCGCGGCTTCCACAGCATTTGTTATCTTCTTGGACCTCTCCTTAAACCTTACCGCCCTACTTTTGAGTTATAGCTTTAGTTATGTTATGTTGCCCACACTGTAAACTTTCCATCTTAAGCAATATAGTTTACTTTACAAGTTATCGACTCAAGTTGCTATTAACATTGTTAACACAAGTAATATGTTTCAGACTTTAGCGTAACTACTTGATTAGTGTTTTGTCACTTTGAGACAAAACACTTCTATGATAATTAAAAAGTAAATTCATATCCCAAGACATAGTTTTCTATACCAATAATATGATAATAACTTTACAGTCATTTTGTTTTTTATCGTCGTACGTATTTATATTTTACTAAATGTTTCACAAGTCAACACAACACTAAAAAAATATACACAATCTACCAAAAACTCTCCACCACGCAAATAAACACAAAAATTAAATGTAGATTAATCTTCTTAAGAAAAATCTGTAGGCAACGAAGTAAAATTCAAATATATAAGACTTACCGTCGTCAATATTCTGTTTTAAATATCTTGTTAAACAGAATATTGACGACGATAAGTCTTATATATTTGAATTAATATAACAATATTCGGAATGGCGAAAACAAATTATTACAACGAAGTAAATTTATCTAAAATTATTGATGTTAAACATCTTCCCTCCAGTGCCTTGGTTTTTGTATGAAAATTGTTTGTTTTAAGCCCTATTTCTAAAAATGATTTCCGATCAAAATTAATCAATAATCAAAAATTGTCTTTTTTTTTTTTTTAAGTAAAGAATACAGTACTCGATTTTTCGCATTTATTTTCCAAATTTAGTAACTGCGTAATTTATATGGATTTTCAAAATATTTTTAAGTTGTTTCTTTTTTTATGAAACAAGGTATTTTTGTAATCCCTAGGACATCAAAATCAAATTCGTCATTCATCTAATTACCCGAAGAAAAAATTCTTTATATAAATTTTATCTATTTAATAGCATTCTGTAACAGACAAATCAGTATTTTGTTTATTTCAAATATAACTTTTAAAGATGTCAAACGTGTTTTTTTCATATTTAAACACATCATTCATTTACTAATTGGCAATTATTTAATCATGAATAAACATACTATTTGGCATGTCCTAGTGTAAAAACTGAATGTAATCCTGATCAAAACATATCCTATAATTATAAACTCCTGATAATGTATCAATGCCGTCAAAACGTGAGTGAGAAGACCAGCCCCATTAGCAAGATTGTTTTTCCCCTCTTGATCTTATTTGCATTACTCAAACAGTTTTCGTCCCACGTGCTTTACAAAACGTGCGGCAGTCTGACCCGACAATCCTATTCGAACTAATTACCATAGGTAACAATTTTTTTATTGTTCAGAGATATTTGGTTAGGGAGCTCTGACAGATGGAAACTCTGTTTCAATTCTTAATTAGTCTCTAATTACGGAAATAAATTAACGTCCTCGATTACTATCAGATAATTTGAAATGTTGACAATAATTACTCGTGTCTGAAGTTTGAAAATTTAATTGTCATTTTAAGGTTGGAAGTAATTTATCGTAGGAGTTTCCTGTGGTGTAATGTTTGAAATAATGTCAAATGTTTTACGTTGGCCTCACTGTGCACGTTACTTATCCTTCTTAATAAAAATAATAATTGAATTAATAATCCCTGCAAAACATTGCACAAACTTTCCCACATATCCTTTCACATTTAAAATAATAACCAAACAAAACTATTTGTCGCTAAAAAAGTCAGTTCAGTAGGCTACTTGTGAAAATATTCAAATTTGTTTTAGAAATTATTCCTTAACGGTAAAGTTTTATTTGCAATTTTACATACTCCTTATAGTTTTATTTGAGTCCTTGGAGACTACACTTCAGCAAATTACGATCGAAATCGTAGTACCTAGTTTGTTTCATTTCTTCTCTAATGCTTAGTTATCCCCAAATATATACTGGCCAAAATATGAACACGACCAAATGTGATTAAAATACCTCCATGCTTTTGGGCTTGTGGCCTACACTATAGCACAGACTACAGACTTCATAAAAAAAAAATTTTTAAATACCCAGGGATACATAAAAAACGAATATATAAAAAAGTAGGTACAGAACACAATCTTGTTAATTTATGCTTCTACTAACATAACTTTTATCGTATTTTGTATTCTTCTTATGGGGGGTGTTGAAAAATATCCACATCTCTTTTCTACTAAACTACATAAATAAAATAAATAAAAAAAATTAAAATAGTGTATTCAAATATTTAAAAGCAAATTATTGTCACAATCAATCTAAATAGCACAACCCCATAATAGTTGAACTTTTATAAAATTCCTAATTCAAGATAAAATAACTTGGATTTTGTATAATTAATAGTTTCATATATATTTTGGCAATAAACAGTTGATTTATACTCCTGATACATAGACCGTACTATATTTCTTTTTTCTTAGACACAAACGTTGGCAAACGTTCAACTAAAATGTAATTGTAAAATGAATCATCTGACGTTACGACGTTACAAGAGCGTTTTAATAAAACCAATATTGTCATGAATTGTGCTAGTATCGATTTCAAAATATTCTGAATGATTTGAAAATTAAATTCTTTAAATTGTAACAAAACTATAAACGTTTATAAGAAGAATGTTATTTCTATAAAGATATTTTATTGCATAACAAATTCTCGTCTCGTAATTTATGTAACTAGATACTTGTGTAAATAGAAAAATCTAACAAAAACTGAGACCTTCAGAGCATTTACTAACACGTATACACGTAGGGCCTGTAGTTTGCAATTACATATTGGAATAATTGTGCAACAATTTTTCCTCATTGTAAATATATACAGTAAGTGAATAATGTACATCGATGGGTAGGATCTGTAGACATGAGTATCAATGGCCTTGGTTATCGGTGTTTCCATAAGCAAATGGTAACACTTAAATCATCGACCATGATTAATAATTAAATAAATATGTTACATTCAAATGACGCAATAATTTAAAATCACTTAGCCTATCTAGATCAAATAACAAAATGTCAGAACAATTACCTAAAGGAATTCAGTATCAGATCAACAATGTTGGTCAGCCTGGTTTCCAATTGTGGTTACAAACAATTGGCATATTTGTGAACAACAATTCATGTAAAAAGTAAACGCTGGTTGAAGATGAGCGTTCATTCGGGAACAGTACATCAAAGTCGGCAGCTCTGAGGAATGTTACTTCCCCTACATTCCTATTGTTGTCCTTCATCAATCTGAGCTGTAGAGTCGCGTATTTTTGTCTGTCCATGTTATTATCGACAATTAAACTTCGTCCTATGTAGTAACCTAATTGTAGAAGTCTCACTTTTGATTTATGGCACGCGGTACCCTTATCCTTGTCAGTTATATATTGCCATTGTCTACGTCCTACGAGCTTTGAACCAAAGACATAGGCTAGGCCTATACAGTAAGATACTGACAAACTCGTAAACTATTGTTTCGAAATAAGAACGACACTTTTAACTTTCTTCCTAATAGAAATAATAATAAGCATTTTGTTTTTTTATATTTATTTGTTAATGTATTAGTTGTTTTAATTTGTATAATCTCACTTAAATGTCACAATAATAAAGATACGACTACAAATTAAAAACCATTCTGACGTGTGTTTTAGGGCGAAATTTGAGTATTTTTTAAATTCGGTTATTTTTTGACTTTGTAGTGTTTTTGAAACACCTCACAATAGTATATTTCATCACTAGGACCAAAAGTGAAGCTTTTCGATACAAGCTCAAGTTTAACGGCCGATACCGGAAAATGAGCGAGGATCGGAAAAGCTTCTTTTGGTCCAAGTGTTGAACTATATTTTTCGTTATACTGCAGACAATATAAGAAAACAATTTCACGAAACTAAAATGTTATAACCTATTTACCTTCAAATCTATGGTAACAGCTGTTTTAACGGTTATTTACAATCGAGAGTATCGGTTGTTTTATTGATTTTGTTATTTTTAAATGCCCTAAGTTAATTGAGTAGGTGTCGATGTATTTTCGGGAGATGTCCAATTACACCGGTGGTCAGGGATCAGCCCCAAACTGATGTGTCCAGTTGCACCGGAGCCCCTTTTGGGGGGTGTTCCAGTTGCACCGGCGGTCAGGTTAGGTTAGGTTAGGTTATATATACTTTCTAAATAAAAAGTGACAATTTTAGTAATAATAAAGTAATTTACTAATTTTTCTATTATTACTATTATTATTATTATTATGTGTGTACATACGCTTTAATGTTTTACGGTATACCGTTAAAGGTATAGAACTTTTTAATAGTTATGTCAAAGTTCCGTAAGTGTGAGTAAAGAAAGGTATTTCCTGGTAGATTTTAACCACCGGTGCAACTAGACACTTTTCGTACGGAGGAATGTTTCGACCCTTGCAAATTCCTTCGACCGTCGGTGCAACTGGATATCAGCCGTATTTTCTTCCTGTTTGTTGAAGGCGGAAAAACTCTCGGCCATCATTGCTTTATATAATAAAAGGAATATAAAATATTATATATTCTTAGCCCTCGAATATTTTAATAGCGTCAGGATCGGAAAACAAGTAGAACTGATCAAGGGAGCCTTGATAGGAAAGCTGAAAGAAAGGACTCTGACTCAAGACTACATTGGAAAAGATGTAGATCCAGCTAGGAGCCTTGGGTTTGCCACACCTGAGAGTTCGATGTATTTTAAAGAAATAATTCAAAACTTTGATAAAGGAGGAAACATATTACTGTAGTTGTCTTGATGTATGAGGTACTGTCTCTAGTTAGACTCAACTTACAACATAAATTAACTTACGTTTCATTTCATGCCAAACTAACATTGGTAGATGCCCACACATACCTAGCTTGTCAGGTAGGTGGAACTATTCCAAGCTAAAGTTAGGCTATATCTTTACAATATGTTTTCAGTCGATAAACAATCAATCCAAGAAACCCTTAATCAATTTACACAACCATTGGAAACTTTTATTTTATGAAGAGTTCACTCACAACGTTATTTTTGATGTTGAAATTATTTTTAAATCCTTGTCAAGAATTCTTCAGATTTGTTTCGATAAAAAAACACCAATTTTTGTTTTCTTTTGGATAATTGTTATGAAGCTTGAAAATCTAAAATACAAAAGTGGACTGTAATATATTGCTATATTTTCAAACACAAGTAGTTTATACCAGAAACTGTTCCTCGGATATAAATCAACAAAAATGAGGTTATTTGCAGAGCTATTGGTGAAGCGTAACACAATCAACTTTCTCTAAATTGAAATAAAAGAAATGAACAACGAGTTTCAAGTTTTTCTGATAAAAATAAAGTAATTCTTTAAACAAATATAATTAATAGTATTTCTCTTCCGAGATGGAATTGAAATATTACATAATTCTATGTTTAAAGTGGTCTGGTAACTATATATTGTTTATTCTGACATTTGCCATTAATTGAGTATAATAAGAGTGCCGTACAAATGATGGCATATGTCCAAATAAACAATACTAATAATTACATAATGCTTCACAAACAATATGTGGTAATAAATATTTATTAACAAATGGTTTTCATTAAATAAAGGATGTGTAACGTAGTAATACCATATTAATAAAACTTTAATAGTTCAGAGTTTGTTAGGATGCGATATGGTTATAGGCTACAATTTTATTATAACATGCAACACTGTAACAATATGCATGTATGTTTTTACAACATATAATAATTACTGTCAAAGGTATTGCGTAACTGATGAACATTTTCGAAGGCAACATATAATAAAAATCTACGCGTTAATAAAAATGTTTTGAAATTTTAAACACGATATTCTTTTTTTAAAAAGGTAATTGTTATACTGCACTGCTGGAAAATAAAATAAAAAAATGCACAGGTACGCAATAAAATTACTGAAATACAATTACTTTAAAAAATAAATTAGGTGATTTTTATTGGCAGCTATCAAATTTAAGTTTTATATTCTTCCAACATTTCCAATTCAATTATAGATCAACTGTAATGAGCTACACTTGTGCCAACTTCAACAACTAAATGAATTAAAACACAACTTCACAAAAATCAGTTTATTTGTTCAGCGCAAATACAAGAAGAGGTTTCAATGGCTAAGTCGTCATCCTCAGCTCCCACGATTTAACGAAACCTTGTAATTGTGTTGCACAAATAATCTTTTTTTGTGGGAAGTTGTTTTAATTCATTTGTTTGTCAATTATAGATGCAACATTGTTTTAACCCAGTGATGAGTTTATATCATACTAGATATTAAATTTCTCAGATATGTGGTTTAGTTTAACAGAGAGTAAACCTGTCAATATCTCAAACAGATATCGAGAAATTTGATTAATGACGCCTCATTTTGACGATATTTCTGGGTTAAGAACCTTGACAAACAATAAGTCATCACATGTCATGTTCAACAATAAAATTGAGGATCTTTATTTTCACTTCATCGTTTCAATAATTTTAAACTGTAAAAAAATATTGCATCAATTTCCCCAATGTGAAAATGGATCGTGGAAGGAGTTATAAAAGTGGATTTTTTATTTATCACTAAACTTTCACTACACACAGGAAAATAAAATAAAAAATACAGTTTACCCAACTCTAAATATTAAATATAATGAACTACGTTTAACAAAAATCCCAACATTTACAACGGTTTCCGGAAATCGTTCATTTTTGAAGCCGCGTCATGCAGCGTGCGTCAGCAAATTTCACGCCCCAATCTGCTTATTTAAATCACTCTATAACATCGTTGCTAGTTGACAGGGAAGAGCATCTATTATGGAAATATATGTTAAATTTGGAACGAAATAATTTAGCGTTAAACACAGCGTCCGATGTCCAAGTTTGTACAGTCTGTGTAACAAGTGAGTTAAGCGGTATTCCGTTAAACAAATCAAATTTGTAAATTTTGTGTATGAATGTCAGTTTGTATTATAAGATGCTATAAGCTATAACATAAACTACAACACAACAAAAGCTTGGAACTTTCTTCTAGGATCAAATTTTGTAACTACCTCTAATTTTGAGATAAAAAAAACAAATAGAAAATAAAGAAAAAATCAATCCAATATTACTTTTAAATATATAATAATAAATTATAAATATAATAATTAATATAATTATATAATAATTTAGATATAATAATTATAAATACCGTCCCAAGAATTTAGGCAACGGCTCAGTGCAGATACAAATTATAATTCAATGATATATGTAAGGAAATAAAAAGTAACCCTCCCCCTTCCATCATTAGTACATTTAGACAGATAGAAATATGATTTTTGATTGCTAAAACAAATTATCAATGTTGTTTTATGTATTTACATCGTTAACATTCATTATAATCATAGAAAGATAGAAATAGGTATTGTGTGACGTCAATGTTAATAGTAGGCCTACCAAAGATAAATTCCCAATTAATTGAAGCTAAATTTAATACTGTTTAAAATAAACAAAGTTTATCAGCAATCAATACCATCTTGGAATTAATTATTTTTACTGATTGTTGAAGTTATGACGTCACTAACTACAGGCATCTCTCGGTATAAAAAAGAAACTAATAACACAAAGTTTGTTGACTTTATTACATGTATTGGTAAATGGTAGGAAATTGAATTACTTTTACAAAAACTAAATAGGTCTACGTGTTGACAAACAGAATACAATTAATACAGTTTCATTCAAATTGCTCATTTATAAAATTTAAAATTTGTACCTGTTGTTTAAACCGTTTTCTCTTGATTCTCAAAAGATGATTTTCACGATGCTATTTATAATATATTTTAGTGTAGGGGTCTACTTGGGACGGAAATTTTATAATTTTAGATGCTACATTTGCATATCAGAATGTTATCATCTTATATTCTAGCTCTTGAAGGTTTGGAGACAACAAAAAATATTTACAACAAAAAAAGATGTAATCGGGGGGGGGGGGGTATGAAAATACAGTTAGGATGTTATATTTAACCCAACAAAACAATTAATTAGTTTGCAAAATTTTTATATAAAGGAGGTGGGATTATATCAACTTTCATAAAAAATACAAGCGGGAAATCTCAAAAATAATAAAAATTTTAATGTTTTATAATTTGGACAAGAAAATAAATGTTTTGAATCAATCTCCGGCTTTGGATAAACATGGTAGTATAAAACTGAAAATGCTCGACAATTTAACTCGTCCATAAGACTCATTGAGTCGCATCAAATATAACAATGAAAATAAAGCTCAGGACATAAAATGATCAAGTAATAAAATATTATTGTCGACAGAATAACTTTGCTGTACTAGTTTTGTTCGTAGAATTATATTACCCTCAATATTAAATCTTTTAACTTTGGTGTTTAGGCCTAATCTTCTTCGACTTCTTTTATAGTTGGACAAAGTATTTCTAATAAAAGACCCACTTAATAAACCAACATATCTTACGGAATTTAAAAAGCTATAATAATAAAGAAATACTTTTTACCAGTCCAACAAGAATCTACTGAAGCAGGAGGACACGTTATCTTTAAATTCCTGTCTTCCCAAAACCTTTTCTCCTTTTGACATTTATTTATCTATTAGTTCCCTTTATATCCTTAATCGTTGACATTTCTGAGGTAAAAAGTCATCGCTTAAGGTAATAAAACAACTTTAATTAAAGCGGTTGCGATAAATTAACGTCGACTACTTCTTAATGCGTCGCGCTCAGTTAAGTAGCCCTAATATATCTCAAACTAGACATTAATTAAATTATACTTGAACTATGCGTACATCAGGTCAGCTGAAACATGTTTGTCTTTAATTATACAAATATTGTCGTCAATCACGTAAAAATTTAATTTTTATTAAAAGAGACTTTGTAAATAAGATTGCTGTTCTTTTACAATTGTGTAAACGATTTTTTTTTTAAATGTTAAGGTAATTGATAGATCTATTTAAAAGAGATCATTGTTACACTACAAGATTAAAGATAAATAAGTGAATTGCATTATTTTAGAAATATCTTGATTAGGAGATATACATATTATATAACGATGTCGACCACAAACGATGACGATCGCAAATATGAGTTAATACAAACACGAATATATACCTACATACAGGCGCGAATGCTGGCACTTGATCTTACCCTGGTGCGATGGGAGGGGGTGTGGGGGAAGGGCATAAGTGGAGAAAAAAACATTTCCCAACGCCGCTTTCTAATGTGACTCATCCTACCAACGAAAAATACCTCACCCTTTTTTAAATGTGATCGATTCTAGGCTTTATTAACATGTCAAGGTAATTAATTATAAGACCTCAGATATAAGTTGAAAAGCATACAATTAATTGGAATATGGAACTGGTTTATCTACCCGCCGGTAGTACTGATGTTTTTAGTCAGGTTAGTAGCGGTTTATTAGCGATAGCCCAAGTGCCAGCATTCGTGCCGGGATCTATATTGTGGAACATAATATTATTAAAATACTGTGTAGTATAACCAATAATAGTATACCAGTCTAAAAATGTGACCATTTCGTTTGACTAACGGACTGAAACTGGTTTCCAGACAAACACAGAGTAAATCTAGTAGCATCGAATTGTAGTGGAGTGGGGGTGCAACGTTTCATTACACGTTTATACTACAGCCACTGGTTCTTTACACTTAGATTTTAGGTGACGGATCGGATAGGCAACGACGTCGTCTCGCACTGTCCCTCTACGGCCGCATATCTCAGCATCACACCCAAACTGCGCGCGTATTATCGTACCTAAACAACAAAACTGTTTCGTATTGTTCAGTTTGTGTTATGCTTCGTTCCATTAGGTGACAGAGTGAACTTTTTAAACTGTAAATGTAATCATTTCATTTATTCTAAACCATTAAAAAATCTCTAAAGTTTTTGGTGAATAAATAAATACTGCATTTTACAGTTAAATTATTATGTAATTCAACGCTTGTACCATACTCTATGGTGTGTATAAAATTATATTATTTGATATACAGAAATAATTTTGCTCAAATGATAACTCGAAAACCGATACTTTATTGTTAGACTACTTCTTGGAACGGAGCCAACGAAGCAACGTTGCCAGATTGTGTGGAAGTACAAACAACGAACGGCTGTAGTATAACCACACGAATCCAGTATACTTCACCATCCGTAAGTTTTATCAAAAAAAGTATAATTTCAATAATATATTAAAATGTAAAATATAAGAGGAAAGAGTGATTTGATTAAAATTGTTCATAAATAGACAATGGAGATTTAAAAAAATACCAAAAAGCAACTGGAGTCGAGGTTTTGATTATTTTGAGTTTTGTAAAGTTATCGTATATACCAACAGTATATCCAGTAACATTCAATATGAACGTACTGCCATCTTGGTACTACCATAAGAACAATGTTAAACGCGCGTGAATTGATTACTGAAATAATAACGTAATACATAAGAAATATTATGTACCATTTGTCTCTTCAACGCTTATAATAATTTGAATAAGATCATATTTTTTCAATACGTCTCTTTGAATTCTATGGATTATTCTGCTTTCAGAATTTTCCAAAACTAGGTCAGGTTAGGTTAGATTTGTAAGCGGCATAAATCTGTCATTTGAATGTCCTTTATGCCACCATGAAAGAACTTTAAAGGAAAAGAACGATTGCATTTTTGTTTGGTATTTTACATTAGGACTGTCAGAGTTTAATACTAACTCCAATGTATAATGAATGATAAGGTCTCCTGTACGAAGGCGCTCCATAGCAGGACACAAAAGATACTCCTGTGGGCGTCAATGGTGCCAACCTCCAAGTCACGACACGGCGTGTCGCACATACAGTCAATGCTGCAAACCGTCAACTGTAATTGATTGAAACGATTACTTTTATAAAGTGAACTTGGGACGCCAGGAACTTTCCATTAGAATTTAGGTAAACACAAATACATACTTTTTTTTAGTTTTTATTGTGTTGTTAATCTATCTATTTGACTGTATCTAATCGTCCAACAACATTGTTCAAAGTATATTACTGTATATGTGCCTATGTAAAGAACCAAATCAAAAAAGAAAATTTTACATGTTATTTGTAACATCATGGAAATTGTTTTGTACAATACACTTTTATTGTTTTTCCCCCACCATAAATTTCTCATGTATGCTACTTGCGAAGGAGGAGTGGTGAAAATCTTGTACATCATAAAATCTTAAGCCTCAAACTTTAAAATAATAATAATAACAAAATAAACATATGATGCTAAAATATTGCACAAACCTTCTCGCGCACATTCATATTAGAAATACTAACCAAACAAACCTTTTTGTCGACAAAAATAACAGTTCTGTATTTATCATTAAAAAATCGTATATACTAAAGTAAAAAGAAGAAAGTTTAAATCAATTCTTTTAAGTTTTATAGGAATATTAAATCTATCACTCAATAAACAGAGGGATAGATAAAATTCACTTTATACTTCCTACCTACCTGACCTTTCTCAATACATCTCCAACTCATCATATTTCATAGAAACGTATTTTAATTTTAGAGGCATGCATTTAGTTCATCTCTCATAACCCACCCAGCGTTGTTAATAATAAAAAATACGCTATAGAGATGTCTAAAAGAAATTCTCATGCCGAGCGTTGTTGGCATTCCACCTTCTCAACGGTCTATTTTTGATAGAACTCCGGATATTTTTCAATATAAATACTAAGAATACTTTTATTTCATGTATTTCATTAAGATTTCTTCTTCAGTTTAATTAAAATTCGTGGATCTGTGTGGTAAGGTTATTAATGTTTAAACATTAAGGGATTGTTTTAAATATGCCAAGCAAGTTGAGCCATGCGTTATTGAAGTATTTATCATACAATTAATTCACGTTGTTTGTGAATTACACGTGTACAGATTATTAAATATGTTATTATGTAGATATTATGTATAAACACGCTTTAAACCTATAAGGTTTCCTGGCTGTATAAATTAGGGTTATGTATTAATACTGTAAAAAGGAAGAAATAATGTGTTTTGGTAATTTATTTGTCGAAATCTTTTCATTATCTTTTGTTTTCTTGTGTTTTTTCATGAAACTAAAATATTTCAGGAACAAATTAGATATTTAACCTAAAATAGTTACATTTATTTTAATTTAAATGTTTAATTTTATCATCAAAACTACATATTTTTCACACAACTGTGTCAAAATCTGGTACATTTAAAGCTGTAACTTTAGAAATTAGTTTTGTAGATATTGGGATATTAAAACAAAAAAACGTAATTACAAGTCTAATGAATGGAGAATCTTTTTACAATTTGACATTTTGCATCTTTTAGATGATCAAAATCCGAATTTTACTTTCTCACATGTATGGATTATACATGTAAGATTATACACATAATTCATGTAATGAATTAAAAAAATGATTTAGAGATTTTTTATTTTACGTCGATATACCAATTGTCCTAAAAGCCCCCCCCCCTATTATTTTTTTATTAATGGAAACTCAATTCGATTGGTCGCTATGTTGGATATGATGAACTTAGAGACCTCTAGTTTACGTCATTATTCTTATTTTTAAAAAGACCTTTAAAATGAGGTATCACTCAATAGGGGTTGCTATTTAAAATTCTTGACTTACCCCAACAAACTACCCCATTTTGGGGGTAAGGGTTGAAAATTTTGATACTTCAAAAACTCCTCCTTTGGTTATCTAAACTTTACCCAAAGCAAATCTGTCTATTTCCATTAATACAAAAATAATAGGGGAGGGGTGGGACTTTTAGGACACTTGGTATATCAGTTTTGAGAACTTCTGAATCCAAAGAAATAATTGAAATGATGTCCGCCTGTCGTCCGGGCAGTGTTCTACAAACAAACGCGTGGACCGAATTTAACCAAATTTGGTATGTTGGCATATTTTAACGTTATTACGAGATTTTTTGTAAATTTTTTCGATTAATACAAATTTAGGGAATGGTACCATAAGGAGAAAAAACACTGAATTACTATTTTTTCAAAATACCGTATACAAAAATTAAGCTGTAACTTAACCTTAAAAGCTCGATTTTAATAAAATAAGAATTAAGCAATACACAAACAAAACACATTTATTAAAAGTTTTAGCAATATTTGTACACAGTCTGTTACACTTTGAATATTAAAGTATTTTAATCAATTAAACTAAAACAATGACTATAATAAATGACAAATAGTATGTAGAGAGTTGTGCATGTTTCAATGTCGTTGCTTTGCGTGCAAATTAATCATACTTTTTCCGACTTCGTTTATTTAATCGCGCTTTACAATCTCTTTCTTTACTCCTCTTTTCATATCCGTCATTTCTTATTAAAGCAATTTAATTTATAACTATTGTTTTTGCATTCAAAACAGAGAGCCTCAACTAAGTGCTGTCTATTCCTCTGATGATAACTTTGTTATTGAAATGTACAAAGGGAATAAACAAATAATTACACATTTGTGTTTTGTATTTTTAGCTCCCCCCCCCCTAAATTTGTGGTTATGTGCTGTAATGTAATCAAAATTAGAAAACATGTTTGTAAAAATGATTAAATGTAACTCCACCTTAGAAGAGGTAATGCAAAACAGGAAACTTGAAAGCCGAGCTAAATAATACAACTAATAGAACTGTCAAAGAATACGGGGGTTTTATACAAAACAAGTAATTTGAAGAAGTTCTCTTCATATTATAGCCTAGAGGCGCATTGTCTTCCTTGAATGTCAAAGGATATCCGTCCACTCGACCTTTGCCTATTGTCTCAAGGAAACTCACGTGTTGTCGTGAAAGGCTAAAAGAAAATCAACCGGGTCAAACCTGTTTTTATGTACAACAGGGGGGGGGGGATTACATGAACAAATTTAAATATTAATAAGTCATTGAATATTTTATTTCTAATAAAAAAGCTATAAATAAATTATTGATTGTAATTACAACATAATAAGCAATCATGCCAAATTGTTTAAGTTGTGAAGTTGAAGTTTTTTTAATGACCTCAATTATCAAACTACGCATGTTTATCAGGTTTGTGAAACTCTTTTTAATTATGTTTAGATTAAAGCTATTATATTTTGAAGACAAGTCTCTCATTACTTTCTCTGTGAGCGTAATACTTTAAGGAAATATTTACTGGTAATGTAATATTGTAATGAAAACTTTCTACTCCCGTGTTTTAGGAATTATTACAGTCATGATGTTTTTCTACGATAAGAGTGGAGTTCAATGGGTCTTAATTCAACAGATAATACATAAAATTACGCCTTTCTAGAAAATAAATCTTGATCTTAGGTCTCTGTATTTCAGTATAATGCTGTCCACTTGTATTGTAATGAATCTTCACAATGGCGAACATTTTACAATTACAATAGATTATCTACAAATCTAGATTTTATTGAAACGTAACTGATTATTGTATAGTTATTTCGGACAGTTGGCATCATTTGCGTGCATAAAAATTAGAACACGATGTATCGAGAACGTGGATAACTTTTAGGATAATTAAGTGATCAACTTTTAAGCTAACCTAGAACTTATAAAAAGTTCAACATAACCTAGAAGCTTAGGTTTCTAGTCTATGTTGGTTTTATATATTGTAGATTATCACTTGATAAGGATAGTTGATCCACACTCTCGAAACGTCTTTACATAATAAATGGTGTACATTATAGAATAAATAATACCAATAAAGTGAGCAATCTATCATCATCCAATAATTTTAAAAAGAGAACCATAACTGACGTTCATAAATAATAAAGTTAAATTTAATCTTCTACGATAAAACACTTTCAAACTCTAAAGTGGTTATCATTTCCTTCACTTCACGTTTTCAACGAGAGTGATCAGAAACATTTGGTGTCTGTTTCCCAAATGAAACTTTATATTTTCATTTTTAGAGACTGTATACTATTTAACGACAATTAAATTCTAATTGAATGAATACTGTCGAAATTATGTTTTTACGAAACAAATTAACCAATAAAATTGTGAGGCGAAATTTGTTTAAAACCTCCAGAAAAAGAAACAAATTCATAAAAAAAGTTGTATTTTTAAGTATAATTCTTGTAAATGTTTTCCCATTTTGTAACCAAAACTATGTTACAAAAATTCTTAAACATAAGAAAAGAAAATATTTAGTTCCAAGTAGTTTGTAGATCGTTAAACTATTTCTACATTACTATAGGAAGCATTACAAAGGTTGTAGAAAACTCAATATTTATGACGATGAACTAAAAAGATAGATAGTGCGCCATGTTTATGGTAGAAGATATCGTAGAAAGCACTTAAAAACTAAGACTAATCTGAAGTTCTTGTTTAAAAATTATCAAATGGCTACTTTGTTTGATACGGAATGGTTCAGGGTGTACCCAAACAACAACATTATCGTAAAAAAGACATCACGATGAATAAAATGAATATAAACGTACTCTAGAGTCCGGCATTATGGAGAAATATATTCACAGTGTTATCTGAACTCGAGTCAATTTATTGCCAAACTCAAAAGCAACATTTCCTTAACTTAACCTATCTACTGTTGTCGTAAAAACTTTTAAAATATTATTTCCTTCGGGTGAAGATATAAGCAAATGTAATCATTTGTAGACAGGAAATTTGGTTGGTGACACGTGAGAAGGGAGGTAGCGCACGTAAGGCAATTATTAGGCGACATTAATTGCAGGAATGGTTCCCGTGGAAACGAAACCTTTTTTATTTTCAACTTAATGCGTGTATTTATTAAAGGGGAAGAAAAAGCGCGGTTTATTGCGTAAATACAACGAAGAATAATACTGAAATGTGGACCACATTATCTACAGCCTTCATTAAACTCTGCTATTATTTTTTTACTTGATACTGCCTAACAGGTTAATGTTTCACCGTTGTTATAAACGACGAAAAATACGATAACATTCCCTACTCATTAGACAAAGAATACGAAACGCAGAATGCCATGACTTCCAATTACATTGAGGCCATTTTAAATGGGGCAAAGTTCTACATTCTGGTAGTATTTATAGGTTTGTACGTAGTTATTTATTTTAAATGTTACAATCACAAACATTTACATAAAATATGTTTAATTAATGTTCCGACCCCCTTATCATTCTGTGCCAAAGTAAATTCTGGCAATCGCAAGTCTTGCACAATGACAGATAACCTAATCTAGCATTCAACAAGGCTTTTAGCAAAAAGCAAAACAGCTGATGCATACTCGACATAGCAAGCATACTTGAGGATGACGTGAAGATCTCAAGAAAGTTAAAAATAAATTTAAAACGTTATATTGTAGGCTAGTAGATATACTTTACGTTATAGTTGACTAAAAGTGATAGATTCGTTTGTTTTACTGTTTAAGTAGACAGGTTAGCGTAGATAAATTTAATAACAACGTTCGCACTAAATAGACGCGACTGTACAACCTTTCCCTAGCTCTAGTTCCGCTTCTAATTAAAGCTGTAAATAAAAAAAAAACATCAATTTAAATTAACGCGAAGCTCTCACTTTTTTGACGCAACGAAACGTCTAAAAATGTTTGCAGGCGAAATAAATCCACCTTGAATGGTATTTCCTACGGTATTGTATGCCCTGGTAATTGAATACAATGTACACCTTTCCCTTTTTACACCTAACACAATGGCGTGGCCATATTGCGTGACGCGCAAGCTCACTTCGTTACATACAGTCGGGATATGAATACAATGGGTCACCTTCATGCTTTCAGACGAAAAACGATTTCAGTTGAAATTTGAGAATGTCGGTTCAAGTATAGAATCAAACAAAAAGCGGTACTTTTTTTTAGCCGATCCTTGGAAATAGAAGTGATTAATACCTCGGAGTAAGGGTTTAGAAGTTGGGAGGCAGAAGTAATGACTTTTGGCATCTGGGAATAGTTTGCACATTCTGAGAGCTTAGGGTGGGTTTTGCACGGTCCAATATCGGCTCAAACATTGGCAATTGCTACTGCCAAAACTGGAAACTTCTCCCCCCCTTTATTAACTAATATTTTCAACGCTTTAACAGATATTATTAATTAAGGTATTTTAAACTATTGTCACGTTTAGTAGTAAAAGTTTACATAAAGCCAAATTTAAAAACCGTCCACATTGCTCGATTTAATCAACTATACATTCTGTATTCTTGAACTATATTTCAATCGTAAAACATTGGCTACTACTGGTTTAAAAATAAATGTAAATTTGTTATATTCCTTGTAAAGTACTGACCTCAAGTTAACAACCAACAACAAAGTATTTTAAAACCACTTTTGTACTACGATCAAGGGAACAAAAATAAGACATTTCAGTATTTTAACATTAGAATTCCTTTATTTGCAATAAAAATACCTTCCTTATGGTTTCGCTACTAAAAAACATTCTTTTACGACATTATTAAATTGTTTGTTGTCGTAACTTATTAAAAAATAAGAAAGTATTTCATTAAAAGTAACAAATAAAAGCTTAGACTTTTTAATGACAAATAAATGTGTCCCAACTTAATTATCACAATGTTTTATTTCAGAGTTGAGCAGAAAAACCTGTTTTTTAGTTTCTTTGTTTTTAAAATTGTATTTTTTATGTTCACAATTGGGCATTCTGGTGTGTTAAATAGAACCAGTAAAGCAAACATGACAAACAAGAAATTTAATTGTCTTTTTTTAACCAGCCGCTCTGTTAAGCATAAAGAATTATGTTGAAATTACTTAGGTTTGCAAAGTAATTCTGAATAACGTTTTCACCACTGAATTACATTAGTTTGACCTAGATCCTAATAGTGTTTGTTTTAGTGTCTCATTAGACATGTTTAGAGAGAGTATTGTGGAAGTGGGGCTGGACAGGGGTGTTTTGATACATCATTTTGTTTTTCCTACCTCCATGAAATGTTTCTTAATTAGCCTACAATTATTATGATTCACACAAAACCTATTATTCGCTATATTCCAATTTAGTTAAATGAAATGGTTGTAATTAGTTATTGTAATACAAAAGCCTAAAAGTGAAAGTAACGAGAAACTTCAGTTATCTATGTCGTATATACATTGTTTGTATTGTAATCATTTCCCAAGGTATTCTACCATATGTTACTACAAATTTTAATTATTTTTCTTTATTGAACGGATAAATTAGTAAATGACTACAGAATTCTCTGACCTATGAACAAAATAAACAAAGATCTGTTTTCAAATATTTAATAAGAAGAAATATTTGAATTTCCAATCATTTTTGCTGATTCAATATTTAAAAAAATTCTGATCACCATTTAAATATAGCTTATACTTAACTTAACTAAACAATTTATAAAATACAATTATTTTTAATAAATTAACTGTCTTACAAAATAATTTCTTAAAAGTGTTTATATTTCAAAACGTCACACAGCCCAAGTAGCCTAAACAAAAATAATTATTAAAAACGGTAACATAGAAAACACGTTATTACAAGAGTAATTTTCACCGATTTTAACAACATTAGGCCAATATAAGAATAAAATGTTAAACAAAGATAAAAACAAAACAATATCACACATGCAAATAAAAGTACATAGGTTATAATTTCATCCAAAATAAATTAATGTTGCAAAAAGTAACAGACATTTTTACAGTCGAACTGGACAAAAAGAACAATTGTCTGTACATAAACAATTTTAATAGAGAACATCACGTCAGACCAATTATAATTAGCATTAACGTCCTTATATGTCAGTAATAATTGTTAATAAGTGAGGTTAATTTTTAATGTAAGCCATAGGCCGACATTGCATGCACCTAGCACCATCTAACTAACGGATTGCTAACCAAAGCAAAGCCTAAAACATGTAAATTAACAAGTAACTCACGGACGATGTTTCAAACACACACTGTGTGACCATGGCCAGTTATAGATTACCTGCAACAGATGAAAAGCAAGTTAATAAACTATGTTTACAATGACCTTCATTTACTACAATTACCTTTCCATCATTACCTGACGTTTGTATTTCTTAACAAATGTTAGATATCTCATAGGTTTGTTTGTTGATGAGGCTTAATTGTCAAGTTATTACTTCACCAGTTTTTAAATTACTATTTACAAAATTTATAAATAAACCTACATCATCAATATTGAATATTCGTATAAATATATTAACGTTATTGCAATATTTTAAATATTAAGATAAACTAATTAATTTTTTGTACTTAGACTTATATTACATAATGTTCATTTTATAAATTACAATGAAATATCAATATATATTGTAATGGTATTGATTAACACTAGTGTAAACGAATTGGGATTGGGGGCGTGTCTTAATTTCCTCATTACTCGCAGTTCTAAATAACTGAAGATGATGAGTCAGTTATTGAAACGTCATCTGTTTTATTGATCGTTAAAAGCACGATAGTGTTCGTATTGAACTAGTTTGTGATACATTACAAGTACATTTTGATATAACAGCCTGATAAGAAACATAAAAATGTTGTAATAAATGCCGTGTACCAACATAACGGACAAGTAATATTTTATAGAATTTCAGTGGTACAAGCGTACCAATATATCGACAATCAAAGAAAAACATACAAGAAATATTTCAACCAATAGATTATCAGATTCTAATAAATACTTCTAATATAACTTTTTGGGGAAATTTTTACCAAAACTATATTTGAAATTCATGTAAAATGCATACTTTTCTGTGCAGGTCCGACAGGACTCGACCTGGATACTTCCTGGAGAGGTCATGCAGGTGTCAGGGTATCGCCTTGACTTCTATTGTGTAAGATGACCTCTACTACATATGTATTATACTTGCATATACATTATTGAAATAGGTATTTCTTTCTGTTTGTAAGCAACACAATAGTGTAGGCCTATGGTTAATGCAATAGTTTGTATTATGGGGGAGCTTGTGTCACGTATATTTTAAGGTAATTTATTAATAAGAGAACAAAGATAAAAAAGTTGGATATTCTGAAATATCTGTTGTTTTTAGAAATGTATTTTTTACCTTTAGGGAATACTTTTGAAATTTAAAATAGTAAATTGGAAATTATAGTCCATTATTTAGCACGATGATTAGGGCTATCCTCTTGTGACAAAAACTGACAGTATTTATGCTCTTTACCTGCCAATCCAAAAAGCGAGCCAAAAGTAGACTTTTTTTCCCTTTTTTTTTTTTTTTTTTTTTTTTCATTAAAATAGGTCTATTGACACTAGAATGTGAAACGTAAAATAGTAAGACTTTAAATAATATAGTCTGAATTTTTAAACACAAAAAAATTAATTTGTTGCGAAAAAGTTCATACCCAAAAAGAATAAAAAAATTTGTGTAGACATTAAAATAGGCCTATTGGCACTAGAATGTGTAACGTAAAATAGTAGGACATTAAATTTTTAAAAATATAAATATAATTTGAATTTTAAACACATGAAGTTATTTTGTTGCGAAAATGTTCATACGCAAAAAGAATAAAATAATTTGTGTAGACATTAAAATAGGCCTATTGGCACTAGAATGTGTAACGTAAAATAGTAAGACATTCAAATTAAAAAAAATATAGAGTCTGGATTTTAAACTCATATAGTCACTTTAAGAAGAAGAAGAAGAAGAAGAAGAAGAAGAAGAAGAAGAAGAAAGAAGAAGAAATCACTTTAAGAAGAAGAAAAAAAAACATTGATTTATAAATTTTATTAAGGCTTACTGGGACTAGAATGTGAAATGTAAAACGGTGATAAACGTTAAAAACGAAGAAGTAGTCTATATATAAAGAGGAAATAGAACCTAGGCGTCAATGTGATGTTTCTTGATTCTTTTACAAATTTATCTCTCCTACAACTTTGACCTGAGTTTTTCAGTGAAGTATTACGATCATATTTTATATTCAATTTGAAGTTGGCTATCCCAAGCTTAGGATCTCACGACTGGTCTCAACACTTCTAGGAGTAGTTCGATACGGATACAGATTATATTTTACAGCTGTCTAAGAAACTGACCCTGACCATGACGAAATCTGCTGGCTGTGAGTAGTTTATCCCGGTATTTCATTCTTCACGTCCAGCATGTCAAATGACATTACTCGATAGATAAATAAACATTTCGTAAAAGTGCATTCCTTATATAATTACAGACGCATATATAAAAATTAGCGTGAAAATATGTGTGCAAATAAGGGGTCAACATTTCGGGGAAGCAAAGATTGTAATGTTGGTAACATTGTACCACGCATTAATTGTATACATGAAAATGTATTACATTTATGCAGATTGTAGTATAATATTCTAAGTGACCTATTGTTGTATTATTAAGTTGTAACAGTGAAATATTACTAATATGAAATTAGACAAGATAAATGATTAATGAAGGAAGTGGCTATTAGCGATGACAATGGCAGTGGTAGCATGTGATTAGAGGAACTAGGGAAATGGACTGAAACCGGTTTTGTTCTATTCAACAACACCGCGCCGCCCAGCTAGCCTACGGTCACTTCGTCTCAAATTGCCAATTAAATCTTTAACAACACACAATTAAGTGTTCAAATAAAATAAAAAATCAATAAATAAAACACTTGCAGTAAAACAATATTGGTAGCTAACTCTACATTCTCTGAATTGTATATATCACCTTTAAAATAACGTCATGTGTCCAAGGAGATTACAATTCTGTGTTTATTTATTTAGTAGTAATTAATAATACAATAAAAGGTTGCACCATTTGTAGTAATTATATTTGTGACCAAAGTCGCAATAAAACATTGTCACGTGAATAAAAATAATTAAATGAAATAATGTTTATAAATAATGATAAAATATATCACGATAGTTTTATTGTTTAACGTTAACGAAATTAAAATTTAGTTTTCATTTAGAATAAATAAATAGAACACAAATTCTCACTAAATAACGTATCAGTTACTTTTCAATTTGATTGTTGTAGCCTAGTTAAAGTTTTATTGAGGATGACAACACTGTCGTTGAAACGTGTTAACTAAACTTTATTCTCCATTTTATTTATTTTTTTAAATTTTCGTAAAATCATGTTGCATGTTAAAAGTAAATAACTCAATTATGTAGGCTTATATATATATTTATCAACCTGAAAAACTATCAACATTTGGAAGGTTCGATTTTTTTTACAATATAAATATATTATTCTAAAATCATAGATCTAAGTAGGCTTTGTTCCTCTTGCTGGGGGGGGGGGGCTATATAAATGTAAGAGTAATTTACGTAAATGATAGTTGTAATTTTAGTTTTATAAAATAGGACAAAGTCTAAGTTGTCCGTGACACTTTATAACACGTGTTTATAGATCGTGCCGGTAACGTAAGACTTGAACACGACTTAGTACTTAGCCAAGATATAGGATACAAGGAGATATTTGAAGCCGATAATCTTGACGAGGGTCCTACATTTTCCGGTGGATAGAATCTCCGACTCCTTGTTATGAAAAGAAACATTCAAACTCCCTACCCTCAGCGAAAACGACATTTTCATCCAAAATGGCGGACGTTAACGTGAGGTAAAGCATATGGCGGACGTGTGTGAGAAGGAGAGATAGAATATCAATGGGGCTCCTTGTCGAGTGGCGTTATCTTACACGACCAAGCGAGCTCACTAGACCTGTCAGGCGAGGCTAGACCAGCTGCACCACTTTATCATGGAAACGGAATTTTGTTTATTCATAATGAACAGGGGTTTGTTTGTTACGTCAATTAATCACAAGTTTTGCTCTTCAACACACTTTTATTTACATATTGATTACGTAATATTTAGGCAACGATTTTATTAGAGACGAAGAAATTGAATTTTAGATCAAAAGATTTATTTTCTTAGTTATTATTATTAATAAAACTATTTTGATAACTTATACATTTTTTTTTCTAATCATGGGAAATAAGGAAAACAAAAATCAACTACCTGTAATTTGTTATCACTATTTTTTGTAAATATTTTTTTATGTCTTATATTGATATATGATTAGTATTATTTTAAATAATACAATACATTTACAATAAAACTTGCTTCCCCATTTTTATTGACTATTTTGCTGCAGTCAGATATTTTACTGAATTACAGTATGTATATTTTAGCGACAAAATGTACAAA
Organism: Aphrophora alni; assembly: GCA_963513935.1. Lineage (NCBI taxonomy): Eukaryota > Metazoa > Arthropoda > Insecta > Hemiptera > Aphrophoridae > Aphrophora > Aphrophora alni. Next base: position 56,537,138 of record OY740768.1, read on the forward strand.
CTAAAACAAAAGCAAATTTACTATCTGTTCTTAAGTTCAAATAATTTTTAAAATCGTCTTACCAACTGTTTGTGTCTTTGTATCATTTGATTTATTTAGTAGGACAAAAAAATCGTCAACAATAGTTGGCAAGCCTGCATTGTGGCGCCTGGATTACAATGTCTCTTACGAGTAATGATGGAACTCCTTCCCTTTTGCATCATTATACCCCTCCCGCCTTGCCTCCGTGTACAATAATGACAGCCAACCGCTCTGTCATTTTCCTAATGACCATTCCAACTACACTCTTCCATCTGAGAGTTGAAAACGTAGAATGATGGAAAGCGTGTTTGTTGAGTCATCAACTAGGAGACTACGTGACCTTGGGAAAAGTGGAGGGGTTCAACCCCCTCTCCCCTTCAGAAAACTGATCTAATACGTAAAGCAGGAAAAATGGATAACTAACAAGTGTTAAGCCTAAAGGTAATAAAAAATAGCAGCTAAATAAATCTGGAATCCAACTAAACATTCAAACTTTACATATTGACTTGCAAACATACCACATTGCAGCACAAAATTAGAAAAGGATTAAAATTGTGCGATATATTACTTTATATATTAAGTATTCTAAGTTTGTAAGAAGGGGAAAGATATGGAAGAAGGTCTGTTTCTGAACCCAGCGAATAAACAAGTCTAAATTGGGGTTGATGGGCCAATTTATAGTCCCAGCAAAACTCCCGTAACAAAACATAACTCACCTATTGATGTACCTCGTACAAAGACTCATACATTTATTATATAATTTTAGTTTGAATATGTTTGATTTTCTATATTAAAATTTATAAGCTTCGGTGATAATTGAGAATAGAAGTCATTAACGAATAAATATTGATAACACAAAGCTTCATATCATTTTTAAACATATATTATTTTTATAAACGTACTTGAATAAAATAAGCAAACAGAATTAACGTCTTAGATTTCAGTACAAAAAACATAATTATTGCAATAATAATAATAATAATAAGTTACCATTTTATTTCATGAAGTTAAATTATCAATTTGGACAAAGCTACAGTATTTAAAATGTGAAAATAGTTTAATATTGTAACGGTAATACTGTACTTGGAACTTTAATATCATTAAAGAATGCTGGGATGTTTGTATAAACTTGAGAGAATAAATATACTTGACTTGAAATTTATATACTTGTTAAAATGAAAACAGTTTTATATATTTAACAATGCAGTGAATGTTCTTGTAAAACAAGAAGCCTTGAGTTGTTTACGTTTCTTGAAGAAAAACGATCCAAATTCCGAACCATTAGAGGAAATATTCCGGAATGTTTGTAATTTACACACAACACAACACACGCAACAAAATAAATACCGGTAGACTATTCTTTTTTTTTAAAATTAATGAGTGAAAGAGAGACTTACACAGTGTATCCATACGTTGTTTGAGACAGAGAGTATTCGTTCAGATATTAATGACATTACAGTACATCAAGTTTGTTTTTACTAGAATCGATTAACGTAAGTTACTCATATATACAAAAGAAAAAGTTAACATCAACATCTAAAGCAAGTAAAAATTCTGAAAGATAATAATTTCTGTAAAATATAAATCAGCACTTTATATATTTAGTGTCGTTATTGCCGCGATATAATTATAATTTAAGTCTAGCCCAAGGTGACAACTGACAGTTCAGGGAGAGAGGGTTCCAATACTGTTGTGCCGACGTTGCCAAGCTGTGCACGTCGCGGAAATAAACCAAGTCTCTACAAAGTTGCAAACAAACACCAGCACTCGGTAAACTCGGGAAATTAATTTCTTTACCACTTGAAGTGAATCTTAAAACTAACGATTCCTACAATTTTACATTATTCTTTAAACTATTATCAATGTTGACATACAGGTAATGAAATAAAAGTTGTACAACAATGCATAAACTTTCTCATACAAAACTAAATAACATATAAGCAAAAACACAAGTATTTAGTGCCAGTTAGAACTATGCATTCTGAGTTACTAGATATGATTTTTATTTATCCTTTTATTTAGTATATTGGGTGACTGTTAGCCCAAAGCCAAAATTAAACTTTAGTCATTTAGTCTTAAGATATATTATACTCGTCTATTGTTATTAAACACGCTATTTTAAAATCAAACTTATCTAACTTAGCCAAAAACTATAAACAGTTTCTGCGCACTTACGTGGATGAAGTTAATGACTACACAACCGTCAAAACAATACAATCGTCAATCGTAACATATTAATTTTTTTATAACGTAAGGTGTGAGAATGGGATTTTCAAAATTGTACACTCAACTTATTTTTCACCTGCTATAAAATAACCCACATAAACATAGCCCGTTGCTCCACCCACAATAAATTTATATCATTTACAAGTCCTGCAAAAATGCTCACTGGGAACGGTTCCAATTGTACTAGGTTATAAACATATCGAATAGTGGGCAATTTGAGCAAATTGCAACATGTAGACGTAGAGATCCGTCATTATATCTAGTAAGCACAAGCACAGGCAGGAGATTGCGGGTTATATACCCTTCACAAGTAGTTATTAAACACGGATGAGAGCTATAAACATAGGGTGGGACGAGGACGACTGCCTGCTTTATTGCATACAGCCCAACCTTACCATTTCCATTTACACGTTTTAATGGCGGTTTACATTAAACCCTAAAAATATGTCAGAAATATAAGGTTGGAGGGGAATTAGTTTCTGGAAAGAAATTCTTTCATGTCTTATCGTGGGGTGAGAATAAAAGCAAACGAAATGTTTCATGAAATATTCATACTTTCTTGAAGAAATCTTTTAAATTAATATGTTATTCTCTTACATTAAACGTACATTTACAGTGTAATGTACGCATAGTTGATAAACCAATGTTTCAAAATAACTATATATTTAACTAAATATAGGTTTTACTCTAAATTACGCAATGATTATAGATTGTGGTACGATTAGAAGCATCATTAGAATCAAAGATGTATTTAGACAAATTTATTTAAGTACTCTTGTGAATATTAAATAAATGCACATTTTTACATATAAAATCTTTATCGCAACGTTGAATACTTTTTTGAATACTTGTAAAAGTTTGTGACCTAGAGAAAACCTGAGGATGACCTAGTCTTCGAAACGTCATCGTGTTCAGTATAACCATTCCCATCAATTCACACGTTGTACAACGAAAACGGAACTATTTTAATAAATAAAGTGAAACATTCTCTTCAGTCATTACGTGTACAGAAATTAAGTTGAACTAAACCGAGACGTTAGTTCATTAATGTTTCGAAAGATGGCGGCGGATCAAGTCACGAAGGTTCCTCAATTATACAGGACACTCTTTTATGATCTCTTTTTTCATTAGGAATATGCATAAAACAGCAGGAGTATGAATACCGGTGTAAGCACGCATCGTCGGTTGGAGTGGCGCAATCATTTATTCATTTTGTCTCAACAAAAGGTTGCTTGGCTTTGTAAATATTATCTTAAGGTAATGCAGTACTTTGGAGCCAAACTTTCTATTTTCTATAGGTTTATGTAAATCGTAACCACTCCAACAAGGTTTTGCGGTTAAATCGTGTTGAAATTCAAACTCTTCATATTGAGTACGTTTGTTAGGTAAAATATTTCCCTTCGGAGTAGTTTTCTTTAATGTTTCCCTAAGTGTGTTTCCTTATTTATTATCTCATGGAACATAAAAGATAATCCGTATACATTTGACGATTTGAACATTTTCTTCCATGTATTGTACGTTATTTCGAATTCCAGGTTTACAACTTGCATTCTAGATCATTCACTATAGTTCGAATAAAGCTGGAAAGAGACTGGGGATGTGGTGTGGTGGGGAAACGGTGTTGCCAAATCAAATTTCATTATTTTCAAGAATTCTTAGTAGTGTGAGTAATGATTTTTAAAACAATTTTCGTTTAAATTTAATTTCAGTTATTCATTATTTAAATTAGTTAAAATTATTTATTCTATTGTTCATTTCGGTGTTTAATTACTGGCTTTTTATCTAAGCATATTTTGTAACTTCCGTAGAATTGGCAACATGGGACCGCTACTGGCAACAAAGCTCGCTTGCCATTCGTCCAGAAGGCTACCTCATATTACATTCGCTTTTACTTCCATAAAATCCCTTTACAGTTTAAATCAGACTGTACAATTCAACTTTATTTATAAGATAATAAAATAAAAGTTATTGGATTTTGTTTGACAGATTCACAAAGGTTTAACATCTTTATTCATTAGCAATGGTTTTGGTTTGCAAGTAAGGTATAAAGCGTGCATTATGTAGATTATATATGTTAAAAAGTACCTAAATTTATGTGTAACTATCGCATATGAAGATGTCTGACAAGAAAAGATAAAACTTTAGATAAAAGTCACCAAAAATAAGCACGGAAAATGAAATTTAAACATAAAATAAATCTAGACTTTATACTTTTAATTTAAGATTAAGACTAACATATTTCAGTTTTGTAAATGTAAATAACAAAACCATACATGGGATCATAAATAATTAGTTTTAATTTGTACCAAAAACCATTCACATTTAGAAAAACTATACGATAATTATTGGTAACCATAACAAGCATATATTATTATAAGCATTTTGAAAACTCTCCTCTCGTCCCTATCTCATTTCTCGCTTAATCATGCGGAACCATGTGCTATGATCGATGTGAACAACTTATCGATTGCATTTTGTCATACGTCTTCGTGAGGCTCAGGATGTCGCCATGATCAGTTCAGCGACCCTAGCGGCGTGACTGCGGATTATAGACGTGTCTCGGGTCCAACCCACCCAGTCAAGACGTGCCCGACTCAGCGGGCTAACCCACAATACTATACATGGAACATGCAACCTTGGATTAGAACGTGTCAGTGAAGAAGATGGAGAACTAAGATTATAACTTATAAAAACTGAAAATGAAGAATGAACTAACTATACAATACTGTCTGAAGTTGCGCTACAAACTATACATTTAGTTTACAAAAGTATATAGATTTTTGCCGACAATGTTTATAATAGTTAAACATAATCTATGCATCATACAATAAAACAATAAAGAAAACCCTCAGCCAACGAATAATCACAAAGCTACTTCATCCCCTATCTCCTCCCCTCGCAACGTAACGAGTTGCTTTCATATGGGAACTTAATGACCCTAGGCGCATAAGTTTCTGAATATCATGAAGCACAGAAGCATGAAGCTGTATCATTAGCATAGTACCTACGCGAGAAACTCCCCTCCCTCGCGACATATCGAGTTGATTTTAAAACGAGATCTTCATGATCCCCCAGAGCAGATGATCCCCAGGTGCATAATAGATCCAAATTTCCAGACCAGAAAAGACCTAAAAAAATTAAAAGACAATACTGATAAACGGTCAGATATAAAATACTTCCAAATTAATGCAGATTTATAAAAAATTCGTTTGTAAAACGTTTAAATTACAATATAACTAGTTTTATTCAAACATACGACCCCCCCCCCCCATTGATGCGCTCTCTTACTATATCTGTTCTCATTCTTTAACCTTTTACGCAAAGTATTGCATTTCTATCGCTGTATATAGATTAAAACTCACAACAAAGTGTCATGGATGACGACATAGTATTGCATATAAGTTACGAGGTACTGAGCACACAATACAACAATAGTCGACTAACAGGTCTTGCACAATCGTAACGGCTTCATTCCAGCTATGAGCTTTAGAGTCAGATAGAGGCAAAGTAAAGATAATATATGTCCCCGTTGACAATAGCAGACCACTCCTGGGTTCACAAATTTTCATAAGGAATTGTTTGTAGAACTCAATAAAACATAATAACACACGCAATGTTAAAAGAAGAATTGATTGGTAACAATATGACGTTTCAGTGACTAAGTCATCATTTTAACCTTATCGAAGGGCTAGGAGCTCTTAACTTTATTTTATCTTTTTTTCTTCTTTTTAAAGGGACGATAACCGAGAGATTTACCGTTCATAAACAAGAAGAAAAAGTCATAATTTTCAGTTGCTACATTTACGAAACAAACAATTGTAGTTTTTGTAATGTCAAAGTTTTGTGTGTTGATGATGATAACTTGGTTTTTGAAACTTCGTCTTGTTATGAACAACTTTTTTGTGTGGACAAATTAGCGTTTTCTTTTGGTAAAGATTTGTTAATTTCGAATAAATAATGGAGTTTGTTTAATTTGATAATAAAAATAAATAAATCCTTGACATAACAACCTGCTGTGGGTCTACACCTGTTAAAAGACTTTTCACCGGATGATGTGGCGAGTTCCCGTCGTCGTAATTATAGCTTCCGTCGCCAGAATTCGCTACCAATTGTAGTTTTTCACTTTAAGATGCAGGTTCAAAACGGTATTTTTGAGTCTACAAGAGAATCAAACGAGCAAAATGTTGCCCACAAAGCCACTAGACCTACCGGAAGCTCCGTTTATTGATAATATTAATGTTTAAAAGTTATTATTATTATTATTATTATTATTATTTTTATGAGTAGTTTATATAAAAAATTAATATCGAGTGAACAGGAAGGAATATGAATAAGTACGGAGTTTGTATTCACAGAGGTTTTTAAACTATTTGTAAGATTGTTTAAGTTAATTTATAATTACTTTTTTCATTTATGTAATCTTAGAAATATTTTTCATATTGTAGAAACTACGAAATTGGCAGAAACCATAAAAAACATCAGAGTTGAAGTGAATAATTTTTAAAAGTTTAGTTATTTTACAAAGGTGTGGAAAAGCAATTATAATGCAATAATTAACACGGCATTTTAATGTTTAATAAGAAAAAAAAGAGCTGTTAAAACATTATATTTTCTTTTATATTATGTAAAGTTTTATCTTTGTTAAATAATTTCAATAGAAACTTTATACATTAAAGGAACTCATAAACTTTACTAAATTAATCTTTCAAAGTAAATGTTCTGCACATTATAATTTGTCAGTTAAGTTAAAAATACTTTACATTTCATCCAGTAACTCAATACAATGACGTTTATATATACAAAACTATATTTAGCATATGAAAATAAAGTAAAGTGTGTGTTGTAAATATATGCACGTATGCTGACATATGAATGTGTGATGTAGGCCGGCTTGGTCTCACTAAGTGGATGCTGACGTGAGCAAGGAGGACATATTATCTCCTTATTGATTGTTAAGGCGTATTCGCTAATGCCACCTATTAGCCTTCATTATTCTGTGAAATAATGATATAAAGTAGTAAGTATTTAAATTGTTTGAAAACAGAAAGCACTTCTCTACTTGTTTTAAAAATATCATGATAAAATAATAAAAACAAGTAAACCAGTTTACTTCCAAAGGTTACACAATAAAATACAATTCAACTGTTGTAATTTATTAATGTTCTAATGTATAAATTTGAGTTATTGTAATACAGTATCCTTCGAGGAAGAGCCGATTTTTTAATGTAGATTAAAGGCACCTAACCTACACCTCTAGGTCATCATCGCCTTCAAAACAAGGAAGACAAGAACATAAAAAAATGATACTCTAATAGCGTCAGGGTCGCAAAATAACAAGAGTTGGTCAAGAGAGGACTGAATGAAAGTGAGAAATCTACCTATAACTACATCCTGCTAAGTTACATAGAGATTATAAGGGCGTACCATAAGTGAGCCCTGAGGGTTTGGGCGTGCCGAATATGAGCCTATGAAATGTTCACCGATTCCATCTCAAAGGAGGAATTTGGCACTATTTATAGTTTCGTGTATCTGTATTAACAAACGCTGAAGAAATGTACTTGATGGTTCGATTTGATTAAATGAGTATTTAGGCTTGCTTTTATGATTAGTGTACTACAAATTTATACTAAATTTCAGATATCAGCTTTGTGATAAAAAAAACATTTCCTTACAATGGTCATAGTATTAACTGCAAACAATAACTTCACCGTATTTATGATTTTATTTTTAACAGTATAAAAACACAAAGTAAATTAAATCCATAATTAGTTTATTTCTTTTCGATTATATAGATGAATAGAGCTCAATATCTATGTAATACAATGTCCAAGCCATATAATAGACATACAAGACTCGTAAATTAATTTTCATAGCTGGTTATAAGGCGACTGGTGGTTGCATGTAAGGTTGTAGCTTGCCTGCACGCTGCAAGGAGACATGTGTTATAGATAACAATCTAGGAGTGCCAACTTTTATTGTTTCATTCCCGCGACCCTACGAGACACTTTCTAAAATTTAATCATAATTTGATCTTATATATTTCAGAGAAGTTTTATTTGTTTCTTTAAATCTGAGACAGTTATATAATTTAATTTCTTGGTAGTGAAAAATGAAGGTATTTACTTGACGTTTAATTACTCTTTTATCGACCAGGTGGTATCAGGTTACATAACCGGGGTGTCACTTTGAATTTTTTACCTAATTACTAATATTATATTATAATATGTAACTTTAACATGCATTATAAAGCAAACTCGTTGTTAAAATCTGAACTTGTCGTCTATACATTTGAAAGTTATTTTGCCATTATGTAAATTGCTGTATACGAGTATATGGTTATCTTATCACTTCAAACGCAATTGACAATTTTTTTCGTTTGTTTTAAACTGCCAAGTTATCGGAAATCCCTAGATACGGTGTTTAGTTCATGTTTACTAACATTTATATAACTAAACACGTCGCCTACATTTCGACCTGATTTCTGTGAACCATAAAATGTGTGCAGACAATTACTGTACTTTCAGTTTTTTTTAATATCATATTTTACTTTCTTCTGCATAGATTAGAGAAAATTATGTCAGACCGATTTAAATCAAATTTGGTATCTGCGTATATTTAGGCTATTTCTTGCGATTTTTTTTCCTTTTTCATTTTTTGAATAACTCACAACTTCTGGTACTTAAAGTGACAGTTCTTAAGTTATCGATAAAAAAATATAAACAAATCTGCTATAAGGCTGTTATAGAGAAAGTTATCTGATGGATAAAAATCAATGTATCTGTTTTGATGTCCACTGAGTCCAAAAAAGTGTTTTCTACATTAATATCTGTCTATAACGGTAAAATTTAAAATATTGTAAATTTTTCTCTGTGATCGAAACACTAATCTTTTTTCATATCTTTAAAAATGATATGTCACTCGGTACATATCTTAACAAAGCCTATCGTAAATTTTCTTTGATTTAGGGGGAGGACGTAAAGTTAGTTATTGTAATTCACGTATCACTGAGGATGGCGACTTTGTCGTTGAAACGCGTTTGATTAAATAAACGTTATTTTTGTGAGATTTTGTATTCCAGTTTTATTCTATCTAATATTATCTCACAAGTGAAGCTCAATATTTATTTATAAGGATGAAATATTAAATGGAAAGAAAACTAGTGATTTTTCTCTCTTTAAAATCAATATTGTTAATTAATTTAGGCTAAGGACATGTTTACGAATAATATAGGCTATTATAGATTAACCAATTTTTCAAGACTAAATAACCTGCGTTTACAATTTTTTACAAAGTAAAATAGATACTAAACCTAAGCGTGTTTAGGACTTGTATTTAATAATGCAGATAACAACACGGCATCATATTTTCCAATTAAAATATTAATCAGCTTAATTTAGATAGGAAAATTAATTAATGAGACAATTGATGCTTACTGAAATGTGGTAATTTCAACATGGCGAAACTATGTTATTAGTTTCATAATTAGCGTTTCGTTGAAATTCCGTTCCTAATTAAGGACAATGGAATGGGCTTTCCAGTACAATACTTGGGCAGCAAGGCTAGTTCTAATATTTCCGGTGATAGCAATTATTATTTTTACTTAAAATATGACATTACCAACACGAAATGTTGTCAGTACTGAAGTCAAGTGAATTAGTCGTAGATGAAGTTTTGTGGGCGACATGATTGCTCAAAACTAATCATTAGATCTATTCCTTCAAAATTATACAAAGTGGATAATACGGTTTGGGAGTAATTTTAATATAATAAATCTTGTTTGCTGTTATCGATAACTCATTATCATAAAACGAAAAAATATATTTAAAAATTCAATGGTTATAAATACAAGCATAACGTCGTGTATTTGTGCAATGATTGTGTAGTTTACTTAGTTTTCTGCTTCACAAGGTCGTTAAGAGGTTAAAAATCTTAGAAAGTAGTGATAAAATGTTATTCTTTTATAATGAACGAATAACAATGATCATTAGGTCTAGGGAGTTCCAAAGTACATTTTGAATACATTTAGTTAACGTTTTGATTATATACACAGCCATTTGAATCAGTTCCCGGATTATCATATTTATACAAATTTAGAATATAAATATATTGAACGATTCTCAATCGCCATTTAGGTACACAATATAATTTCATTAAAATCAGTACTTACGTTATTAATAAAATGTTGCTAAAATATTATCATAAGAATCCTGGATATCTGTAAAAAAACTTAAAAGCTTATAGTACAACAATGAATTAAATTTCTCAAATTTTCGGAAAAAGTAAAGCAAATTTGTAAGTAAATAAAATTTATGATTGTAAACAGACAGAAATGAAGCCGAATTAAAAATATGAACATGCATATATAAAAACAAAATGTGTTTTTAAATTGAAAAAATGATTTTAGGTTAAACCAATAAGATAATTTCATGATTAATACATTCACAATGATGAAATTGGCGAAAGGTAAGCTGGATTTTTGGTACAACAAACGATGACGAAACCATGAGAACGATTAAGTAGAAAAGTATATTTTTTCTATTTAACACTTGACTTTATTAGAGGAAAAAACTATCGTTATTAAAAGTCTCATTAAAAGAAAATTTATTTCATTAAACAATTGTTAATGTAATAGTCACTAACAATGATAAAATTGTACTTTTGTATATAATAATAATATTGAATTGGGAATGTTTATAATACTGTTTGACAAAGATGTTCTCAGTTGAGAGAGTTAGTGCACGACAGCGTAGCGTGCTCCAGTGGAATACAGTGCACTACTTTGTTTTCGAGTGGTTCTCCCCCCCCCACCCCATCCTCCTAACCATTCCTCTCAAGTTTTCTACTTCGTGTTTTTACATTTAGAACGATTCAAATAATTCACAAACATAAACTGTTATACAATCTTCACGTTCTGTTTCACTTTACAAAATAAACTTTAGAGCCTATTGTAATAACAAAACATTTTAACCACTCTACAGCTCCAACCTTAAAACAATTAAATTGTATACCTTACCTACTTGCTATGTTCAATAACCTATCTTTGATCGATACTTAGGTAGACATTCCTTAGTGTCTTGTTTATTAGTGTTAGCTATCTAATTACCTCCTGTAATTAATTTACCTCTGTCAAAGAGATTAGTATTATGTTATTACCAAGGTAATTAGATACAATCCATAAATTCCACCTAAATTTGGATAATTACAAAGAAAATAAAAGCATAATTATATAAGCGTGAAGACTGTATTTTTTAAAAACTAATTTTAAATTTAACCTTTCAAATAAACATGATTAGTACGAAATTGTTATATTTCATGAAGCAGTCTTTAAAAGGATAATGAAAACAAAAACGTAATGAAGATATTTAACAAAATTGTGTTGTTTTTTTGACTCGCTGTAGACTTATATAAATTATATCTACTAATGCACAGCTATATATTAGAAAGCCCTAGAGGTCACAACTCTTACTCAATTTTGTTATGCATGTTTGGTTCTAAAAATCATTGAAATGTTATCAACTTTCCTTAATCTTTATTTTAAACACTCAGAAATGCTAATTTTAAAGTTTCATATACATTCAAATGTGTAGGTATAATTATTATTTTATTCGTAATTAGGTGTTTTAGTTGAGACGTACATACGGTATTCGTGTCTTTTAGAAACCATTATTTTACTATAAATTATACTTCTTATTACCCACAAACACACAATGTAGAAGCTAAGGAAAACAAAACAGTTTTTTGTATGATTCTGAATTCATTCCATGTATTACTACAAAACACAAGAGAATTGTTTTTGTAGAGAACTCGTCTGCTCCGTGATGCACTGTGTAATGTATATTACAACGCGACATAAAATATTTTGTTTTATTTAACAACTATTCCTGCGGGAGTTTCTGGGTAACTCTGACACAAAAATGAGTTGCTAGTGTAGGAGGGGTGAGGTTTGGGCTCCGGAGGGATGAGGGTGAACAAACAAATGCACTGACCGCGCTTTAATCACAGGTGCCCTGTCCCCCAACCCACAGCTATGAAAATTTCATTACACATTGTCAAAATAGACATTCTTTATGGAAAAAAAATCATGTGCCGCCTATCTCCGTTGCATTTATTTACGAGTTTAACGTATAGCTGTTTTATTGCAATTAAAATAATTAAACAGTAATTTGTTTATAACGTACAGAGAGTAAATAATTAAATTATACTAAATCTGTAGATTTAGCGAATAGTAAATTTATAATTTTAATTAATTTCCATGGGATGAATAATGATTTTTTGGCGAAATTTGTTTGGAATGATGAAATGTCGAGTGAAAGGAGAAAAGAGAGAAAGTTTAAAAAAAAAGGAACTTTTGGCCATGTTATTAATGGTAAAAAGTATAATTATTTAAAAGGCTCAGGATAAATATAAACCATAATCGGTCCTAAATTATGTCACACCAAAGTAAACTAATTTTTACTTGTTGATTTAAAAGATAAGATTTTGGCGTATTTCAAGATTTCTTTTTCAGATCACGTGACTTTAAAACTCAAACATTAGGCACATTTCAACAATTTTTCTATTTATAATCTATTTTTTTTATTTCTAATTATAAAAACAATTACGCGAATGCCATTTTGAACACACGTGGTGTAACATTAACACGTGATTGGTAAAACATAATAAAGATAGTATATACAAAAATGTTGTCATAAAGAAGACAAATAAGATTGTCATAAAGAAGACAAATAAGATTGTTGTAAAGAAGACAAATGTTGTATTTTTCAGATTGTGCAGAATTTCTTAAATCAACTAAAACACTAACCATTTATCCATTTCTACTGTTTCTGAACAGAAATGAAAACTCAAATCGAAACCCACGACTATAGAGACTGTAATTTATTTATAGTTTATGCACAAGGAACTATTTCCAATATTTCATTCAACATAAACGATATATCCCCCAACTGAAATAACGATAGTTCTATTAATATATCAACTCAATTTAGTAGAATACATTCCAAACGAAGGATTTCGCTTATCTATTCAGCATTTGTCATTTCCATAGGTATGGGAGTTATATTACGTCAATGCTATCGTACTGGAATATAAATATACTCTATCCATACGTTGACTTTAATCTAAACATTGTAGATATCGTAATATTAAATAAAACAGACTAAAAAGTAGTTTTCATCACTAGGACCAAAAGTGAAGCTTTTCGATACAAGCTCAAGTTTAACGGCCGATACCGGAAAATGAGCGAGGATCGGAAAAGCTTCTTTTGGTCCAAGTGTTGAACTATATTTTTCGTTATACTGCAGACAATATAAGAAAACAATTTCACAAAACTAAAATGTTATAACCTATTTACCTTCAAATCGATGGTAACAGCTGTTTTAACGGTTATTTACAATCGAGAGTATCGGTTGTTTTATAGATACTTTACAATCGTTAATTAATTCGTATAAACGAAGTAACATCCGATTACCTCGACTTCAGCCGATGTTTTTAGGTCCTAGGAGTATAAAGAACAACTTTAGCATCTCAATGCATGTATTGAAAACAGCTGTTTTTTAAGCAGTATGACGAAAAAATATTTATTAACGAATATTTTGAATTTTAATAATCACATTCTAGACTTGTTATACAGCCTACGCGTGTAATTAATAAAATCCGTCCCAGCTAATCTGTTAAGGTGATTACAAAGCGAATTAGTGTTAATGATTTTTAAGGTTCTCAGACGGCAATGACTTTCTTTGTTAGCAATAAGTAAAGATATTTAAGCTGAACAAAATTAACTACCCTAATATAGGATGTACAGAAAAATCCGAAAGAGCGTTTCAAAAGACCACCATTTTGAAAATTACATAGCTTCATGTTTTATTTTAGTAACAAATATATTACACGAATAGTAAAACTGTACCAAATTTGGTTGAAATATTACTAAAATTTCATCTATTACTAAAAATATTAAAAGAAATTGGTTACAAAATAATTCTCTTAATATTTTTAGTATTAAAACACACGAATGTAAAAACAATTTCTACAGATTTATTTGATTCTTGTCAGCCTAGGTTTCGCCAGTTACAGATTCATTTACACAGCTTTAAATAGATTTTTAATAAAAGGCAATATTACATAGTAGCTAAAAGGTTTCTTCCATTACCTGGCCCAAAGAAAACGAAGACCCGGTTGGGTTGAAAAAGAAGCGAGTTACTTCAATCTATTGATCATTTAATACAAAAATAAAAGTCTTTAGAAAGTTCCAGTAAATTTAGTTTTTTACCCTTAGCTTTGACATGGATATTCTTTAAATCTATAGAATTCAAATCTGTTACAATGTGTTTTTAATGGTTGGACTAATTAAACAGCTCAACAACCAACCTCCATCATGTTCACTTAACCTAGTTTTAAAATCTCGACCCATTTGGCCGACATTACACATTTTACATGATAATATAGGCCCACCGCTTTTGAACAGATTTACAAAGTTTTTCATTACGATGGCCGCCATTTTAAAATTTAATAACTATAGATATTACTTTTTGTGCGTGACGTGTTTCTAAATATGTTTCATCATCAGAAGTTTTTATTTATTTATAGTTTTTTTGCTAAAAAACTTAACTTGCTCAAGCTATTGTACAAACTTATATTTTAAGAAAATTGGAAAAAGGGTGACACACAACTTCTGGGGAGCATAATCATTTGATCCTGGGTGACACTTGGACGGTTACAACAGCTAAATTCTGTAATAATTAGTTTCTCGATTCCCATTTCAGTGCAACTGCATAAACCACAGATTAACGATTGTTACAAGTGAGAAACCCAAATCTGTGAATTGACCATTTAAGATATTTTACGAAAGGCGCCATCTGCTACAATTATTACAGTACCTTGCAGCTTTATGTAATTTATTATCAACGTTTTCATTATTTACTGTTGTTTTACGCCTACCATTATGTCTGAATGTTAATTGTTGCGTGTTATATATATAGTCATAACTGAAAACTTAATTACAAAACCAGTTTTAAAATAAACTCGCGTCAAGACAACAAATTAACTGTACTTGAATTACTTCGTAAATATTAATTTGTTTGTTCACAAAAATATAAATTACTTTGAATTAAAACAGCAACATTGAAATATAAAAACATACCAAGTTTTTAATACTTTTCTGAGGAAAATATTAATTGAAATATGTAATTGCTTAAATAGGCTATGTGGCTTAATTAAATGGACCTGCGTGTTTCACACACCAATCCAAGCTCTTAACTAGTTGATGATTTACTGTAGATGGGAATAAGAGCATCATAATTGCATAACTTAATAAAACCGAGAGATAACAAATATACAATAATAATGAAATATTTATTTTATGTTAATGTTCGTCGTGGAATTTCTTCTAAATTATAAAATATATAAATTGCAATAAAATGTGAGATACAGTAGTTACAATAAAGTTACCTTGACCGCCATATTTAATAACTTGCTTAAAATCGTTAAATTTGATCTTTTATAAATATAATTTACACGAGAAAAAATTCCTGATATTGTAATTTTAGTTAAATAACTTATCGGCTATCGGTTTATATAACTCGAGCATATTTCTTAAATCTAGTTGGGTAACATAACCTCAATAACAATTTAATTTGAATCAGCTGTTGTTAAATTAAAGTGTTTCTTACTGGCAGTTGGCATAATGTTAAAGCTTATGGGAAAAGATTTGTTTCAAGGACTATTTCCGTAGAACATTGATGTAAATTCATGGTATTTTCTAAAATATAAAAATCTTCGTAAATGGCTTGATATTGATTTAAAGTTCTGTAATTAGACTGACAAGAATCCCTATTTAAAATGCATTAGGGGTTTTGTTGAGTTTTAAATATAGGATGATAATTTACGAGATTAAACAACTTTAATACGAATTTTAGCATTCTAAAGAATTCTAAACGTATATATTTACAAAGAGAGTTGACTATTTTCCACTGTAATAATCATTACACTCCAACAGAGTTATTTAAAAGCTGATCAAGCATACAACCACAACAAAAAGCGTTCCAAAAAAATTATATAGCCTACTAGAGAGAAATAAATTTCAAACAAAGAGTGGATGGTTCTTGACAAAGGAACATAAGCAGACAAATTATATTATTCGATACGTTTCCTATTGATCGACTCCTGGACGGTATCCTTTGAACACTAATAACAGGTTTCACATTAGAACAGAAAAAAAGACCTATGTTGGACAAACTGGGTTCGAAACTAACAATAAATAAGACGTTGTGTTAATAGAAAAAGCATTGTCAATAAATTACACCAAAACGATAGTAAAATTCCTGTTCACGGCTTCCAACATTCTTCAGTGAAATATCCCGACAGCAGTAGCGGCCCAAGTTTCTCCCTGCCAGGAAACTACAATCGGGAAAGGCGTTTCATTTAATTGGGATAGTTTCTCAATTCTATGACTTGATCTTAACATTCAAAGAAAGAAATTATAAGATTTGTTCAACAAAGTAGTCGGCCTACTGGGAAAAGTCTGTTCAAATTGAAGTTAATAAATACATTTTTATAACAACCTAGATATAAGTTTATAAAATACACATAATATTGAAAAATACATTTTGCTTTCATTCAATCATAGTGTTTTCTGCACAAAACTAAAGCGACATAAAATGTAGAAATAACAGATTGAAACATTGAACTCGAAAAACAGTAAAAAATTCCTTTTACAAGAGCAATTTTCTTGTGTGTTCTTTACACAAACATTTTGAGCACAAAATAGCAATCACTCTGTATTATATTTCTCTCCGGAGGACAGACAACCAACTCCCTTCCTCATTCCATCAGCTAAAATTGTGACAACAACGGACGGGTTGACAAAAAGTGACGTTTATCGATTCATTAGCCTATTAAACCTACAAATCAATATAAAATGGAACCAAACCTATGTAACAAATACTTAAAAGTTACTCTGATATTGTACTTAGATGTATTTAATATTGGTTAGTTGAATTTGTCTGCTTTATAGGTTAGGGGAGATATAATTCAATTGGCTTTACACGCAAGTAGGTTTAAGATTAGATTATTTTCATCGAAATCTATTCAAATAATATTGATTAAATTTTGATGTTCAATCAACGTCTTCTACTTGTCTAAACAAAATGGTGTAGTCGAAAGCAAAACTAATTCTAGTGTTCCTAGTAAATATACGGGTAACAATTCTACATATGATATTCTAGAGTAACCGGATATGCTTGAATAACTGTAGTTATTTTGACTTACCGCCAGTAATCCTTGGATAATTCTATTTTGTTTATATTGTCATGTATTTATTCACAACACGTGTTTCGGACATTATCGTCCATCGTCGGGTGATAACACTTAGTTAAAATATTCAACACAAAAATACAAGTAACACATAACATTCACGCACGAGAAACACAATATTTTAATGTCACCGTGCCGGCACTACACAGTATACTATGTAGTGCCGGCACGGTGACATTAAAATATTGTGTTTCTCGTGCGTGAATGTTATGTGTTACTTGTATTTTTGTGTTGAATATTTTAACTAAGTGTTATCACCCGACGATGGACGATAATGTCCGAAACACGTGTTGTGAATAAATACATGACAATATAAACAAAATAGAATTATCCAAGGATTGCTGGCGGTAAGTCAAAATAACTACAACAATTCTACTTTAGAAATGTAACTTAGATACAATCTACAAGACTTCACGCACTTATGCGATTCTTTGATGGAACCAGCAATCAGCCCATCTTTCACACTACAAAGTAAAAATCCCGTAGTAATGGGCCCCGCGCCGCTTACTTCCTGTTGCATTGTTATCTCCCGAACAATGCCGGGGGATTTCGCTTTATTCCAGTTTTTGCACCCTACCAAACAAAGCCGTTCTTAACTATATGTTTAAAACTTAGGACGCCTAAAGGATTACAATTTAATTTATTTGAAATGCCCCCCCCCAGTCTGTACGTGATAATAAATAACAGTAATTTGATTGGTAGCATTAAATAGGCGGTGTACATATATTATATTAACTTTATCACATACACACACAAAACCAATGCCTTTAACAAAGAAAAATATACGTTGCCATAAGCCCGTATCCTAAGTCAATGATCTAAAAGTGGAATAAATTTTACCACTGTAAAAGATCAATTATCTTAAAATTGGGCAAAGTGATCAAAATTTTAGTAACTGTGAAGATTTATGACTAAAACCAAAATGCCAATATGATGTAATAACGGTTTTCGTGTAATTGAAAAAAAAAACGAATTAAACAAACAGCGGTTAAGATTAAGTTTGGTTTCTTTCAATTTACTCCAGAATTTATTTTCCTTTACTTTATATCTTTTATATCACCAAAATTTGTTTGAAATAGTTTGAGGTGCTCGATTTTCTTAGACGTCGGCCATACTCCATTTTCACTTTATGAGCGAATATTCCCGAACCCGTATTTTTGGAAAGATAGCAACGAATAAAATTTAGTAAATTCTTTGCCATGTTAATGAAAATCGAAATTTTCTGTTTTAGCTTATCCCAGTGTACTCTCGCGAATTTTGAAAAATGCACCCAGATACGGCCTAAGTATGACCATATAGCAAATGTGATCAAAATATTTTAATTTTTTAGTTCTGTACAAGTAAAATCTATAATTATATGTGAGTGTGTCCATACCTATATTTTCATAAGCTTTGAATCGACTATTATTAAAGTGTTTTAAACAATTGACTATACAGTAAAACAGAAAGTCCAAGGTTTGGACTTAACTGTTGTTGAATACAATCCGAACACATGTTCAAGTATTTTCTTTTACCGGGTACTTTCAATTACTTTTTTTTCCCCAGACACAATCGCATTTTATTTGGAACAGTTACTTGGGGAATAATGGAACTAGTGAACAATAAACTCAGCCGGGCAACGTAGCATTCCAGTCTGCAGAGCACAATTGCAACGTTCTTTGAAATAAAATCACTGAACAGCCGTGACAAATCTACGCGACTAGTTGAAAAGCCTATTGAATTGGGAGATTTTGGCCGAACTAGTTGACAATGGATTGTAAAGAAGGCACCCCCTCCCCTTCCTTCTAGTATGTGAACCCTTCACAAACCTTCCCCCATGTTCATGTTGAACACCTACAAAGCGACAGGCTGTAATTAAATCAGGGGCTGTCTAATTCCTTTCTGTCGAATAAAAAAAAGGGTTTTACTAGGAATTAGGTGATCAACTTTATTTTGAATTTAGTACAAACTTATTAAGTTATTCTGTTAGTTTGTCTTTGGTTGTGGGAACAATTTAATTATAACTTTCCAACTAACAAACAAAGTATGGTCTATTATAATTACTGTATCCAATGTCGTAAAACTTTGTACCAAACTTATATCTTCGCCATATTTTATATTTTTCATTAAATTATTATTTAAAACTGAAACTTTCTGTCACAATGTCTAATACTAACCAAACAATCATTATTAATTTGGAGGTTTTAAAAAAGTGGAAAAAAACCGCGTTCTTGGAAGACGAAATTGATGAAAGATAATTCCATAAAATTTTAGTGTCATGAAAAGTAAAAAATACAAATCAATATGCCAAACTGCAAATAAAACTCAATCCTACTAAAACGAGATAATAAAATATGATATTTTGATATAACAAAAAAGAGCGTAAACAATTTCACTTATTATTTAAAACAGCGTAATAATGAATCAAATTTAAAAAAAAATGTAATTAATATTATAATACAAAGTTAACATATGATCTGTCAAACCTAAAACATGTGATTTGTATTATAATATAAACATCTTGTCAGAGGATCTCAGTTTGAGTGATTAATATTTACATAGTTCTATTTACAAGTATCTATTTAACAAAACTTGGTAAACACATTAAACTCTATCTGTGCACTTTTCAAGGCATGTTAAATTTCATCAAAATCCAACAGGTAGTTTTTAAGGAGTAGAAAGTCAAAAATTGGATCGAAGTTGAGGGTAAGAGAGCTCTCTACAAATACCAAAATAAACCCCACATTGGTCAGAGTTTGAGTCAAAGCCTTCATTCTAAAAAGAAATATTTAAAAATAGATTTTTATATATTTGATTTTCTACGACTGCAAATGCTAATTTTTATATTTTGACAGAGAAACTGAGTGACCAATACGTTTTAACGTAGCCTATTTGAGTAAAATAGTTGGAGTCGACAGTGTGAAAGCAGAAATTTTGTCTCAAGTCACGTTTCTTAAAGTTCGAGTTAAAAAAAAAAGTATAAACGCCTCGAGATCTGATCAGACTATACCAAACTTTCATAGAAATTGGTTCATTCATTTGGACTGTATGGTTGACTGTTTGACGGACAGATTAACATCCAACCTTATTAAATCTCAAAACTCTACACCGATTTTTAACCAACACATCCTACTACAAGTATACGAGGAAATACAAATTTGTACAATAATCAAACCTATCTATTTCTTATATTTTAATTAAATATAGAGAAAGCTGACATTAGTCGTGACAAGAGTTATATATCTGTAACAAAGGCAATGAGCTCATCACCGTGACGTGACTGATATTCTGACAACCAACATGTTGAAGCTCTATAAATCACAAGAGTCATAGCTTAGCTCTATACCAGTGACAGCTAGTTGCAATATGTCCCAAACACGTGCGATGCAATGTTACATTACAACAGCTAATATACGTACCTCAACTAAGAGAAGATACAAAACAAGTAGTTTCCAGATCATGAAATAAACCAATATGGAACCTATATTTTATTTTATTAATATCGGCCTATAAAATATCGAATTGGGAAGTTGAATTTCGAAGAGTTGAGGAAAAACAACCGCACTGTATTCCGTATCTGTCCGTCTTCATGTTAATGTTCCAACGGATAATTATGGAATATAGGTTATCACTTCTGCCAGGAAATTATAACTAAGTATCAAAATACGTGCTAAATGTTCATAACAATTACAACTACTTTAAAGTAAAGAGATAAGAGTCTTGTAAGACGTGTTAAAAGTGTAAATATAACGCAGCATATGGGTTCTGTAATATCTATTAAGAGTTATCGTATTTTTAAGAGATAAACACGACATTTTAAAACGCGAATTTGATTTGTCGTGTTGTAGTTGACATATCCCAGTAGCTAACCTGCATAAAATGAGTTGTCATCACGAAATAGGTCCTAGATGAAAAGAAACTACGGAAAGACCGTTAAAACAGTCACCATTTTGAAATTTTGCGACAGTTTATTCAATTCAATTTCTTACTCGACGAATTGCAAAGGTTGCGTGATAAATATAACTACAATATCGAATTTTTTTTTAGCTCTTAATTTTTTATTTTGAGGTTATGTTTTCAACAACTTTATTTTTATCATAATACTCTCTTACTTTCAATTGTAGAAATAGCGTATAGGCAGCAGATTTTTAAGATGGAAAAAATGAGCAACTATGGGCGTTCTTTGAACTAAATGAGAAAAGTTACTATAGATAAAAACATTTTTGACATTAAAAATTTTGCATGTTTTTCTGGTTAACGAACTTGTCAACGATTTGTATAACCGAGCCTAAACTAGGATCGATGTACATCTAGTGTTGGTGATTCCATGAGGTTGGTTACAATAGTTATTAAAAATAAGCTACACTGGGGCTCAGGCTCGGGTAGTTTTAGTTCTTATTACTTCTATGCTTTCCAGTACGGTATAAACATTGGCAAGATCGAACCCTATATAGCCTAAAGCCATTTAAAAAATAATTGGATACTTTCATTAACTAAATAGACTTTGTGAGAACGCTGTACGATCGAAAGGGTTGAAACTTGTAGTAACCATTTTGTAGGTATTGAAATAAACTAAGATGGCGGTTAAACTTTGTTATATTAGCCTAAAGGGCGCCAGCTGCGTCTGTCGGCCCACTTAATGAAAAGTCACGAGATCAGAATCCTAAACACTTTCGATCAGTGTTGTAAAAAAAAAAACGACGATCCAGTTAGGGTGGAACCAACCCCCTAGAGAGGGGCGATTGTAATTAGCTAGGGAGCTGGTTGTCAGGTTTCTGTACTGTACGGACATTACCTGCGTCCACACCTGCCAAACTGCAATGCGAGGAGGTCGACCGGTAGGTTTACTAGGGGAAGATATGGTGCTTCCCATGTAAAGGAAGCGGTGAGACCTAATTAAACAACCTAACTTTCTCAGTATGTTTAAAGTAGAAATTATAACAACAAATATACAATATTTGACCGCAGTTTGAAAAAAAAAATCAAAAAAATAATTTTTAATCATTTAATTAGAATATTTGAACATCCGAATATAACTTTAGTACGAAAGATTATTAAGACAATGGAGAAAAGTTAATCATCTGATAAACCTAACAGCTATCGTCATTTATCAGAATAACCTTATCATCTCAATTAAATTTATGAGCAAGCCTTGACATAAAACTATTTATTTATAATTTAAAGCACATATTTAAATATTGTGTACATTCTTTATAACCCTTCAACATGGAGCGATGGAAGGGTAAAGTCACTTTTTAAAATCAGCTAATTATATAGAAAATTCGAAATGAACACTCAATCTCATTTTTATAAAGCCTGTCAGAATATTTAAATTGATGGACTTGTGGATATTTTATGCCTGCAGAACCAACTGACACCTTGGTGTTTTCATTCTTAACTTTGATAAACGGGAGAACAGATTTCCTGAATATTATGTGAGAAATTTCAATTCAAAGATTAAATAAATGCGAGACTTATTTAAAAATTAAATTATATTTTGCGATTGTTTTTACAATGCAATTTAGGCACGTTGATAAATTTTAAATAGTGAAAATATCGAAAACATAAAAGGATGACAGCGCACTAAATTTAACTTGCTATGAATTGAAATTAGTTTCAATAATTTCACAAAAATATACGACTAAAACATTATATGTCAGTGCGGAATTAGGATGTACTTAAATAAAAGAACTTTGGTAATCTATGAAATAACTATTCACTCCCGTCTACTTTTAACAAAAACTAATCAGATATTCTTGAGCTCGTTCTAGATTAGGTTTAATCAAAATATTAGGATCCAAAATAAAACATCAATACTACGCAAGAGGGTTTAATAATTGGGTCCATTCTCGTGTTTAGCACCTTTTAGATCTCATCACACCATACGATACGAGATGTCTTTGTTTCTATTTTAATGAGAATCTTCATTAACAAAGGTTAATTTAGTTAAACCTCTTTATATTTCTAAGTTTTAATTATCTGGGGAAGAAACCTGTATATCTTCACTTTCAAAGAGGAAACACTGTGCCGTAAATTTCAATTTGTTGGCCACCGGGATTCTTGTAGCTCAGTCTTGATGCATCGAGTTTCGTCCTAATCCATCATGTGTTAAAGCTGTCTGACGGCGCTATTGTAACAATTCCTGG
The DNA here is from genome assembly GCA_963513935.1 of Aphrophora alni. NCBI lineage: Eukaryota > Metazoa > Arthropoda > Insecta > Hemiptera > Aphrophoridae > Aphrophora > Aphrophora alni. The sequence goes on from OY740768.1 coordinate 56,560,816, forward strand.
AAGAAGAAAAGCTTCCCTCTGCCCATTAAAAATGAAAAACCTAAGATTGTAGAAAGAGACAACATTACAAAATAAATGTATACACTAAATAATTTCGGGAATACGTATTTTTTAAAAGAACTAAAATTGTACAAATACTATATTAAGTATATTCTTTATACATTTATCGTTTCAAGTTTCACAGTATTTCTTTGGTAATTTGTTTAAATGTCCTTTCGTTCCTCGTACAAACAACTAAAACAGTGATAATTAAATGTCAGACCTTCTATGTAGACCTATTTTACAGTAAAAATCACATAAAAACTACAGGAAATTTTAATGTTGATTCTTTTAGTAACACGTTGAAGAGCATAAGATAATAAATACTACTTTCCTTATTTAAACAGTGAAATAATAAAAAGTTTCTAATAAATTAAACAGGAACGTAATTTATTATTTTTAAATTTTTTCGTATTTCAGTTTATTTAATATTTCGCTAAACTTTATTTAGACTTTAGAAGATAATGAAAAGATCGTTTAACAAAATCTTTTTTACACCAACCTACCTTCAATTAGGATGTTGTTTTTATTTTTGTAACAAAATAGCTTTAAACAACGCAAATTATACCTCTACAAGTGGGAAAAAAAACTTTTAAAACAAAATCTAAACTGGGCTCTGTAAAATAACGACTACTAAGATAGTGAGTGATTATCAATTATCCACAGATCACAAACTATTATTAGTTTAACGTATTATAAATTTGTTAAAAAGTGATTCATGATGATTGTCAAAGTAATTATTTTAAATATTTAAACAAAGGATTGCATTGATAGTTTCTACCCTTACTTCTAAACTAAAAATATAATTTTCTACATAAAAAGAAAACAAACGTTACTGCTTTTCAATTTGAAGATTAATTTTGATTTTAGTAAAGTTTTAAAATATAAATGATTCTATACGTACAACTTTGTTGCCTATATTTTAACAAAAACGAATGTACATGGGCTATCGTAACTCTTCATATAATATATAAAGTAAACTCAAGCTGTATTAGGCCTGTGTAGAACACGGTTGCCATTCCCCTTTGCATTACGTATTCCAAGCATTTTGCAGCCAGCCTTGTTTTTCCCAGCAAGCCAAGATAAATGGCGAAAGCTCAAGTCGACAAACGTAGGTATAAATAAATGTGCTGACATTTGTGCTAGGGGTTTCGCTCTAATATAACATCATTAGTCTCACCCTGGAATCGTGTCCCTTTCTAATCAATCTATCAGCCGTTCCTTTCTAATTAGACGGAGACAACGATACGTATCAAATAGGAAAAATATAGAAAGATAAACAGGAAGAAAAAGAAGACTAATGAGGAGACCAGGAGAAAAACATGATTCATATAACAAGATCGCTATCTCTTTCTATCGCAGTCTCCGCCCAAGAGGAATTGTCGTTTCTAGACATCATTTTTCAAAGTTGCAGTAAAAATCTATATAAGGATGATTAATTGGGTGCTTTTTACTGCGGTTAACACTGACGATTTTATAACAATGATTTATATTTTCTTTACATAAGGCATTATCAAGAACGTTCAGTTCTCCGCACTAGAATAATTTAGCAATATATTTACTATTTACCTGTACGTAGGCTGGTGGAATTTGTTACTATGAAAGAAGGATTAGAAAAGATGTATCCTACAGAAACTTAATAAGTTGTAAATATACCTTAACCTCACTAAAAATATTCACCTGAAATAACTTGGAACAAATCTTTTTCTTACTATTTTTATTATCCAGTTTTTGTTTAAATTAAATTTCACTGTTACTAAGAATATTCTAGTTAGTTTCGAAAAGTCTTTTCGGTGTCTTTTATTTATTTTATTTTTGTCTAAGTAAAATTCAACACGAATATACACTAATCATGGCTTTAAACGTAATTTTAATGAAATAAGGGTGATAAAATTACGAATATTTAATAACCTATAAGGTATAATTATTTAAAAAAAGTATAACAGTAATTTGAAGTTAAAGAATACTTCAGGAATATTATCAGAATAATGGTGGAAAAAGGAACCTCATTAAAATAGGTCAAACCAATCATTTTCTCACTATTTTTACTATACTGTTTTTGTTTAAATTAAATTAAATTGTCATTATTGATATTTTAGTTTAGTTTCGAAAACTGTTCGTTATATTTTGCTTAAGCAATATTGAACACGAATACGCCCTAATCTTAGACATAATCGTACTTTTTAAGAAATCAGTTATATACGATATAATTATATCCATTATTTTAAAAAAAGGATAACAGTAATTTGAAGTTAAAAGATACTTATCTTCTGGAAAATTTTAAGAATAACATTAAAAAAACCTAACCTAACATATATTTTATGCAGGGTCGATTATTTTTATTAAGTTTAGAAAATTCATGTGATATTACTAATTAATCTTTTTTTAAAAGCAAATTTAACATGAATATGTTCTAATTTTAGACTTAAACGTACTTTAATTAGTAAGGACGCATCATAACCTCAATCATATCAATTACTAATGGAGGATAATAGTAATTTGAAGTTGTTGTATTCTTGTATATTATCGGAACAAATACAAAAAAACTCAGGTACAATAAATGAGGCGTCTGTAATAAATTTAATTTAATAAACTATTTTCTATAGGTAGAGGTACTCTTCGTTAAGAAACTAATGGCTACATCACTTTGCGCCGACTCATTACAATAATCTTTATCGAAAAAAACCGAACATCTTTTCACGGAAGCCATTAAATCGTAATGTAATCGATTTTTAATTCATCACGATGTTTCCGGTTGTTGTTGTGCCGGAAACTTAACAGCAAAAATGGCGTCCTACCATCAAAGCTGTCTGACAAAAAAACCTATAGAAATTCCTTCGACACGATGTATTGACCATTTTCAACACAAAAGTGGAACAAATCGTTCCAACGGAGCGTTCTAAGGCCTTGTACACAGCAAGGCAAACCTATTGAAGTTATAACAGTAGAGATGGCTGACAAATGATTCGACATCGGTACAGTATTCGATTTGCAATTCAACATTTGGTACGAATGTTTCCTAATAAATCGATTTAAAATTATTGTACGTCCAGATTGTAGTAGAATCGTTTAGACATCTTTTGTAAGAATTAAATGCTTTTTAGATATGACAACAATAAACCAAAATTATTCCATTTACGTAGTAAATATTATAGGTAAAAAATATAATAGGATTGGAGTTCTTTGAACTCCCAAAAAGGGGTTTTGGAATCGTTTGTCCGTCATCTGTGTAATTTTCCGCAGCACAAACGAGTGGACAGATTTTGATTAAATTTAATATCTCGAGAATTTTGTTTATTTTTTTTTATACCTTAATATTTGGAGATAGCCCCCTGCCATAAGGCTAAACTCAAAATTAGGTTGATCAACTTGTACTACAATCTAACCTGTACAAAACCTTCCAAAATGCCTATACGAAAGTTATCGCTTAAAAAAATAAATAAAATTAAAAATTCCTCCGTGTAGATATTAAATAAAATACATAATTATTAAAAATAGGATCTATCAATTTATTGTTGATAGTCTGCCAAATCGCAAGTAAAAGACGATTACAATTTAGGATAATTATAAAAAAATCAACCAAGATCTTGATTTTAATATAATACGATCTAAAACAAGTTTATGGGGAAGCAAATTTGATTTAAATTTATAAATATCTTTCAAAATATTTTTTTTAAAAAGTTGATATTTAGTAACATAAGAAATTATATTTTTTCTCATCTAAAAGTAAAACGAGGATAATTTTACCTAGATAAGCGATTATTGCTTTTTTAGATATCGGTAGATGTGTGAACAAATTAGTGTAATGTTTTTACACAATTTAACTTTCATATCTATACTGTTTATCTTTGCCTGATAAAACTGTAAAGAAAGGAAAATACCAATTGTTACCAATATATCTGTAAATTCCAACTACAGAAGCATAAATCTATATTAAAAAGTTAATTATCTCGAATTATAATTTAAAATAATCGTTATTTAAACGATTGGGGAAATATGTAGTGACAGATATTACATCTAAAGTTTATCCGAAACGTCTCAAGCAGCTATGTGACGAGAGAAAGCAGATAAGTTTCAATCACACAATGATGCTTATAATTACAAAACCCTAAGGAAAGAAACTTACAAGATCTATATTCCTCGACTTATACAATAGTACAACAAATCCTGAATGAATCATCAACACGCTTATTAAAATGTTTCCTAATACAAACAACATTATAAACAAGTTTGAAGGGACGAATCGATAGCAATTACCTAGACCTAGCTGGTGATGCAAATAACAGAGTTATGGGATATTAAGCACCATTACTTCCGTGTCGATAGAGTCGAAGGGAAATGATAAGCGGCAAAATGTTTGCACTAGTAAAATGTAAAGTTCAGTCTATCTACATTGGCAAATATAATCGTAAAAGTTAATACAGTGCAATCACTACGACTATATTATTATTACAAGCTGCACATAAAAGTCGACCTCATGTGGTGACACAGGTGAAGATAAAATATAGGATTTGGGACATAATTTGAGAAACTTTACGTTCTACGAAATCCCGTTTAACAAATGGATATTTCTGAAGTAAAAGAATGCGCATTTTCCTACACAAAACTGTTTAGTTATGGCTCCACCATTGTTTGGCAATATCCCAACTGCTTTAATCACGCCTGCTTGTCCGTCTGTCTACTATATATATATTATGTATACACAAAACTGTTGTATACTATGTAAACTTATAAACTGGCTACGAGTGTAGTTGAAGTATTGGAATTCATTTGAAATAGGAGGTAAAGTTTTAGCAATTCTGGTAGAAATATAGAAGTAGAAATATATTATTCAAAATTTAAGTATAAACCAGTATTAAATTAAAGTCTTGAAACTTTAAAAAAATGCACAACTCAAGGGAGAAAATTATCGTTAACTATTACATTTGTGCACTAGAAATGAACGATTAACGAATACTGATTACACTTTATAATGACAAGCTTGGAATTTTAAAATTTTATAAACAATAAGTCGCCTTAAATTTATTTTAATACCAAATTTCAATGTCTAGGCTGATAAATATAAACCTATAATACCCCAAGATATTAGGTTTCATCAAAGGCTATTTAAAAATCATGAAATATTATTAACAAAGTTATTTTATAATATTTTATAAAAAATTTCTTTCGATCTCAATTCCTGCGTGTTTAAAACCAAAAAGTCATTTTTATATGTTGTGAATGTTTGGTTTAATAAAATAAAAGACCTACACACGCAGGCCTAACTATAAATATAAAATATATCTGTTAGTAGAATCAGAACTAAATAGTAGCCTATACATCACTAGGACCAAAAGTGAACCTTTCCGATACAAGCTCATGTTTAACGGCCGAGGCCTGAAAATGAGCGAGGATCGCAAAGCTTCTTTTGGTCCAAGTGATGAACTATATTTTTCGTTATACTGCAAATAATATAAGAAAACAATTTCACAAAAACTAAAATGTTATAACCTATTAACCTTTAAATCGATAGTAACAGCTGTTTTAACGGTTATTTATAATCGAGAGTATCGGTTGTTTTTATAGATGCTTTACAATAGTTAATTAATTCGTATAAACGAAGTAACAGCTGATGACCTCGACCTCAGCTGAAGCTTTTAGGTCCTAGCACTAAAAAGAACAACTTTAAAATCTCAACGCATGTTTTGAAAACAGCTGTTTTTGATGCAATATGACGAAAAAGTCATTTTTATAAGTTGTGAATGTTTGGTTTAATAAAATAAGAGACACACACGCAGGCCAAAGTATAAATATAAAATCTATCTCTTAGTAGAATGAGAACTAAAAAATAATATTCCATGGAAGTTGAGAGTTTTAAAATATAACAAGCCTCCTGGAATAAACAATTTATCAGTAAACAGTCAACAAATAAAGTGGTACTGTATTGCTTTGACACAGCGTTACCGACTGTGAATTCCATTCGTAGCAACAAACAGCTACAATAAACGATCACACCTAATGGACGCTCGTTTCATTTAAACTGTTCCATTTTTCATCGCCGAAAACGGTTTGAAAGTAAAATCGATAAGGTGAATTAGTATTCATTAGTGTGCTTGTCTACATTGTTTATCCATTAAGCCCGCGTACGTTGACAAGTAACGTTTGTTTAAACATTTTAAATTAATGAAACAAACGCCAACAGAGTTTGGTACTTTAATTAGCTCCAAAAACAAAAATTTCCACCAGACATCCGGGAAAAGAAGGGGTTAGCATCGGGGATTAAATAATAGATAGGTCATTTTAAAACAATAGCACCGGGGTATTATTGGCAATGAATTGCTAAGCACGGTCGAAGACATGATTGGTATATTGAACAAAAGAACAATGCCACTTCCATCGGTATTACCAGAACGCCTAACCTAACCTACCCACCCTGAGCGACTCATAAAAACTCAACTCTCCGCATGTTGATTACTTATTGTTAGTCGCCCATTGTTGTTCAACAATGCACTATTGTACGCGTACTGATACTTAAGAAGTAGACCTACACATAAATTAGGCCATGCGATGGAAAACGTTCTCATGGTTAAAGCCAAAAAACACTTCTATCAACGTTTCCAAACATTATGCAAACTGAACTGGAACATTTGGAGATTAGAGCGAATCACCGTTAAAGATTTCCAAAGTCAAAGTCCACTGGTTCCTTTCATATCAGCAGTGATTGTTCCTTCGGCACACAAAGGTTTGTTCTTTGCACAAAGACACACCCTTATTCTTGTGCTCGATGAACTGAAAACATTTAAAGGTACAAACACTTTGAGTCCAATGTCTTCATTTACTTATCTTAAAATAAAATAATCTTTGTAAACTGTAAATTACTTGAAAATATCGTAAAATGTTATCAAAGGAATGTATTTCAGATAAACTTCAAATATTACAATAAAATATGTAAATATGCATTTCACCCTGTATACCTTTGTCAAGTAAATCAAATAGAGTTGGATAATAACTTCCCAAGAGGAAGAGCTGAGCTAGGCCAGTTCTTCAAAGTTATACAAAGTCAATTGAAATACTTTCAAATCTTAGTTTTATATACTACATGTTATTATTTCCATTATTATTTGGGAATAACAATGGTACAAAGAGTAGATCGATCTTTAAATGTAAAACAACTTTACACTAGAAAAGATTCCTTTTTGAAAACAATTACAGTGTTATATTGTTCATCCATTTTTATAACACTACAAAAATAGTTACGATTTTGTAAAAGTCAATGCTAGAATATTAATTTAGAAAAAAACATGAATATAGGTTAATAATTTAGAACAGTTCAGTACGGTACTAAATTATAATAATTAATGTGTTCAAGATACAATTAACTTCAAACCTTACCTTGCAGAAGAAAAAACTATTTTAAGGTTTAATTCACTTCTTCGCCGTAAATTGAAAATGAAAAGTACCAACTACAAATACAAATAGGTTATGTAAAGTCCAGGCAATTGCTTTCACTCAAGTAAATACAGATAACAAAGTTCTAGGAATTGCATCAGTATCGGGTCTATTAAATCAACACAATCCATCTATTTATTTACATAAAATATTGATTATAACAGTGAAAATAGTCATATTTTAATACAAACTAAAATGTTCCCTACGATATTCAATGCACATACGTCATATTATAACGTGAAATCTATCTTCGTATCAGGATGGTGGTTCAAATCTAATCAAATTCTTGTTTATTATTACAGTTTCTTAATTATATGTCTAAATTTTAAGGTTAAAAATTTCTCTCCGCGTGTTAATTCTTTAAAAGTGACAGTTTTGGAAGTGAATATTAGTTACACGTAAACTTGCTAATTAGTAATAAAATTCGTACACAACCTATTTGTATGTGTATATTAAGGTACTAATAATTTCAATTTTAATTCTAAAATGCTATTATTAATTTTGAAGCTACTAAGGGTTGGCGTTAATTAATCTTGAAAATGTTTTTACTTTAAACAGAAGTAAAATGTTTACGAAATATATAATCATAGTGCAATAAAATTGTAGAAACTTATTATTTTTCAATGCAATATTTCACAATAATTTTGTCGAGTTACACGAAAACGGTTACCCATTGTTAGTGGAATATAGTTAGGTTATATCTTTTGGAAAAAAAACAATTTAAAAGATTATGAAATTTGGCTTTCAATATATCTAGGTCTAATGCATGACTAAATTTCAGGACATAAAACCCAAATAATGCCAACACTAAAGATAAATTTAAGCTTTCAAGACAAGAGAGAAGATGTGTGACGCGTCCTAAGACATCATAAATCAATACATATCAGACAGCCAAGACCCAAGTCCGGTCTAAAGTAGACATAAATTTTACTCTTGGCTACAATAGTTTCCTATAGACGTATACTACACCATAAGGTGACCGTTTTGTTTGCCTTTATCTACGCCAATATATTATATTTATTGGGGGTTGTCATTCTATTTATTCTAAGAAAGTGTCATCCTTACAAAATTAAAATAGTCCTGTAATTTTCCTGAAGACTGAGACAACAATCTATATAAGTATAAAGGAAAGATGGTTTTGTATGGGGAATACGTTTTTGTCTCGAGTTCAAATACACCTTAAATTATGTATTCATAAATCCCTATTTTATTCCGTTATCCCTTGTGCTTATATCTTATTCTAGGGTGAAAATCACGAGAAAGGAGATTTTTCAGAAACTGAATAATTCTACATCTAAAACGTAAATTTAAAATGCTGTTGAAAGTGATTGCAGAAATTTATAAATGTGCTTTAAGATGTATAGGCTACAATTATTCGGCTGAGATTTTGGTAAAAATAATTAATTTGTTTTAAGTTTTTGTTGTTGTCTTGGTGGTTAGGGGGATTTGTCATTAATATTGTTAATCTATTGTATTAAGTTTAAGTTATATTTAACCTACCTTATAAACTACTCTAAGAGATTAAAATAAACTACTAAATATCAAATAGTAAAGGAAAATCAGTAGTCAACATTACTTTATAGTTTCTTTTAAAACTTTTAATAATGGAAAAACATCTGCTAAACAAATTCTTTATTTATTTATAGCAATAACAGCACAAAATTTAAAAAGCTCCGTCATGTCTTAAATTATTGCAAATAACACAGAAAGGACAGTTAAATATGAAATCTTTTATAACATTTTTATAGTCAAACGTTCCGGCAATATAGATATAGAACATACACAGGGTGAGGGGCGAGTAGAGGAGGGGGTGGACGTTAGCCAAGAAATCGCCCATGGAGCAGTCAATATTGATTTAATAAAGAAACTTGATGCAATTCCTTACTTAGTTTCATATTATATATAGACATACTGTACAAGTATATTTATTTATTTATGTAAACAGTACTGTAAGTGACAAGATAAATTCAACATTAAAGTTTTAAAAGACAAGCGTAAGGAACACCTTTCACTTGGAATGGCCACAAATATGTTCCGGGTTGGAGTCTAATTGACCTCATTATTTTAACAATTCAAATGTCAGAAATACAAAATTACAGTCGACAAATATGATAATGTATATTTAATATTATGTCTATCGTAGGCCTATACATTAATTAATTTCCTTTTCTTTTAGATACAGAATGGAATTATCATTTGCTTAATTTCCAATTTAAAAACACAACTATTGGCAGTTGTCCTCCTCATGCAGAAACCTACGCCCGCGAAATGAAATGTAAGTCGATTAGTTTCGAGATCACATTTAGTTATAAAACACTAATATCTTCACATTAATTGATATATAGCGGTCAGAAGTTTTAGTACATTTAGTAAAAACACTTTGTAGCAAAGGAATAGAAAATATATGTTAGTTATAGAAAAAAAATTGTAAAATCTTATTTTGTTTTTTATCAGAGTTTTACAAATTTCGACAATTTTTGTGCAGCTAATGTAAAATGTTATTTTGGGTCTTTAAATAATAAGAAGACGAAAAATTCGGAACATTATTAATACATTAAAACATATTACGTAATAATAAGTTCCCGAAAAAACAATTTTACATTAAAATCTGGAAACAGAGGTATGTAGACTAAAAAAAATATTATAATTACCTGATTTAATTTAAAGAAGTAAGCTATATATTGATCTAAACACCAAAGGGACCCTAATTCACTTATGTTAATAAAATGTCTAATATAAAGCGTAAACCTTGAGTTTTGTTTTTGTAAGACAGTATTGAGTGATTGCCAACACTTATCACCCATAATTGTTATTAAAAGAAATGGAAATATTCCAATTAATAAAGTATGAACATTGTATTATGTGTGGGGGGGAGGCAGGGAGAGAGAGTATTGAGGGGGTAAGTTTATGTAATGGATATAAGCTCATTAAATTACTCTACTTTCTAAACTTGTCACATTTCGTTGAAAACTAATCCCCCTAGTTCTATTTCTCTCTCTTTCGACTCCGATGATGATACTGCGAAATCAAATTTAAATATAAACAATGTCATAATTTATAAATTTTTATTCCCAATTAGATAGAATATAAGCCATGCAAGTTAAACGAATATAAAAAACGAACTTCCTTGTAAACATTAAAAGATTAATTTGTTTATAAGCTTTTAGGAAAGTCAGTTGTGTAGTTTGTTAGGTTAGGAACTGTTTTCCTCGTACTGAACACATCTGGGCTTTACGGCGCAGATGCTGTATCGAACTTTACTCATTTCTTTCATTCCGAGAATGGCGTAATGTTTAACAATTTTATTTCATTTTATGACAGTTGTAAACAGTAATAAACATTAATTCCTTACTTTATAGACTTGAAGTAAATAACAAGTATTCAGTATTATTTCAATTTGTAACATGATAGACTAACTGTAAACAAGTTCTACATGTAAGTTAGTATTAAATTTGCTCCATATAAACAGATTATTAAATAATAACGCTTCAATGCATTATTTTAGTTATTTATTCTTAAGAGAACGATTTTTTATCTTATTCAGTTAAAATGTGAACAAATTTGCTTTCTGTCAACAAGAGAACGCTATTACGTAGATACTAGGAAAAATAATTTGTAAACACATCAACAGTTTTTACCACACATACGAGTTTTATTAAAGTATTTTTGATTTTTTACAATATAGGCAACTAACAAAAATCTACCAGCACTTTATCTACGATTTTATTTTACGTGCTTAACGTCTTTACTTATGCTCGATAGACTAATGAGAACTGAAACCATGTTAGAAGGCAAAAAAAATATGGTGTCTGGGTTAGATCCCTCAATCAGAGACATTTAATTTTGAGAGACAAATAATATCAACAAGCTTGAGTACGGGCATGACAATCCCAAGTGGTTCTAGCTGCATCTACACATTTTTTTCCCCATGTAGTGTTAGGTTATATCCCTGATAAACCTAACCTAACTTTCACTTTTCAGGTCTCTATCACTTCTGACCCTGAAGTGAGTATTAAGTATTCGAGAGTTAGGGGGCTTTATCTAATGTTCTTTTCTTCCTTTTTTTTATAAGGCATTAGGAAGATTTTTCGCCTAAAAAAAAAAAAAATAATTCAACAAGTATAATGTAGAGAGTGGAATAGTTTGCAAATGTTTGTTCTAGTTTTAAATCTGGGTCCGCAATATATTATTTAGACTTTATTTTGTTCCACTATCGAGTAGCTGAAAGTGTGCAAACTTAAAAAAAGTATTGATTTGATACTTTAAATCTATAACACAATTCCAACATTCTCTCAGGATCTTCCAACATTGTAAATTCCGAGAGGACATCCGCTGAAAGCAGATCCTTTCCGTCATACTTTAAATGAACCTAAACATTTTAATAACTTCAATATAAATAAAAAAGTTGTAATTTTCATAAACTTAAGTTAAACTATTTTTAAAATAAACCAATTTTTCAAAAAGATGGCGACATACGTATTTTTTTTAACCTTAAACAAACTTCGACGCACATAATTATCCGACCATTATTATTCAGGTAATTTTCTAACTGAAACATAACTTTTATTCACATTTGTCGAAAGTATGCCTCTGTTATCATTTGAAATATATATTTTTTTACCAAACAAAAACGGACAGACCGAAGGGGGGAGAGAGGTGTTTATTGTCAAAGTAATGTGACAAGTTGAGACAGTACATTATAATTAAATTACCTACAACTCCCTCTTTAGTTCCCTTCACTTATATTCCGACACAATAGTCTACAATACTTGTAGAATATTAATTGCAATATTTCCATTAATTTCAATAAACAATATTTATGTTGTGTGGATTGTTATTAGTCAAGACTTGGCAGCCATTCAACACACAGTCGGCGTTCGTTTCCTCAACTCAAGGTCATTTTCAAACTGTCCAACTAATTAACGATATCACTACTAAATGTAGTTTATTAAATTTAAGTTAATTACTTTCTTTGATCTATGGTAATAGTTCCGATACCGACTTTTATTTATACCCAACTTAACTAAATAGACAAATATAAAGTAATAACTCATTTAACTTTTCGACCGATAGGTCAAGTAGGAATTAGAATGAAGTAATCACTTATTAAAGAAGCTGTTCTTAGATTATTTCACTGCTTTATTATTTGAAAACTCCCAAAAGTGTATAAAAAAAGCATTGTACTATTATGTATCGGAGATTTTGTTTTATTTTAAAAGTTTGATTTTTTTAACTAGACAATATATTAGTTTTCCTGAAAACAGCGGGTTGAACAAACTTCATTTTAGGTTTACGGTTAGAGTAACGTGGGTTTAATTAGAAAACCTAACCTATACATCAATAGAGACCACATACAAAGTTTATTTATCGTAGACTACGACACACCGGGTGCTTTTGATCTAACACACCGCAGAGAATCTGTTCAAGTATTTAAATTGCCCCCCATTGACGCAAACTTCGAGACAGGATGGGGACCAATTCCCAGAGTAATTCATTATATTGAACAGTGGAGGCAATCTGGACATTGCGTTGATGATGCATTTCCTGGCCCTCCCCTTTGGGAGTTGGGAGTTCACTGGATACACCCCCTGGTCATGGCCTAAACACAACCGGTTGGCCACACATATAAAGGTTACACTATTAAACTGTAAAATATCCAAGTTTAAACAATAATTAAGATCCAGAAGACTACAACTGTGTTTAGAGACCTAGAACTTCTCGTTTTTGAGTATAGTTTTCATTCTCAGTCTTTTTATACAAAGTCTTATTTCCGTGACGTTCGGTAGTCTCGGAAAATTATCATTTCTCGTGTATAACCTACATAATAAATTATATTGGCCTCAATCCTACAGAAAAATGTCTTTATACTGGATTTAAGACGTTTCTAACCTCAAGGAGCATTTCCAAGCCATCATTACTAATGTATTTATAATATTATTACGTCCACCTCTTTACGAATAGTAAATTAGATCATGGGCATTGTTATTAAATAAAAATAGAATTAAATTTACGTTATTCCAAAATTACGGTAGGCCTAAGCCCAATGATACTATTATAGCAAGTGTAACTATCAAGAGATATTTATTAAACCGTTAAAAGAAGATTAACGATCAAGACAAATTTTAATAGAACAATATAGTAAGCGTACCTATCAAGAGATATTTAATAAACCGTTAAAAGAAGTTTAACGATCAAGACATATTTTAATAAAACAATATAGTAAGCATAACTATCAAGAGATATTTAATAAATCGTTAAATGAAGTTTAACGATCAAGACATATTTTAATAAAACAATATAGTAAGCGTACCTATCAAGAGATATTTAATAAACCGTTAAATGAAGTTTAACGATCAAGACATATTTTAATAAAACAATATAGTAAGTGTAACTATCAAAGATATTTAATAAACCGTTAAATGAAGTTTAACGATCAAGACATATTTTAATAAAACAATATAGTAAGCATAACTATCAAGAGATATTTAATAAACCGTTAAATGAAGTTTAACGATAAAGACATATTTTAATAAAACAATATAGTAAGCGTAACTATCAAAGATATTTAATAAACCGTTAAATGAAGTTTAACGATCAAGACATATATTAATAAAACAATATAGTAAGCGTAACTATAAAAGATATTGAATAAACCGTTAAACGAAGTTTAACGATCAAGACATATTTTAATAAAACAATATAGTAAGAGTAACTATCAAAGATATTGAATAAACCGTTAAATAAAGTTTAACGATCAAGACATATTTTAATAAAACAATATAGTAAGTTTAACTATCAAGACATATTTAATAAACCGTTAAAAGAAGTTTAACGATCAAGACATATTTTAATAAAACAATATAGTAAGTTTAACTATCAAGAGATATTTAATAAACCGTTAAAAGAAGTTTAACGATCAAGACATATTTTAATAAAACAATATAGTAAGCGTACCTATCAAGAGATATTGAATAAACCGTTAAATGAAGTTTAACGATCAAGACATATTTTAATAAAACAATATAGTAAGCGTACCTATCAAAGATATTGAATAAACCGTTAAATGAAGTTTAACGATCAAGACATATTTTAATAAAACAATATAGTAAGCATAACTATCAAAGATATTTAATAAACCGTTAAATGAAGTTTAACGATCAAGACATATTTTAATAAAACAATATAGTAAGCATAACTATCAAGAGATATTTAATAAACCGTTAAATGAAGTTTAACGATCAAGACATATTTTAATAAAACAATATAGTAAGCATAACTATCAAAGATATTTAATAAACCGTTAAATGAAGTTTAACGATCAAGACATATTTTAATAAAACAATATAGTAAGCATAACTATCAAGAGATATTTAATAAACCGTTAAATGAAGTTTAACGATCAAGACATATTTTAATAAAACAATATAGTAAGCGTAACTATCAAAGATATTTAATAAACCGTTAAATGAAGTTTAACGATCAAGACATATTTTAATAAAACAATATAGTAAGTTTAACTATCAAGAGATATTTAATAAACCGTTAAATGAAGTTTAACATTCAAGACATATTAATAAAACAATATAGTAAGCGTAACTATCAAAGATATTGAATAAACCGTTAAATGAAGTTTAACGATCAAGACATATTTGAATAAAACAATATAGTAAGCATAACTATCAAGAGATATTTAATAAACCGTTAAATGAAATTTAACGATCAAGACATATTTCAATAAAACAAAATAGTAAGCATAACTATCAAGAGATATTTAATAAACCGTTAAATAAAGTTTAGGCCTATCAAGAAATATTTTAAAAGCTATTACAGCAAGTGTAACTATCCAGACATATTTTGCTAAAACGATATACTAAGCGTAACTATCAAGACATATTTTAATAAAATGTTATAGCAAGCGTAACTATCAAGACATATTTTGCTAAACTATTATAACAAGCGTAACTATCAAGACATATTTTAATAAAATGTTATAGCAAGCGTAACTATCAAGACATATTTTGCTAAACTATTATAACAAGCGTAACTATCAAGACATATTTTAATAAAATGTTATAGCAAGCGTAACTATCAAGACATATTTTGCTAAACTATTATAACAAGCGTAACTATCAAGACATATTTTAATAAAATGTTATAGCAAGAGTAACTATCAAGACATATTTTGCTAAACTATTATAACAAGCGTAACTATCAAGACATATTTTAATAAAAATGTTATAACAAGCGTAACTATCAAGACATATTTTGCTAAACTATTATAACAAGCGTAACTATCAAGACATATTTTGCTAAACTATTATAACAAGCGTAACTATCAAGACATATTTTAATAAAACGTTATAGCAAGCGTAACTATCAAGAAATATTTTAATAAACTATTATATCAAGTGTAACTATCAAGACATATGAACAAAGAAGCTGCAAGTCGAGAGTGTAACGTTTATTTAGTCTTGTCTACTCTCGTTTGTTGGACCAAATCTTGACTCGAGTTTGTCTTATGTGGATATTTATGTAATTGAAATATTAGAACACAAATAAAATTTAAATAACTCGTCAAATTCCCAAATAACCTTCCTCGATCACGTAATTTATTACTTCCAATGTGAAAATTTGTCATAAAAAGGTTAAGTAACACATCAGCGTTACTTTGTCGTGTAAAGGGCAGAAATAGGCCCTAATAGTGGCGTAGAATATTGTCGGCCTAAATATTTGATATGAGTAGTCATTAATGTTATTGTTGGCCAGTAGAATGTTATAAATGAACTATTTTGTCACTTTAACTCGTAAATAATAAGAAAACTCCTATTCGTGTTATATTTTCAAACTCATAAAATACAAAAATCTCCATTCCATTCTTTGAAATAAATCTAGTCAGGCAACACCGGTTTGGCACAATGAAAACAGAACTAATTTAAATAACAAATAAATATTGAGTAGGCCATACGCATATCTCAACAGATTTTAGAGAATCCCGGGGCAAGAATTTAAATGACTACTAGATCAATGGTCTAGAACTACGGTATCTTATCTAGTTTCATCAACATCTCATTTAACTTAAAGCATTAAACATACCTTATAATCTGCAATTATGTATCTCATGAATTATGTAAGTTATTTATTTAGGTCTCGGATTTTACTGTTATTACTTCAACTATATTGCCACTTTATCGTAATTATAATTTTTTATAAATATAATAATGAATGTTATCTAAATACCGATAGAGATAGAGATTTAATATTTATAGCCACCAGATATTTATTTATTTGAGTTTCTTAACTGATCACAGGGTTCATAAAAACAGTCCCTTAATATTATTTTCAAGATGTTTATCAGACCACTTATAACACAAGAATTTTAAACTGCTTGGCTATGTTGTTTATTTTATAATTAATCGACAAACTTTCGTAATTAATTGTTCTGTTATATGGACAGTTGACGAGGTCGATTCAGATTAATAGCGCAATAACCGTTCGATAGTATCGAAGCATGATCCCACAGATTCGAGAGAAATAATGGTGGACATTAATGACTCAGCAAGCAAGGAAACTCTCTTCGTCATGGCATTACTAACCGCATCTCCCCCTCCCCCCCAACACTTTTAGAAAGATATAATTCCTTGTGGGATTGACTAGACTGAGTGGTTTCCGCTAACTTTGCAAATATCTTCAGGATATTTTTCATTAGCTTTTTATTGTGGTAACTAATAATACGTAAAGGAAATCAGGACCGAGTTATATATTACCATTTTATAAAATAAAAAAAACTTTTAATAGACTATAAATGTAACAAATGTTCTCCATTAAATGCTAGTTCATTTTTATTTATCAATTTCAAGATAAAGTTAATTTATATAATTAAATAGGCGCATATATAAAGTTTTCTCACAAGTTTAAGTTTTATCAATTGATGAGTGGTTTTAAATAATTTAACTCTTTAAAAAATGATAAGTATTGAAACAATTCATTTTAAATGACATCTCCTGGAAGATAAACATTTGAATAAATACGAAACATTATGAAATTCAAAGAAAAGTTGTTTTTTGTACTTTACTAATTTCTATAAGATAAACTAGTGAACACAAAACTCAAGAACTAAAAACCTGATAACATAAAAGATTGTACTTATTAATTAACGTTTGATTGTATTTAATTACCAATTAGTTATAAATTTCTAGAATGTCTAAAATCGTTTCCTTGTTTTAATTAAAATTCGAAATGTTTTCTGGTTACTTTTGTTAACAGGAAATGATATACATCTTATGAAAAATTACTTGTTCAAAGACGAAGTAAAAATGTAGGCCAACATAGAGCAAAGTAAAAGTTGAATAATGTTTCTTGTAAAGAAAAGTGAACACAAAAAGACGTACATCAAAGCTTTTTGACATAACTTATATTAATCATGCATAAGTAAATAACATCGGACTAATAAATCCAAGTTGGGTATATTTATTGAATACTGGATCAAGAGTTACGAGTTACGTACCCTGCGGTGTTATTGATTTACGTATTTGTTTTAATTAGATTAAAATTAAATGTACAGTTGTATTTATAACCTAAAGCACGATTTACAACCCCGAAGGGAAAATAATGAATGAAGAGTAAAGTAAGGTAGAATAATATAAATTTAATAATAAAACATACAAGGGAATTTATTTTCTCTCGTCGAATTGTTTTAACTAATATATATTTTATTTTCTATTTCATTACACAAACTCACTTCGTTTTACGAGATTAATTGAAGTGGTCGCAGTCTTAATTTACGAGACTTTACAAAACGCGATTAAGCCTTTTATGTTTTAATTTGTTTACATTACATAAACCAACAATCAGAGAAGTTGAACATATTGTGTAATACATAGAACAAGTATTTACAAACGCTGATAAGGAATGAGTTTTTATTGAAGAGGCTTAAATATTCGTGTGTACCAAATATTAGACGTAACACCGTATCTATTCAAAGGTCATTTACTTTGGAGAAATCGTAGTTACTCCGACCGAACATCGTAACGCATTAGAGACGGAAATTACACACATAATTCTACGTCGACAGAAACCCAATAGTGTTTCTCTAGTTAGTAAAAAAAGATGGCTTTTAGAGTTACTGCTGTAAGATGTATGTTGTTAAGCTGAAAGCACTTAGCTTTTGACAAGCAATTAAGCGAAAATAACGACTGTGGCTTATGAGATAAATTTAAGTTTTTTGAACATTTATTGCCTTTGTTTAGTTTAAAAAAGAAATAAAACATTATACTACTTAGAAAAAGGATACCATTGTGGTAAGGCTTCTAAAAAAAATCATACACTAATTAAAAATAATAATTTCTGCTTTAATTGAGGGCTAAGCCTTTAGATAGTTTTATAAAAAATTGTTAAAATGAAACACAAATGACAATTTATTGAATCTTTCCGACCGTTTCGCAAATTAACGGCATTTACGAGGAAGCTCAACACATATGAAGGAAAAATATTACCAATCAAACAAGTGACATAATATAAGGAAACTACCTTTACTTTATATACAATATAAACCTCAGTTAGAAGATTGGAAGGTGTGTGGGTGAGACTATCGTCATAGGGTTAGACAAAGGTTGAAGGAGCGGGGAATTTGTAAAAACTTATCGTTCAAAACTAAACTACCATTCCTTAATTTCTAAAATTTTCAAAGCATTTAATTTCCTAGTTATTTAATACACTCATTTTTGCATTGACTGGAGATTAAAAAAATTAATTTAGAATAAAAATCTGACACTATATATACAATAACTGGGAGGATCCCTATGTACACCAAAATAATGTACCTCATGATTTCTATAATTTAATTGGTTTGCCTGTTTGGGATTTGATTCCAGAAATAAAAATGTCTATCGGGAATAAAACTGTAGAATATTCAACACAGCTTACAAAATGATAGGAATTGAAATATATACCTTTTTTACAAAACTGTTACTCTGCTGAAAAACAAAACAAATCAACTCATTAATTAAGCACAACGTTGTGTCTACAAATGTGTCTATAAATAGTCAGACTACAAATGATTTAAAATTTAAAACTAATATTTAATTCGTGCTGATGAAAAATTTAATAAAAAACTTTCGTGGAAAATAAAGCATAAATTGTTTCTCTTGTTTAATCGATTTTGTTACATAATTAATTATAGTGCTTTTCTGTATCGAGTAGGCTATACAATGTTTAGGAAAATTGTTTGTAAGTTTAATTAGAATAATTTGCCCACCTTCTTTTATACAAACCAATAATTTCCTATATGTAAACAACACATTATTTATAGCATGCAGAGAAGTTACAAAACGTTTTACAAGAGAGAGGCATGTTCAATGAGGGAGAGCACTGCACTTTGCCAGGATTTAATCCGGAAATGGGCGTGGTCAACGGAAGTAAAGTAAAAGAACGGGTAGGAGGGAAAGCCTAATGGTATAAAGATAATAATAAAGCACGTCCTGAAAGCAAAGTTGCTAAACAATATTGTCGGTTATCGATCGCAGCTCGGGCGCTCGTAACAATGAAATAAGGTTATCAATTAAAAACACGACGGTGTGAGGCGGGTTCGGTCACGCATCTAATTAACGTAATTCCATAAAACACAAAGACAGAGACGGAGAGAGAGAGACAATGCTTAATGAATACCCGTTACCACACACAGAGAGCATTTCTAAAAATATAGGTACTGGCAAACTTAGCGCTGTTCATGTGAGCTATATTTAGGAGCCCACATTGCAACGTACAGATAAATAGTGATAGAGAGACACTGAAAAACGGAGTTTTAGACAAAATAGATTAATGTAGGTTAAAGCCTACTCTCTCGACGTGGTTTAAATTATTCAAAAATGTGGAATGAAAGCTTATCTGATAAAATAGTAGGCCTATGCTAAATAGTGATTTAATATATTTGTTTCTTATGAAGGGTAAAAAGTCATACAATTTTGATAGTGTTTACGATGTATTAAAGAAAAATGTGAAATGATGCACCTTCCCACCTAATCTTGTTATGACTACGAAATTATGTTGATACACAATTGGAATAATTAACTGTAATTACTTGTAATAAACATGTAGGGACGCGCAGTATTTTTATTTATTTTATTATTATTATTATTATTATTTGTATTTCCATCACTTTGACCTTAAGCAGCACAAAATGGCTTATTATAAATTCTCTTATTTTTGTAATAATATTATTTGACGTAGATTTTAAAACCGAAACTCCGATGGAATGTCGCAGTGATTAAAATTTCTTCTATTAAATAAATTATTTGCTTATTTAAGTGAAATATATAATAATATTGGGAACCATTTATATAATCAACATTATAGCTTTATCGCCAATTCAAAAAACCATTTAGTTCTTTTTTAACGGAAGTAGTGTGAACACGGGCCTAACACTGTAGTGTATTAAATTATATTTGATACATCAACCAATTTAGACCATTGTACAATATGTTAAAACATTAAAAACATATGATTATTTATTTATATTTACTGTGTTAATAACTAATACTAGGTACCATAAGAAAGGAACTGCTGTCAGTTCATTTTTAAAGATATTTTATTAATATTATTCCAACAAAACTAAACCTTCAAGTCTGCTTTCAAATCATATTACAAACTCTTCTTTTCTGATAGGATAGGAAACAATTATTTGGAAAAAAAAAATCATTATTATTTTACGCAGTTTAAAAAACAGTATTGTATAAATAAATTAGTTAGCCTATATGAAACATAAACTTGTTTATTAGTCTAGATTACAATTCAATTTTTATACTAAAGCAGTTGTTACATTGTCATTATGCCATGTACTAAACGACCAGTTAGGGCCTTGAAACCATAATGTGAACTACCACAGTCATAACTAAAATGGGAGTGGTGGTCTCTAGCCCGTATTGGATCCTATGCGGGCCGGCCATTGTACTGTTCTGCACGCAGGCCTTTACATGTTTAATTGTACAGCACGTACAGTATTGGAGTCATAAAGTTAAACTCTTCCTACACTGCTTGTTTGCGACGCCCTAACTCTGGTGGAATTTCTTCAAATTACACCATTACGCCTCCATTATAGTTGTAAATGTACCGGTAATCAGAAGAAAGTCGAGGAATAATTTCTAAATAATTAGGCACGCAGTGCGGGTAAATTGTAGAAGATTAGAAATTTTGGAATTTTTTTCTTAACGTAATATATGGTAGAGAGAGGGAGGGGGGAGAGAGAGTGAGTGAGAGAGAGAATATCAATGATGGTATTCAAGCTTCAATTGTGTTCATTACCAATTATTCCTGAACCACAATATTTTTTACATGGGATTTTGCACTCAGATTTTGGTAATTAATCTTCACATTTGACTAAAATTTGAACGAAATCGTTATGGTCTATTTTGAGAAATTACGTCTTTTAAAATAGGTTTTTTACAGATGATTCTTGGACCTGCTTGTAGTAATAGGTTTTATTTGGGTCTTTTAGAGGAAAAATTTAATTTAAATCACTAGAACAGATTTTGTAGCTGTTCTTGAAAACTCCTCTAAATTTTGAATTAGGAAAGAAAAAAAGTTCCAATATATGTCCAAAATAAAAATGTGAAATATCAAATTTAATAAAAACTGTTCCACGCGTTTTGGCAGTATAGCACAGAACAGACAGGCTACAAACCAAAAATCACTTTGAACACAACACATTTAAAACGGCCAACACCCTGAGTCCAGGTAAAAGCAGGAAACTATCGGAATAAACTGACACAAACTGCCTCGTCTGCAGCAATACTTGAAGAGTTTATTGCAACATTTAAAAGTTAAAGCGTCGACACCTTTAGGTTTTTATGAATCGTACGTCTCCATATAAAAGTCAGCGCTAATTAAATGATATGGCGCCGGCAACGGTGTTTTGCTTCACCCACATAGCGCTCCGATGCTGTAAGGTGATGAAATAGTTCAGTACAATAATATAGATCCGAGTTTCTAAGTTATAGAACCACTTACGAATCACAAAAGGTAGATTTTTAAATTACCAAATTTTATTGACAATTTTTAACATATCCGAAATGTTTCTACGGAAAAAAATTAATAAAAAAAAAAAAGATAAGACAAGTCTATTTATAAAAATGATTACCAACTAAATACGCTTGTAAAAACACAATTTGATAAATACTTGAAAAAAGTTCTTCCTAAAAAATTAAATCGTAACTCAATTGTTGTTTCTTAGTTCAAATATACAATATTACATGACATACATGTAGCGCTAATGTAAATGATTGTAAGATAAAAGTGGTACCCCCCCCCCCAACCTCACGTCAACTGAAATACAGTTGGGATGGATTCTAACTAAAGGACCTTAATAAGAATAACAGAAACGACTTTACATATAACTGTAAACTGCTATTAATATTATATTTGGTTTACATAATACAATACAATCGTTTAACTGAACATTTATTATTCCAACAATTACCTACGCCTAAACAAATTAAGCAAGAACATAAAGTAGGTTTTATTACGTTTAGAAAATGTATTAAAAATGGATGAATATCGGTAGACCTAGACATTGTGTTACAGTTCCCAGAAGGAAAGTTGGGTTTATTAAAACGATAAAAGTTAAAGGAAAAATACCGGTTTTTATGACAGCATCTGAATCATACTTTATTCAAGTATTTAAGGAGAACGGAAACAAAAGTTTTCTTTTTTAATAAATTACGTATAAAAACATCTGCATTTAGCTTAGTCGCAACAGCTTTACAATAATTTTTATTTATTACATATTCGACAAAATTACAATTTTCTTTACTATTTCCAGTAGTAAAAAGTAAAATGAAACAATTTAGATGCACGGATCATAAAAATATTGCGTTAAAATGTTTATGACGAAAATTTATTTGTATTCTTTATGTTTTCTTGCGAGAGTTAGAGCAATAAAAGATAAAAAGCTTTTCCGACTTCGTTCCTTATATTTTACTACATCCTTTTAACCAGCTCTACTATCGTACCCTACGTTTCATTTACAGGTTAAAACCAAGGATTACGGTTTGTTAATATTAAAACAATAACATGTTTAATTGATTAGAATATTTAAAATAATTATTTATTATTCTGGATTTATTTTGTAATACGTGTGCCATATTTATAAATAAATATTGAGCTTGACTTGTGAGATAATATTAGAAAAAAACTGGAACATAAGATCTCACAAAAATTACGTTTATTTAATAAACGCGTTTTAACGACAATTCATTGAGGATGGCGACTTTGTCGTTGAAATGCGTTTGATTAAATAAACGTAATTTTTGTTCTACAAACACTTGCAAGTTTTGTCGGAAAATAAAATTAGCTAGAGTTAACGACTTGTGCGATAAGCTAAAATATAAAAATTTAATATTTACTTTTTTTCAAATCTGTCAACGTGACTTCGATTTTTACACCTCTATGACGCGTTTCGTACGATATGCTTCATCTTCAGAGACCGTCAAGATACGACAACGAACAGCAATCAACATTACGATATGCAATATACATGATATGTTCCACAGCCGAAGACATTAAATACATATTAAAATACAAATATATATTAAATTAAAAAATTGTTACAAAAAGATTTGGTTTATTTAGAATCTAAAAATAATATTTTGTCATGATCAACAATGAATAATAATTGCCAATGTCGAAAATATTTATATTTCATAATATTGTATATATTCAATTAAGTATTGATAAATATTTACATAGGCCGGGTACAATACTGCGTTATTTATTTACTCCCAATAAAGATTACATAGTTTCCTTAATATAAATAAAACCAAAATTTCATTTGGAAATATGGATTTAAAAAATAGTTTCTATCGTTAAATTAGATTGTCCAATAATTTCTCTATAAAGGTCAAAAAGTTTTTTAAGCTATTAACGTAACACATGACGTTAATGATATTAAATTGTACCCCACAACTATAATACCGCACAAATTTAATTTAATCTTTCTAATAAAATGACCACAATGTTCTACTTATTTTCATTCAAATTAAAACTCCGCCAAAGATCGTGTCATGCGACCATTTCACATTATGTTAAAATGAACGACACTGTAAGCCTAATGAATATTACAACAGTGGGTCCGTGTTTCTAACAAAGGGTCTTTTTGTGTGATTCTGTTGAGTACAATATAATTAATAGACAAATTATTTGACCTATTTGAAATCTAAGTTTCCTTTATTATTTGGCAAGTTGCCAATACTGTGTGCTGCTTGTTAAAAGAGGATTTAATTTTACAAACAACTTCACTAACTTAATGGAAGTGTATTAACAAACATACTTATTATGTTAAACCGTTTTAGTTAGACAGTCCATTAATACTGTTGGAAAACCGAGTCAAGATTTTAAATAATCTACAACAGTTTTGTTTTGAAGTTTATTATTATAAATAATCTAAGTGTTATGAAACTTTATTATTATTATTTACGTGTAATTAATTGCTGCAATAAAAACACGAACATTCTTCTTAAAAATATTTCATTACAGAAAACTATAAAAACTATTAGGCCTGTTTTGAAACAATTAAATCGCCCGTGTTTTATCGCATCTTCTTAGTGTTGATAGAAATCTACGAACTCAACTTATACAATAAATTACTGAGATTTGTTAAATAATAAATGGATTATTTATACAGTATACATTTCTATGAGGCTACATTTATTTAAGTGCGATATTATCTTACACTTGAATGTCAAATGAATAAATTAGTTGACTGTCTAAAGGAAATATTTCTTTAAACTCTCTAATAGTTATTATTTAAATAAACCTTTTAACTTTGTATATTCGTGAATCAACAAGAAAATATAAAACATTATTTTGTGTAGCACTGTTTACATTTAAATAGATTTGCAAATCGATATGGCAATTTATTCTTACCGTTTCCTCTTATATTATAACATTAAATTTAAATAATTCCAGGATTTCTTTTATACTTTCGTATTAAAGCGTGTTTACCGAAAGAAATACATTAATTATAAATATACAGTTCTGCGTCAGAAATAATTACTAACCTTCAGTGCGCGGCCTACAAACTAATTTGGCAAATGTCCTATTTTACACCATACTTTAGTTTTATTTAATCCTCTTCAAGATAAGCGACTAAATAACAAATTATGTAAATAAGTAAACAAATTATATTATTTATTGCAAATTATTCGAAATCTAAAATTAAATATTTTTATACAGGCCAAGGATATATATATATTTTTTCTTATAGAAATTTGTCTATATTGAATATAAAAATTCTAATAATGGTATAATATTTCCCGTAATTTAATTTGATACATCGGATAATTCAAAAATTGTTTTACAAAATATTATTTTCTTACATCGACAAGACATATATATTTTTTAAAGTATTATTTTTTTCAATATTTTCTACTTCATACTTACCATTATATTGCTAGTATAGAGTATAGTAATAAAATATAAACATGTAATTGAATTTTCGCCATTGATTTCGCCGACACTAACCCCCTTCCAATCGTAGAAGCGCCAAGAAATAAATTGTAAGAAAATCGCATTGACTTTCTTCAATGTGACACGTAGATCTACCGGTGTACACACGACTTTCTTCCTAATCCTCTCCCTTTTCACTGTTTCACCTCACTACACCATAAACTTAAAATTAAATAACACATTTATTTATTAAATAGAAAACACAATATATTATGTTGGAATAAAAACAACACTTGGACAACACACGGAATAGCACTTTGTAATCCTGATGATATATACACTCCTAAAATCTGGAAAAAAATACATCCTGATGAAAAATAAATAATCCTACCTGTTAATGCTGTTTTATCTTCGGTGCCGGGTGTACCGGCGATTCCACTATCAGGACCGGCATGGAGTCGCAGTTCTTGCGCCAAAGGACTTCTATCGGAATCTGTCCAATGTCCAGCGCTGACACCACTGTCCGATCCGGAGCTGAAGTCTCCCGCAGCCCCGCATAATAAGGGATCTCTTTTATGGTTAGCACGGGTAGGATCGACGTATCTAACCGCATGGTACCCTTGGGAGACTCGAGTTTGTCGGGGTACAGGAAGGTTATTAATAAAAGGAGATCGACGTTGACTTTCCGCCCTTCGATAATAACAAGGGTGTATCATTAACAAAGGTTCATTACGGGCTCCCGCAGGGGGTTTAGCCGCATTCGGTAGTTCATATTCTACACTACAATCTACATGTAATGGTCGGCTGTAGTCTTTCCTTGGTTGTTGTTGTTGCTGCTGTTGGGATGGCTGTTGTTGTAGGTCGTAGTTTGGATAACATGCAGCCGCCATGTTAACACTACACAACACTATAACACACGTCCGCACTTAACACTTCACACAATAATCCAATCAGTTTAGTACAACAACACTTTAACAACGTACGGCTCTACAGCCAAACCTCGACTGAACACTCTAGCCGTCTCTCAGCGCTTCTCCCCACTCCGCAACTACCTCCGCCAATCACAACCCTCCACACCCCTCTCGCTCTACACTAAGAAAACTAAGAAATCGATTGATGACATTTTTTTTAAGTGAGTGCGTGTCCGACATCGTCCTTTAACGACTTCTCTTCATAATTGAAGACGGTCTGTCATTCATTATCCTCAAAACTGAACTCGTTATTTCACCAGATAACCTCTTGTACACCCTCGCTCCCTTCATAGCAAACTCTTTATTATTAACTACAATTAAACTTTGACAATTGTTCCTTTACCCTTAATCAAAAACAATGACACGATATTTTGGTTTTAATTTATAATGAAGTGAGTGAAAGTAACATTAAATAGCATATTAACTTACTTCTGACAACACTTTTTTTTTAAACCCTCTAAACTATAAAAATAAATAATAATTAAAGTAAATTATATACTTTTATTATTCTTCAAAAAAAAAAAATCCTTCCGTTTTATAATTACAAAAAAATAAGTTGTACGTAATGCTTATTTTATTTAAATGCCTAGTTTTTTTCCTTATAGATTTCTTTTTAATAAATTTATATATTTATTACGAAAGGTTGTGTACTTTCTCCTGAATTGCTTAGGCCATTTCAATTGATTTATTGTTGTAGATTATTGTTCAATGTCTATGTAATTTTTAGTGAAATTTTTTTCACTAAAAACAATTGTTTGTCATCACAAACAGCACCGTCAGATGTATTCAGCATATTAATACATTATATACAACACTAATAAAATATTTTAGTATTTTAGTAAAAATTGAGCATAGTTTATCACTATAATAACAGTCAAAAAATAGTCTTCTATCCTATGTAGCTATGTCTACATGTTAGGTTAGGTTAGGTTAGGTTAGCTTATTTAAATAAAAATATAAACTATTGTAGCCTATAGCTAATACTGTATAATTATTAAAAACTTAAGTTTTTGGTAGAGAAATATTGAATATTTTCTTCTTTGCATAATTTTGCCGGTATTATAATTTACGAAAATTAAAAGTTGTTAACTAACTTTGACCTTTTGGATGATAACTTCTGAAACGCCATTTTTTGTGGAGATATTGACCAATACTGTTTATTCTGATACTTAAGAGCATAATATAAAAAAATAACGATCTTTAAGGAAATGAACATTTTTAGTTTGGTCTTACGGAAATATCCCCAAATATTGCTATTTTTTAAATTGGAAAAATTACCACAGATAAGATTAAAAAATATATAACAAAATATAAAAATTTATCCAATTGTTTGGTCCAAAGCCGAGTGCATAGAGATATAATCATAAAATCAACTTCTTCGGTCAAAATATAAAAACCTATATATTCAAAGTAAATTCGAAATAGATTGTTTATATTTGATATCTCTATTCTATCCTACGAATAGGCTTTTATGCAAAACTAAACAAATATTTACCGCAACACATTTCAAATAATAATTTTTATTTCGTAAAGACCCTGTTTAAGAAAAATGCTGACGTATTGTACCAAAAGTAAATAAAACAAGTTTAACATTAAATGTGTGTGGAAGAGATAATCTTGATAAACTGAATTGAAATTTCTAATGTTCTGATTTCGAGAGAGGAGTTGTCAGAACAGATGGTGTCTCAATTTTACGTCCGTCCCAATTACAGCTGGGAAGTTTGACTTAAGGTCGCATTAACTGCCTTGGAAGTATTTCATATTTTGACTTGACATCGTACGTATATAATCTCGAATCACTGTCATCAAAACAAGAGCAACTTACTTGAAAAATATTGGAAGGTCAATATTAAAACACACACATACACACAAAAATCTACATTTTAAAGAAAATTATGGTTTTAATATAAAAATAAATTACAGAATGAAGTCGGTATTTGACATAAAACTGGAAAGTTTAACAAATCGTAAGTAAAGTTAATGTTATTGAACGTCGTATCGCCGACATTGCGATGTGGTAATTCATACTGGATTTCTAGCGTTAAGGTTTATCCAGTTTCCTGTAATTGTTTCTATACCAATTGAATAATATATATTGTACATTGTTATTTCCATATTTATTATTGACAAAGCTATACAAATTTATTCAATGTCTATTACTTTGAAATAACATTTTAACAAACAAGAGGACACCAAAAATCTATTTAAAAAAAGAATAAAACATACCATTATCTATAAACTAGGCCTAGATGATAATAAATGGTGCAAAAACATTGCCAAAATGTTCTCACTCCAATAAAACCAAAATTATTCTCCACTTAATTTTGTCCCTTTTTGTTTGAAGCAAAAAACCTCTCGGTCTTAAGTAAAGGAAACATCATAAATAGGCCATATAGGCATATATATATATATATATTATCGTTTAAATGAAAAACCCTCTCGGTCATCATAGCCTTATAAAAACAGGAATAAAATATCATAAATACATTATATATTTTATCGTTGAAATTCAATAACCCCTCACTCAGTAATTATAAATTTATAAAAATGAAAGAAAGATTATAAATACATATTTTTTATTGTTTTTTAAATGGGGAATAGCTCTCGGTCATTATCACCTTATAAAAACAGGAATAAAAGATCATAAATACATATTTTTCTTTTTTTTTAAAGGAAAAACTATTGATAATTTTCGCCTTGTAAAAAAAAAAAAAGAAATAAGAGATCATAAATACATATTAATCATTTGCTTCCTTGTTGTTTATAAGGAAAAACTTCTCGGTATTATGTTCTTATAAATAATGAAGGAAAAGATCATATATATATATATATATATATATATTCGTTTGTTATTTAAAGGCAAAAAACCTCTCGCTTATCATCATCTTATAAAGAAGAAATGAGCAGAGATAAAAACCCTTACTCTCATATACTCTATTAGCGTCAGGGTTCGGAAAAGAACAAGAATTCGTCAAGAGAGACGGGATAGAAAATACGTAAGAGAAAGATTTAAAGTAAGACTACTGGAAAAGGTGTAAGACCCACAGTTAGGTACCTTGGGATTGCCAAGACCCTATAGGTTTCGTCACTAAATCGTTATCACTTTAAGATAAATTTTTGTCGCTGAAAGTGTCAGTCCGATATTTCTCAGTCAAAAATCAAAAACGAATCAGGGACTTCGTCTTTAAAAAAACAAAACAAAATCTATTTAAATAGGTCTTAAACTTTCTTCCCTTGTAATTAAGAGAAGGATATTTATTTTTGCACGCTCATAAACTAAAAATTTAATCTTTGATGACGATTTAATCGTTGAAACATCCTCGTGTTGTGGAATTTGACCTTCTATAAACTACTGCGGGACTTATCACCTAATATTGAAGGATCGATTATTTCAGCAAGTCGCTCTTCTTATGATGACAGTGATTGTAGATAAATCTTCTGTTGTCAAGTCCAAATGTGAACTTTTTTATTGCGGATTGAAGTCAGACTTCCCAGCTGTATGACAGTCTCTTCTCTCGGAAATAAAACATTACAAGTTAAAGTTATTATTACATTTGAACTCGGTTATATCAAGTCCTGGAGTATATGTCGCACTCTTATTTTTAAATATTTCTTTTAAAAATTGTGATTTATGTTCGTTTTATAATAACAATGTTATGTACCATTCTTCAAACTTAGTGACTACTGACATAAAGTTTTCTTTGTATCAAGTATAAAACCGGTAATTTGAAGAAAGGGGTATATTGTATAGAATGTATAACAAATCTATTACCCTACCTGTGTATCGATTACAGTATAGATCCCGGCGCGAATGCCGGCTCGCTGGCACTTGTTCTATCGCTAACAAACAGCTACCAATGACTACATAAATACTATAAGACACGACATGGCCATGTTAAATATTCTACGCTTATTCTTGAGTTGACCAATACCCGCTAGGTGGCGTTGATGTGACCAATCTGAAGTTGATGTTACTGGCGCTAGGTGGCTCTACGGTCAAACAATGTTTCAGGCGGGTAAGAGAAAACGCACTGATGCCACATATGGGACCAGAGATGCGAGGGAAGGTCGAGAATCGCTTATCTCAGCGCACGAACTGACAACACTGACTATGCTGACGGAAGTAAGTGAGAGAGAGGTCAACAGTTGTACAGTCTCAACCAAGTGGGATGCGTACAGTCAAGCACCTGCTGCTAGCGCTTTCTGATAGCTGTGTGTCAAACTTGTGACGAACAGCACCCGTAAAGCGTAGACTATTTCCCTATCCTATGTCGTGTCTTATAGTATTTATGTAGTCATTGCCGCTACTAACCTGACTAAAAACATCAGTACTACCGGCGGGTAAATAAACCCGTTCCATATTCCAATTGTATGCTTTTCAACTTATATCTGAGGTCTTTTAATTACCTTGACATGTTAATAAAACTTAGAACCGATCACATTTTAAAAGGGTGAGGTAAGGGAAGGATGAGTCACATTAGAAAGCGGCGTTGGAAATGTTTTTTTTCTCCACTTATGCCCTTCCCCCGCACCCCCGTCCATCGCACTAGGGTAAGTTCAAGTGCCAGCATTCGCGCCTGTATCTGTACTTTCAGACAAATTCTGTCAACCCATTCAAAGACGGGTCCAATTTGCAAAAACATCTAGAGGTTATTTTGACTCAACCACGCGTGCACTGTTGTGCTTGGAATGTGATGAAAATGATTTCATTGTAGAGTGTATGACGATTGAAAGAGCGTGTGAATCAGATAAGTTTGGAGTGTTTAAACAAATTAATTAACTGTTTAAAAAATAGACTGTTAAAGTTTGTATTATAATGATGTTCATTTTTGTTAAAATATTGTTTTGTTTTGTAATCATTTTGTTTTAAATAATAATAATAATCATATTTTATTAGCTTAATTTATTTTGCACGGATTGTATTGTTTTATTGTATTTTATTTATGCATATTGTATATAGGGTTAAATGGAAGAGAAGGCTAATTTAAGTGGAAGGTTAAATGGGATGGTCCCCCAATTTCATTCTACAAAATAAAGATATAATCTCCATCTTTTTCTTCTATGCACATGTAATACATAAACGTTGAAGAATGTTTAATTGGACTAAAATTAATCAAAGTTAAAAATTAGAAAGAGAACAATTAAAAACTATTTAACACAACTAACTACAGTTCTCAAGGTGACAAAACAAGCTCCATTTTATCCTTATTATTATTATGAATAGAAGCTGTTTTACCCCTTAGACGATAAGGATTTTTGTGTATTTCTTATTCCTGATTACCTTATTTCTATGCCCATTGGTTAAGGACAGGATTTTCCTAACCAGTTTGCTTGTTGCTTTCAAGGACACATCTTTAAGGTCTACACTTAAGAAGTACATATTGTGCAGTTTCTAGGTGCTGGTTGCATAGTCTGCATTTCAGGTTTACTTGGAATCATCCCATGGTATTAAGATACTTTTTGAAAGTGACATGGGCTGTTACGAAGCTTAATATTTCCCTCTGATTTCGCTTACTTTGTGAAGTGACGATCTTAGAGAGTTTCAGATCTGGTTGTATCAGTGATCCGTAAAGTTTTCCCGTGGAGTATATTGTCAATCGTTCCTTAATTTCTAAGATGAGCTATAATTTTAGACTATCTTTTGCTATGGATTTAGTTATTCCGCATACGGGTTCGAACCAATGAAGGATTTCTTGGTTCCATTTTTCACCAGTTTATCCGCTTTTTCGTCGCCTTCGTAGCTTCTGTGAACTGGTATTCAGCTAAGTATTACCTGGTTTTGTGTTGAAAGCTTAATAATAAAGGTTTGGTAACAATCCCACACTAGTGTTGAATAGCTTACAGACTTTAAAGCAGCCTGACAGTCCGACCTGATGTACTCATTGGTATATCCTTTTGTTAGGCACAGTTGTGTGCATTACAGTACGTCTGCTTGAAATACATTTGCGTATTTTCCGCAACTGCACCTAAGTTAGTAAGAGATCCATCAGTCTGTATTGGACCATTCTCTATTAATATCCTTTGTCTTTTGGTTTATAACTTCAAATGGTATAATCCATGAGGGTTTTTTATTGATGTAATCACTTTTCATAGCAAGTAGTACGGGATTAATGCGATTTGTGTTTTCAATGGTATCGAGTTATCCTTAGAGTTTGTGGTTATTCCACCACCTGAGTATGACAACTTAGTTGTCGTAATATCTCCTTGGTGAAATAAAGCTGCTCTTGTGTAAATAATAGCAATTTAATAATTGAAGACAGTATAGAAGAATCGAATTGATTAAGTCTTTGTTTTATTTTCGTGCAAAACTTCATTCACCGCTGTAGTTACACTTATTTAACCCCTCTGTTTTGTTGACGCATCCTGAACTATAGTTTATTAAAAATAATAATACTAAATAAAACTTTAAAGATTATATACGGCAACAAATTATTAGGACCAAAATATTATTATGGAAATCAGATAATACAGCATTTCAGGATGTAACAAATGTTGGAACACATTAATTTTTGTGACTCTTGTTGCTAAATCGAAAGTTCGCACACATCATCTTTTAAAAGTTGATGTGGCCTTAACGTAACTTTATAATAGTTAAATTTATTATAATAACCTGATTTAACAAAAATACAAATAAATGTTGAACAATATTCACAATACTTCTAAAAATCATCAAATACAGATGTATTTTCGATTTTGACTACAGAGGGATTATATATGTGAAATTTCAACTCATCTTCTAAATTGTCCTATGAATTACAATAAAACATAAAAAAAAAAAAAAAAAATAGATGTATATTTGGGTTAGGCCTATTATTTGATGTTTACAACAGCTTGCTAAATACGAACCGAGTAAAATTCAAACTCAAAAACACATAATATTAAATCGGACCCTGATTTAAAATGTTCATAAATTTGATACCAATTCATTTTTTCACTCACAACTTTTTGACCAAAATATAATAATTCCCAACAGGAAAACATAAAATATAAAATTCATGACAATGTATTACACCCTCATTCTATTCCCCTAATCCTATTCCTTGATTTAAAATCTAATAATTTCATGACACCTACTCCACAACAAACTTAAAATATTTTAGTCACTTAGGCCATCTGTGGGAGTGGAAAAATGTCACACATAGATGGATTGCCGAAGACATAATAATTAAATATCATTTCTACAAATGTCGTGAACCAGCTAAATTTTAGTACCATCACAATGCATTCCTTATTTCGTAACTGGAAATATTGACTTACACTATTAAAATACATCAAATGCTCTTTGATATACAACGTTTTAATTAAACGATAAAAAATGTAATAAATTATGAATTTATTTTTGAAGATTTTACTTTCTTTACAAAGATTAATTGCACCCCTTCTTAATGAAAGAGGACGTTTTATCATTACAAAAATAAACCTTCGCAGAAACATTTTAAGGCTACTTTCTCTCACAAGTCCATCTATTAAACTAAACGTGTGTTTTTCAATTTATTTCTTATTGGATACAATTTGGTATAGAAGAGATTAACACTCATGTTGTCAA
The DNA here is from genome assembly GCA_963513935.1 of Aphrophora alni. NCBI lineage: Eukaryota > Metazoa > Arthropoda > Insecta > Hemiptera > Aphrophoridae > Aphrophora > Aphrophora alni. The sequence goes on from OY740768.1 coordinate 56,595,235, forward strand.
CATTTGCGAAATTTTTATTTTGAAAAATAATTTGTATATTCAAATAGAGCGTTTAAGCTACCCTCGCTTCTGCCTTAAGCTCGCCCTTAAGAGTTAAATAGTATTTGATTGAAATTACTCTCCAGATTGTACCAACATTTAAAAAAAATTGATATTGCAGATTTTGAGAAATTAAGTCTTGTATAACATGGCTGATTAAAACAAAAGTTAATAGATAATTGACGAATCGACTTTTGTAGGAAGATGTTTTTTCACTTTAGCATATTATAGAACAGAATTTTTAATTATCAAAAAAACTTTAAAAAAGTTCTGCAGGTATGACAGAAATATACCTTCATACTAGAGAACTGGATAGGCACAGACAACAGACATTCCAAAAACCACTATTTTGAGCTCAAGGGATCCTGAAAGCTTGATATCGATTTTTGGACTCATCAAATAAGTTTCTTTATACTACGTACATGTGAGAAAATAAAATTAAGGACACAAAAAACTAGTACGGCAACAATTACCGTGAAACTCTACACCTATGTCAATGTCACAAAAGAGTTTGTCATCTATGTCAATGTCAGTTTCAAAATGGACATTTAAAATATTTGTTTTGTAAATACATTTTTAGCCGCTTGACTTGCAATGATTTGACAGTTTTATACAAATTAATCCGGTACACAGTTAATACCACTAGTTAAATAAATATGGGAGTTATCACTAACAAACGGGAATAGTTAATTTAACTTAAAATTTAGAGATAAATAAGTTGCAAATACTTGTAGCTGTATTAGATTTAATTCAAATTTCGACGTAGGCTTCATAACACAAGGCTAGCTTACACTACTTCTTTACTTTATCTATGATACTACCAACTCATCTACATCCACAAGTTGACTTAATTGGTTTTAACACCAAATGTTGTTATCTTGATATTCCTTAACGTATCCCTGTGAAATATTCAGTAATTGCGTTGCGACCACCCATTCAGCTCATTATGCTTCATGTGGCGTCCATTAATTAATTTGTTGCTTTTCGGTTTGTTACAAGTGCACAATATTCTTTCCTGGAGTCAACTGAAGTCAATAATGTGCTCATGCAGCACGAACTTTACCATATGCATACATATTTGAAAATGTGCATACATCTTCCATCACACACGCAAGCTACCTTGCACGCTTCGCTCGAGGGTTCAATCACTCAATGTTAGGTTTGGGTTGATTTTCTGCTACAAGATTCGACTTTAATTAATGTTACTTAGGCCTATGTAAAATAATAGTTTTGAATTTAAATCAGTGCCTCAAACATATTATGAGTTTCATTTAAATTGGATATATTTTTTGGTTATATGGCCGATAGGTACGTACCCTACAACCTATATGTAATTTGAACCATACGTTCCAAAATAAATAAATCTATGAGTATTAATAAATAACCATTAATAATAGTATTAATTTGTATAAATGTTGAACAATAGTTATTTGTGCAACTAGTGAGCAAAGTGGCACTTTTTTAAACGAGAGAAAAATGTTGACGCACGAGGCTTGCCGAGTGCGTCAATTTTATCGAGTTTAAAAAAGACACTTTGCTCACGAATTGCATATTATACTTTGTCTACAGTTGTTATTTTGGCAATAAAAACAGTTCATACTGGCGGTCGTACTTTTTCCTTGATTTGACAAGAAGGAGAGTTAGTACAACGTTGTTAGCTTTTTTCGCTAATTTAGGCGGGGTATTTGACAGGTTTTCATCCTCTGAACTATCCATATTTTAAAACTAACTGCACAAAATATAGCAGTAGTGCTAAACAACACTACAACACATCACCACTGAGTAGAAGTTCTCACGTCAAAACTGAGGTTATTTATGAATATTACAAATAACTTAGGTGTATTCTTGAGGAAACGGGATTGCCAACTTCAAAACTCGGCAAACGAAAAATACTCTCCGTGTACATACACTGTCAATCATCTTCATGAATAATTACTTCCTTTTTCAACTTTAAAACGTTGTTTTTTGTTTATTTATGTTATTTTACATGTAAGAATTAATTAATCTAACCTACATACGGGACATTTCCTGTATATTATAAATCAAATAAACTTAACCTAAATTTTGTTTTGTTCAGTTGCCATTCGGAGTGAGCAAAGTAGTGGGCAAAGTGAAACTGTTGAGAAATCAGCTGTTTTGCAAACTAATTTAAATGAACAAAAAGCCACTTTGTCAACAACTGTAGACAAACTTCTATTTTTACTAGATCCCCTTAACAGATGTAGACCAAATTATAATAATTTAGATCGCCTACTATGGACATTCAGACCACCTGTAATATAATGCAACAACTGTTCATAATTCCTATTCAACTCAACATATTAATAACGCTTGAAAGATTTTCACTAGCAACCCTAAGCGATTGATTCTAAATTTAACCCTTATATGAGGCATCTACTCCACACCAAACTTCGAATTTTGAGCCATTCAGACCACCTGCGAGATCTTGTTTACTGAAAATAACTGTTAATACTTACTATTGAACTAGAGTGACTTCATTATAAATGTAAAATGTCTACAGGACATTTACCCCACGCCAAACTTTGAAATTTGGGATAACAGACCATCCGTTCTTAAGATGGTACGTGACAATAAGATATTCAGATATAATTCCGAAGTTCCTATTGGTTCATCAGCTTTAACTATGACAGAAAATTTAACTATTTATTCATTTCAGTTTTAAACTTTTAATAAATTAAATTTACTTTTCAGAAACTTACAAACACAGACACTTAATATTTCTTGGGCAAGGTAATTGTTGGAAACCTAAACTGAAATCCGATCTCTTTCTGGTAAACGTAATTCAGCTTGTTTATGCTATTACACGATTTTAAGTTTGCTATATCAAGACAATACCAGATGCGTTTATCTACACTCATCTAAGCCCAATATCTATGTGGGATAATTCTTAAAGTATGTCAAAAAAAGAAAAACATTTTGTAATCTGAAATTAAGATAATCGTGTCGAAACTTTGGCTAGTATTTATATTTTATACTTTTTATTATTGTTTAAATACAACCACAAAAGAAATGTTCAATTTATACATTTCAAATATTGAACCAGATATCCGCTACTTTATTTAAACTTATACAAGAAACTGCAGCAATATTTGAAAAGGGTGATCTTTTGTTAATGTTTAAAATGGTTTGCAAAGCTACTTCATCGTGCATTTCATTCGGTTAAAAAGTACTTGAAGCTGTAAGATTATTTGGGTAAAAATCGTTTGTTTTATTTATCAATTTTATTCTACTACATATAAAGTTTAATATTAAATTTTTGTTATTTATTTTTAAGTTTAAATAAAGTATGTTTAGGATATTTGCTAATACATATTATTAGTTTAGTCTCTTCTACTTCTTTTTTGTTTGTGTTTGTTAACGTCTTTAATTTACGCCCATTAGAGTAATGAAGGTGGAGGTAACACGGAAAAATGTAATGCCATTTTCAAAGGGGGTCGAATCTACGTAACCTTTGATGGTTCATTAGTCCGAACTGCGGCAACTAAGCTACACCGCTCCCGTCTTAACTTTGGCAAAACTCATTTACTGTAAAGCTTACATAGTTAAACTTTAATAAATAGCTCCATGTAATGACCAACAAAACTTTCAGACTTTAAACAGGACGTTTAGCAAACCTTGTAGTTGCTAAACAAACCAATAAGTTTCTGTATTTAAAAGATTTAAAACTGACTTTACACATCAGTACTCAAAACATAAATCTAAGAAAATCTAAACTTAAAATTAAATTTTACGTTAAAGCCAATTTGCGTGAAAATGTAAATTTGTAGTTTTTCTATGACAATTTCAGTAAATGTTTGATCAATCTTCAATTCCAAGAAATGACTTCGAAGACAGTAAAACTTTAAATAAGTTGGAGTAATTAATGTATTATCTCTGAAGATGTGCCACTAGGCAATAATTTAATTTTCGTATTTTATTTTCTTCGCACTGATTGTTTGTTGCGCATATTTTGGTATAGTTTCAAATAAAAATAAATAAGTAACAAATAACACAAATCTCGAACTAAATTTATTTTAAAGTTGGAAAGATCGTCTAAATGCGTGATTTAATCTACCCAGACTAATTATTTAGGTAATGTTTAAAACATATGTCAACTTCCATAACGGTGGCTCCATGTAATCTGTATGATAACAAATTTTCAAACGTTAATTTCAAACGCGTATTATATTATCAGACATCTAACTAGAGGGAGGTTTTCAACCTCATTGCAGTAGGCCTACTAATCAAACCAAGGTTATCGCACTTTAATTAAATGTTAAGGCCAAATTGAAAAATACACAGACAAACAAATATTTAAACTTGTTGAAAATTTAGAATATCCTACAGTTTCACGTCCTCAATAATCATTGTTTGTTATTTTGATGATTTTGAGTACAAAATTTCAGTTAGTTTCTATTCATGTTTAATGGATTTCGGTGGTTGGAAAAATAATACGCTGAACATTTACCAATTATTTAACAAGTATAATAATAATGATGATAATTGTTAAACCAAATAAATTACACCTAAATCATTTAAAAAATGAAAAACAAATGTGGGTGGGAAACAACAAGCAATAATTGTAAATACCTTGTTATGAAAATGTACACGTTATATCTGTCAAGTGTCTCAGATTTGTTACTTGAGTGTTTTGCTTTTTAACTTCACATATTACGTAGAATCTAGACGAACATTAGGAATCACTCTGTGGCTAGTTGATACTTGCGTTTTTAGGGAGGAACACCGTCAAAATAACACTACTTTTTTGATGTTTTCATTTATAGGAACTACAACCTTTTCGAGTTTAACACGTTTAAAATTTCGTATAACGTTTATCTAACTTCTATATACTTATCACTATGAGTTAGAGTAAAATATAAACAGTATTTGGATCGTCTATGCTTCCAAATAATTGGACCACCAGCCACCGAGGCCTATCAATGGTGGGATAAAGTTAGTTTTATACAACGATGGGTTTAGCACAATATTTACTAAAACTTTGATTCCAAGAAGTGATCAATCACAATATTAGAGGATGAACATATTTTAATTATTTCTCCCTAGAGGTGTTTTGTTCATGCGTACAGTAGATGTGGATTATTATTGATTGTGTGTCTAGCTGAGCATTAGGCAGTGGCACAATGGGCATATAAGAACGATTTATTGTATCTATTAAATCTTTTAAGTAAATTATTTATTATTATGAACAAAACAAAATTAATTATTTTATAAAATATTAACACAAACTAATTTGAAACTTACGACAAATTGGACCACGAGATGAAAATCTATAGAATTTGTTACCATTATTTATTTAGCCTATATTTTTCAGGACTTCTATAATAATGAACACTAAAAATTTGGAAACACTAAGTTTTTAATAATCTTTGTATTAGTTTCAAATATTTATTTTGGTGTAAGGTCAGTTACAACGGTGTTTAATGTAAATAATAGTTTTAATTTGTAATTAAAACCGAGGCCACCTTACCTAACTTGTCCTATATTTAAAATACGTATCTGTTTAATAATTAATTGCTATAATTACGAAACCAAGCAACGTAAGAGTTGAGGCATCTATATTGTGTGACATTCTGTGGTTTTTAGATTTAGTCTTCCAAGAGAACCTATGTAAACAAATAATAATATATTATCTACTCTTCAAAAAAAGTGAAATACTGTTTTCATAAATTATATCAATTAAAGGAAGAAAGTAATGTTCTAATTCATATTTAACCATTTGTTTTTTAATTTGAAAATTAACTGTCTGAATAAAGTTTCTGAAAAGCAAAGGATGCTAAAAGTCTAATGCTGTTTATTCTCACAGAAACGCAGACAATAAAGTAGACTGAGTTCATTTTGTTTTTACAATTTAATTACGATCCTTAATTTTTGTGTCTTGAAGAATATGTGTCCTTGGTTTGGGTCATACACCTTCATATTTCAACAATCCATTGTAAAAACTGCACTGACCGATTTTGAAAATTAAAAATTTCTAGAACATAGTTCAGGTTTCAATTTTTCCTTTCTTTTTTACCTATAACTTTCGGACCAGAATTTGTGATAAATAGCAACAATACTTTTTATTTGATGATCAAGAGCTACATGTGAGTAAAATTTAATGGTCCCAGCAAAATTTGTGAAAATCGATGTTTTTAGTTTGGTCTTTTAACAGGTACCTAAGTGTTTTTAATAATAATAATAACAATTAGTTTGAGATATGGTCTAAATATACCCATATTAAATTTGATCACAATGTTTTCAATTGAGTGGACTCCAGAGCATCGCAACATTCCCAAAATCACTTTTTTAGAGTCAGAAAAAACCATAAAAAGATAATTTCTGTGTAAAACTCAACAATAAATTTTTACCTTTCACATATTTTCCCACCTATTTATTTGTGGAAAAGAAAAATATTTTATATTAATTATTTTATAATAAATGTTAATAATATTAATATGTAAGATACACAAACCAAACTTTAAATAAAAATTACATTGCAACATACATATTGATAGAGTCTACAAACATCCACGATACTGAAACACAATCATTAGAGTTTAGTCTTAATGTAAAAGATTATCTTCAAAAAAGTTCTTAATAATTTGAAATATTTTCATAATAATATGTTAGTTTTTTCACATTGTATTGAATAAACAACCTCAAAATAGTATATTTTACCTAGTAAATGTACCATTTATATATTTTAAAAAATAATTAAATACAAAGAAAAGGAAACTAATTAAGTTGAATAAATGCAACTTTGTTCACTTCAAATTTAATTTGAAACTTTTTTTTTTACATTATGTTAGACTATACCGCTTTAAAAATATGTTTCTATTTCTGTAGAGATATCTTAAAATGGTTTATAGAATAAATTCCTTAGTTTTTCAAACCTCAGAAAATTCCCGCACGTAATTATTGTCTTTATATTTGCGACCGAATTTTAGTTAGAAAATGTTACTGGGAATTTTCAACAATTTCTTTGCTTTATTTCAAACGAAAGCAGTTTCAGCAGCACTCCATTAGATCTAGAAGGGAAGGAAATGGATATGACAACAGGGGAAATGGAAATGGGGAAGCGCATTCCCTCTAGGATTAGGGAAAAGGAATAGGCTTAAGGTCATGCTGAGACGAATAATAGAAATACACTGAGGCGGGAGGGGGGGGGGTGAATGGAAAGTTATAGAAAACAAGTGAAGTAAAAGTAAGACGGAATTGGATGTCCGTTTAATTGAAATGTTTTGTTGTAGTCTTGAGATCCTGTAAGAAATTCAATCATCATTGAACGCTAATGTTACTGATTTTATGATAGATAACCAAGGACATGATTTTTCATTTTGTATATTTTAATGAGACCAAACCGTAAAATACAGCTGTAAACAATATCAATACTTAATACACATACAAATGTTAATTTTTATTAGTAATCCAAATTATCTCTTGCTAGCGTAGCCCTTAAGGACCTAACAAAACGCAAACTCCTAAATAATGTCACAATAAAGTGATTATTATTAATCGTGGACTTGCCTTAGAATATCTAATATCTAAAAATGTGATGAAGAACTATTTATATAATTTTGATAAATTGTGAAGATTTACACCCTAAACCAAACTGTGGTAACGGAGCACTCGAATAAAATGGAAAAACCTAAATTCAACCTAACTGCCGTCGTATTTTTGATTTATGGCAAGATTTATTAGTTTGGATTTTAATTAATGTAATTAAATTAAATTAATAGAAATCACTTTTGATAATTTCGATGTTCGACCTTCCTTAATGGTGTTGAATGGTTCATATTCATTTTTTTGAACGATAACTCCCATATCACCATTTTTGAAGACAGCTAGGAATGAGTTTTTATGTACTTTTGATGAACTGATTTAGATAAAAACGATATTTTTGGTTTTCCTAATTATAAAATTTCGAGTTGTTCAAAAATGAACAATAAGTAATAATAATAAATAATTAAATAATAATAATAAATAATGCAGTAATTAAAAACTTTCAGAATGCTTAACTACCAAGTTTGATAAAAATCCGTATACACGTTTTTCGCTGTAGTTCACTGCTCGTGCTAAAAACCGACAGACAAGCATGTGATCCAATATTTCCACAACTTGTTTTAACTCAGGACATATATTTTAATCGAAATGTTATTGTCACTTTCCCTCCCCACCAAATATTTTTATACTAAGCAGACTATACGTAAGAAAATGAAAACCTTGTTTTCAATGGATAAAAGAATATGATTACCCTGTACGAAAAGACTATATGAAATAGACTTTTATTATTTCTACGAATTTTTGCTTGAAAAGGATTTTTAAAATAAAATTGATATTTCTATCTGTATTAAAATTAATATTGTTTTCACTGTAAGTCATTCAATGCGAAAGTACTTATTTGTTAATTAATGAAATTATTGTTTCAACTTATAAAAGTCATGCAATAATTTAAGAAAAATCAGTCACTCACAGAGCATAAATACTTCAAGGAAGTGCAATGAGATGCTTACCTAAAATCGTGGCCTAAACCAAAAACAATTTTTTGTAGTTGATCCAATATGCTTTAATCCAAAGAAATATAAACAATTATAACAGTATAACGAATGGTGCGAGAGTTATTAAAGAGATAATGAAATAAAAACTGTAAAAACAAACTACTTGTGTTTAACGTTATATAATTATTGTAAGATTACGCAACTTTTACCTTTCTCTACTTGTACTATAGGATATCAAGCTTGACATTACAAGATATCACAGAGAAAATATATCTTTCCGGATGTAATGCCATTAATCTAGAATGAGTCAACCATCGGCAGAAAAACATAGGAATGCAACAATTTTAAGAGATATTGGTCCGTTATCTTTTAGTTATAACTTAAATACTTTATGATTAGGAAAACATTCTTGTACTGCATCCTAAAAACATGAGGTAGTTGAGATTTATTGAAATTTGTAAAATACATTAAAGAAATTACCAAAAACTATTTTGAAACCATTTTGACTAGTGGCAAATCCATTAAAATATGGAAAAGTGAGTTTCAATATTTAAAACTTAGTTCATAATCAAATATATTGAAATTTATCTCGCCATTTTGAACGTTTAGTGGGCGAAACACACAACACTTACATTGCAAATTTTTTTAAACTGCTAAATTTAATCTAAGTTTAAAAAAAAACGTTAATTTTTTAATAACTGATAATTAAAAAATATCTAACAAATAACATAAAATATGAAACGCTGGTTAAAAATGAGAATTTCAGAAATTTCAAGGATCCTGTGAAATATAGGACCCTTTTTTCCATCGATTCAGCCGTTTACACTCAAGGGATCTCCGTTAAATTGTAACACCACTATGGATGTCCGGATATATTCCTTACTTATAACGGTTTGCTTTCATAAATGTTCCAATTTAAGTGTTCGTAAGATATCTCAAAATAAAGGAAAGTAAGCTACTTATCCAATAGCATTTATAATTCATTACCTTGCTATAACTAATCCAAGATTTATTAACTTAGAATGTATTTAATTATGTACTATTAATTACATTCTTATGTATTAAAAGATAATTGATGGCAACTGTATTTACCGTATCTAAGGCGAACATATGATGCAGCACTAAAATTATTTATCTGCGTTAAGTCAAGTGGTCTCTCGCACGCAATTCCCTTCAGTAAGGCAAATGTATTTCAAGTGGATAATTTATTGTTCATCTTTCTGTTATTTCTTTTACTCATGAATTTTACCTTTCATCTATAATAAAAGAGAAAAGAACGTGAGTGAAAATCTAAATATTATATTATGTTAGTATTGTTTTAATTTTGAAGCTATACTCTACAATTCCTTTTTGTTGTTATTGTTATTGCACTAACGCGAAACTCGTATAGCGCTGTCCAATGTTGCCAATTTACATAACTGCAACGCCTTTACTCGGTTTCACAGCGGTATATTATAACGACGAACCAATACTGGAAAGATATTAGAACTTGTGTATGTTTGGTCAAACTTGAACTAATTGTCTTAAATAACTTACCAATATCTTTAAAACCAAGGAGTCAACTTTCTATTGTTAACGTAAAACAATCAAGTTTTTACTTTAGAATATAGTGGTCAAAACTGGAACTTTTCTTAAATAATTTATAATTATCTTAAAACTAAAAGGACAATTTTCTGTTGTTTAATAATTTGTAGGACATAAAATATTGAAGTTTTTATTGAATTCTGGCTATTACTTTACAATATAGTAGTCAAAACTGGAACTTGTTGTCTTAAATAACTTATCATTATCTCTAAAACCAAGGAGACAATTTTTTGTTGTTTAATAATTTGTTGAGGTAAAGTATTCAAGTCTTTATTTGAATTCTGGTTATTTGGACGTACACAAACCTCAAAGTAATATTTAAGACTTTAAAAGTACAAACAAATAGATAAAGTAAGATACAGCTGAAACGTTTTAGTGTTAATTTTTTTTTCATTTGTCGCTCTTATATAAATCAACGAAAAATTGTAAGTGCTAAGTACTGTAAGTGTAATTAGTAAACAAGAAAACACTCCATTTAATATTAATAAGGAAAGTATTGTGATGGTTTTAATAATTCGATATCCCATTTGAGTTGAGTTACTTATAATTTATAAGTATAAATCAGAGAATCCCACTGATAAGCTGAATAACTTAAAATAAGTATGATTCAAAGATCTCCCGCGGAAAAACTGAAATATTTTAATTTACAAATTCAGATAAGATATCCCAAGGATAATTTGAATTATTTGTAATGTCTAACTATGATTCAGAAATGCCTCATTGATAAGCCGAATTAATTATAATTTATAAGTATAATTCAGAGAATCCCACTGATAAACATATTTACTTAAAATTAAAAAAATCAGATAACATATACCATGGAATAGCTGAATTACTTAAAATGTCTAACTATGATTCAGATATGAGTCACGGATAAACTGAATTATTTTATAAAAAGTATACAGGTAGATTGCTGATTTCGAACTTCATTTCGATTTGTTCGTACCTAGATCCTAAATCTGACCATTCTACGTTTTAAAAATGTTCATTTAACACCCGATTTAATGAGACAGTTTTGTATTTATTATTTTTTTAAATTTGTGCTTTAATTTTATGTTAGTGTAATTAAGAAGTAATTTCTGCAATGTTATTAGCAAACAATTTTAAACCCTATATATTTATTTAATTTAACTCGTGTTATGAATTATGATGGATTTTATCAAAAGATATAGGACAAATAGAAGAGGTGTCATAACAATGAAAGAAGAAATGTTTTTATCATACTATAGTGTTTTACACCATTCATGTAAACAGAAAATAAAGAAAACATACAGTGCAATTGTAGAATGTGAATGGTTACTACATTCAAACGTCCTTGATAAATTTATTTCTCTAGTTGTACTTAATCAGCTCGCCTTTCAAGCTTATAAACATGGCGCCTGGCATTGATCTTAAGCTTTGTTATCCAACTAAATTTGGTTTAATAATTTTCATAACTTGTTTAATTGTCGAATCCACTCCAAAAGTTGGAATCCTCAAAAAATGGTGGAACATTAATTACAATTTATTAAACCTTGTTCTGAAAACATGAATTCTTACTTCTTTTGTAGTATATAAATATAACGTTTGTACAAAAAACGCTTTAGTTTATAAATACACACAATAGTCGTGTATGTAATATCCTTTTTTATATATATCGTACAAAACTTGGAAAGCTGGGAAATGAAAAGAATATCCTTCTCCAAGTAATCTGCTTGGACTTTATATTTTATTAGATTTTATTGTCCTGTAGAGCTATCAAATAAACGAAAGAAACATTAAATTTGTGTGACATTTTAAGAATTTGTTACTATATATAGATGTGAATGAATACTTTAATTTAGAATATGTAAAATGATTGCTGTCCAAGGACACAATAAAGTAAATGTGTATGTAGAGGGAAGTCACAATATCTTAAGAAGGAAGGTAGAAAAAGAGAGAGAGAGAGAGAGAGAGAGAGAGAGAGAGAGAGATATGTATCTTTATTCCCTCAGGCTGTCTCCATATAAGTAAATAGAATTCATAGGATATCGATCCAAGACTATTCCATTGCAAAATGTCAAGGGATTTCACGAGTACATTTTCTTTAAATTTCTTAAACAAATGAAAAAATATAGATTACAACTTTCATTTCAAATGTTTTTCCTCTTTAAAGATATTTTAATTTTAATTTATTAAAATTCATATTGTGTTTTACATACAATTTAATTATATGTTAAGAATATTTAGTTCAGTAATTAATAAATTTATAAAGAAAGAAGCATGAGGCGGTTAATATAAGTAGAGTAATATTACAAAATAAATTATTATTTTATTGAATCATAATTTATTCACTTATTTCAAAATTTGTAACACATACCATTAAACCACCAGAAAAAAGTAGAAATAACCCTGCGAATAACAAAATTCGAACTAAATGCTAACCTTATTTTTATAATTAAACTTAATGTAAGAAATAAAGAATAAGAAATTTTCATTAAAGTCTCTCAGCGTTCGCCTTGGGGAGCTTAAAGTATGAAATATTGTGCTGAACTTTGAACGTAACATTTGCTTGATAACGGAACCATCTCAAGTCATAAAGTGGTTCAGCATTTTCTTTAATGGAGAACATTTAGTAATTATGATAATAAAGATAAAACTAGAATTTTAAAGAAATGTCTTATTTAAATACATTGCCCCATAAAGTCTTGATAGTTGTTTTTGTGATACTTACTTTATAAACATGTAGATTATCATAACATGTAGATTAAGTATACTGTTTTCAAAGTAGACTACGATAAAACTATGTATATGTAGACTGCTGAATGTGAATATATACAATTTAATTTCATTGTAAAGTCGGAACTCTGAAACAATATTTAAATTAGTTTAGAGGAGAATAGACTCTACAACAATAAACAATAATAGAAGGTTCGTAAAATATATTAGAAATAAAAGGTGCACAAATATTACACCCATGTTGCTACACACACAAAACCAAACTATAAGCATACACAAAGTATTCGTCCCCTGTATGAAAAAGCTTGGCATTGAAGGAAGTGTTAACAAATATCTTATTTATCCTTATTTGTGAAATATGAATAATAATAACCCAAACCAGTTTGTTAATCCTCATATTAAAGATAATTACATTTTAGGAATAATGGGGGAAAGAAAATGAATCTTGATAGCCGATATTAAAAACTTTGTTTAAATCAGACACGAGGTACGTTTAGGGCGAGATGAGGAAATGATATTTACGTTCTAAATAAATATTGAAAAAAAATTTAATACTTTTTTATAATCAATTCTTACTAAAATTGGTAGACCTTGTTTCGATAAATTGTATGTTCTAAATTATAAAAAAGGGAAATTTCGATCAAATATTTAAGCCTTTGAGGGTACGTTAAAGAGAAAGTTTTTTAAAAACCGTCTAAAACTGTTATAAAATTGATTTTGGGCAAATACAAACTTTCGTTTTAATCTTGTATCAGTTATCCACGAATAATATATAAATAAATATATATAATAAATAAATAAATATATATAAGATGTAACATGTAACAAATTAAATCCCCATATTAAATTAGTTAAAAAACGATCCACTTATTTGAGCACTGTACAGAGCTATTTTATTATACTCAGGAAACCTCAAGCAATTTGTAACGAATTAAATCAATGTTGGTTTTAATTATTATTAAAGTTTATACTTTCGTTCATGAAAATAAAGGATTCTATCTTATTATGAGAACCATTTTATGAAATAAAATTAAAAAAAAGTAATTAACCCAAAAATGTATTTAATTATGTTCCCATAAATTATAAATATGTAAATTAATGTTAAAATAATTAAAATGAATACAAAGTAAACAAATTAAATACAAAAATGTTTTACGCTTAAAACGACTTTCTAAAATCTCAGAGAGGTCTTTGTGGTGACTAATTTAAAGTATGTAGGGGTAAAAATTCCTTTGTCTTTCAAAGGTGGACTCTTTCCTCCCAGGTAGACAGAAATAATTAAAACTAAAGCATGAATTATTGTCATACTATTCTTCTTTATTACGATATATTTCGATTATTTTTGAAGCGTGAAAAAAAGAATGGAACTCCTTTAATAGTAAGAAAATATATTTAGAAAGAGGAAGTTTTAAATCATATTGTTCACAAACAAAATTTGAAACAGATAAATTTGTAAGTTTTAATTAATAAATGTTTCATGCAGTAGAAGAAGAGGATTTCTATTTGCATTTCTTGTGGTATATGAAAAGAAGGTTGCATTTATTTAAAAGGACTAATTTCTAACTAATTATTGGATATTTTACTCAGGTTTTATCTCCTTTGGAAATACTATTAATTAAATTCCAGAGAGTTGTGTTGTGTACTTAACAATGAAATTAGTTAAATTATCAAAGTTCTATTAAACTTGTTCTCAACTAAAAGCTGGAGGAACAAGTAACAAATGTATCTTAAGTGAATACTTATGTAACAAATGAATTCTTACATTTTTTTACGAGATTATTATGACTGTAAAGGTAGAAGATCATGTGAACATTTATCAATCTATACAGTGTCATTTTCATTTTCCAAATAAGTAACGATAATATTTTGACATGTCAGATTCAAAACTAGAATAGAATAATTTCTATTTACATTGGTAAGTCCTCTATTTATACACCAAAAATTCAAATAATAACAGTTGTAGAAATTAAACAACAAAATAAAAACATAACTTCGTACAAAACTATATAAATATTAATAATAAATATATAAACATACCTGTTCAAAAAATCAAAAGACAAATTTAAGCACTGAAATATTAGTCATTGACTTACAATCTAACCCTTAAACACATGTAATAAGGTTAAATTTAATTTTAAAAAACATGAAAAAATTATAGGGCTTTAATTGTTTTTTATAACCTGCTTGCTTATCTGATATAATTTTGTATAAATAAATAAATGATGGCTGATCTTTGGTCTGTTAGTCCAAGCAATAACACACATACAAAAAGACATTTACAATTAACTTTACATCGACGACTCGCACCACATTAATAAGAAAAATATTTAATATACAATCATAAATAAATGGTCCATATCTTCTAAACTAAATATTCATACTTTTATTGACTTTAAAAACATGTTCAATTTTACACTTTGTTGTATTTTTTTCCCGAAATTGGTTAAATAATTTAGGCATAACAAATTAATGATATTTTGTATAGGCAGATGTGGTAGGTTTTGGAATTGAAAAATGTATGAATTTTTAGTTGTGTTTTAAATTTATTTTGTAAAACTGGTTTATTCCATTTTTCTATGAAAAACATTTTTAATACTTTGTACAAAAAATATGAAGGTTAATATTTTCATAAATCTTAATAGTGGCATTGATAATACAAACAAATTTCTTCAGGAGAGATATTATTGGTGTCAGAGTAGCAGAATATGGCATGCTTGGAGTAGAACATATCCCATACTCCAGTCTACTATGGAGCAATGAAAAATATACCAAACTTATGACAAATTTTAAGACACTGTCTCTTAAGAAGGTAAAAAACTAGCAGAGTTTGGCTTAATTTAGTTTTAATATTAATATGTGGTTTCTTGGTGCAGCCAGAGTAGGTCATTAGCAAGTTTGTGTTTATATCTAAGTCTAATGTCCTCCGAGATAATTAATTAACTGTAACTCACTTCTTGTTTTCATTTATTTAAAAATAGGGACAAATTAAAAGTTGTTCAACCACAAAAACAGGTATTTTAAATTGGGTTCACAACACTTTCTTTCATGTAAGCGTTGACCGCTATATTTTAATGATCAAATTTCGCTTCCTGAGATGAATGACACGACGTATATATAATTCATTACTAAAGTATGGCCAGAAATAAACGATACTGAAACTTCAATTCATATGTTTTGTGTTTGAAACAGCTGTTCTTTATCATTGTTGTTGCTATTTAGTAGTTTGATTACCATAGTCAATAACCTCAAAATAGTGTTAACATTAATCAAAAGATAATCATGGTTGAACCATTACTTTGTTCATATAGAGTTGGGAGTTCTAATGGGCCAAGTTTATTACACGTGAGTGATGAGTTGAGTGAACATTTCGAGAAAGAAGAACCTACCAATGGGGTAGTAGCAGAAGTAAATAATAATTTTATCTCACTCAACCGTAAAAGACATAGCCGCCGCCCTGTTACAGTGAGAACAAATAAATAAATTAACAAACGGTTCCTGGACCAGGTTCAATAGTCTCCTACAAAGCCTTCGTTTATCTCTATTGGAATGAACATAGGGAGTACATATTTAAGACTTAAGTTTAAGGCAATTCGTGAGCGTCCTTTTAAAATTCAAACTACAGTACTTTTGACATTTGAAGAAACAGACGTATACGCAAGAACTGTTTACTGTCCCTCCATGTTGGCAAGAGTATGACAATCCTAACTTCTTGTCGAATGTTTGGTTTTCTAATAAGTTCTGTTAAATGTTTTTTGAAAAGGCAGACATCTTGGTTTTGAACGTACAGATATGACTGTAGTGAGTCCTATCTCTCCAGAGTGAACGTTTAACCATGCGGTGTACTGTTTCATCTCACAGATCTTACTTCGCCGAAGTTCAACAACATAATCTTGTCAGTGTGAATCAAGTGAAATCAATCCTTTTACTTTAGAATGACTCAAGAAACTTTCGTCGTGCAAAACATTAAAGATTTTGATCACTTTGGTTCCAGCAGGACATGACAACTTGTCCACGGCGGGTGCATGACTTCAGTAGGAAACATGTGATAACCCGAGGGCTTGATGATCCTTACCCGTCACGCTCTCCTTTTCAGTATGATGATCCCAAATCTGCGCAACCGCTATGGGTGTTCTAGAAGAAGAAGACTTAAAATAAGTTTTGACAAAGTAAATAAACCAAAGCCTGTAAATTGTATTGCAAATAAAGTTTAATTAATATTTGGATTCAGTATTATTTATTTCTGACCATACTCCATTAACCATATATTCGGTTTCTTGGTTGTTTATGAAAGTTTAATCCGATAAGTTACTTGTAATCTATTTCAAGGAAAGATTTAATATACATCATTGCTCCTACGTGATGAAGATTGTACTCGAAGCCCCAATCTGATAAGCCATCAGCAATCTTGAGAAGTTACGTAAATATCACTCCTTTTACTTCGGCATTTATTAATAGAAATTTTGACCTACTTTTGGTTTTCCTCAAGCTTTATTTCCAATTTCCTAGAAGGACACTTCATTAATAATATTGCTCATCAGTGAACTTCACTGACCGGAACTAAAATTAATGATGAAAGTCGTTGACATACTATCTGATTCAATGATTTACAATAATGTAAGAAATTAATTAATATTAGTCAGATTAAAAAGATTTAATTAACAAAGTATCACTCTAAATAATTTAAAGAAATCCAGTGGAACACTTGATTTTTATTGTTTGATTAGATAAATAATATGTAATTACTCTCTGAAGTAATAATATTAATAAAAACAATTATTACACTTGAGAAAATATAGTTGTTTTTTGTTAAGTAAAGATGCATAAAGTCAAATAACTCTTACTGTTGCTCTCAAGAAGAACATATTAAATTATTACAAGTATATAATAATTTGCACCGTATAGTTTTGTAATGTTTCTTTTAAAAAGTTCAGCGGTCTTAAAGACCACCGAAACATGTCAAACAGTAATTTTATGAGACTAGAAAAGCATGATATCCATAATAATATGATAGGCCGCAGTAGTAAGGAATTAATAGCTTTCATTGATAAAATATGAATAGTTGTAAGCTGTGTGGTTTTTTCGACGTCAATTTCTGAAGTTTAAAAAAGACACATGAAACCGTCTAGAAATTACAATTTTAATAATGACAATTGTTACTAAATAATTAAGTCTGTAAAGATTGCATTGTTTTCAATCTTAAATTTAGTTCTTTAGGAATTTGTATTTATCCTTTTATGAATTACTTCTATTCTAAAAATAATAAATCCATCATTAAAAAGTAAATTTCATAAATTTTTGTAGCTGCAATTACTTCAGTTTGTTTATAGACTTGATTTAAATGATGACATTAAGCATAAAGTGCACAAAATTAAATTAATATTTACGTGTAAAGCTTCTTGAATTGTATAAACAAACAAGTTGGTGGACGCCATTAGGGTCTTATCCAGCCCTGTCATACAATACTGTAATACTAAGAGATCCTCGCCAAAAGTTCTTTCTTAGGTCTTGTAGGAAATGTTAAATTGTATTGGTAAATAAAGGAGTAGGGTAAGTTTCTTTATAACAGTTGTGAAACAGTTTTCTGATCCTCGTAATTGTACATATTAGTATTTTTTCTTTGCGTCGTCTAGGCAGAAGTAGATATATTAAATGTCTCTTCTTGCTTCGCTCGTGTCAGTGTCTGCGGGCTTGAAGCTGTACTTATCTAAAGGAGCCACCACTCACTGCGCACGTATCGGTAACTCGGCTCTGCTATATCTCTAACAATACAAATATCACATTTTTGTGTTCAAGGTCTGGAATTACATTTTGGACTTCACTGTCTGTCTTTATATAAAAGTGGGGATTGGTGCCATTACATGCAGAATTGAAATATGAGCTTTTTTTTTTATAATTTAGTATGTTATAAGTTGAATATCACATGAGATATAAACAAAACCTGTTTTTTTTTTTAAAATGATCGTCATTTGGACGATTTTCTCCACTACAGGTTACCAATATTCATGTTCCTATTTTTATTTTTATTTACGTTCGTGCTTAGTACAGACGACAACGACGACGGACGGACGGCAAATGGAAAATATTTTTTCTGTTTTCCGAGTCCATGAAACGTGAAGATCAGCCAAAAAACGGAGTTCGAATTTTTTTGGATTACAAAACATAACCTATACTTCCTATATTGAGTAGTCTAATATTTATAAAAATTAAAAAAAAAAAAAGTACAATTTATATTAATGTTCTAGTAAGTCATATTTTGAATCTGAAAGTCAAGATTGGTTACGTAGTTTATATCGATTGCAATGCGCGTAGCTAACCCTCTCTAGTTTGTCGATTCCCCAGTTCCTTAAATAAGTTCAAATTACGTCGTCATATTCGAGGAAATATAATTTGATTTAAAACGAAATTGCAGCGTTGATTTGCACATTCAGGACTCACGTTCTGCCTCTCTCCTGTTGGCAATATTACAAGTTTTGCGATATTTACAACATTGCTTATACACTACATTACTTCTAACCATGTATTCTCAACTTACACTTATACTTGCATATTTAATAATAGAATATTGATTGATAGATGTGGTTTTAGTTCAACGGAATATTTATTTTACTTTGTACAAGTGTTTAGTAAAGGAAACTATTAGTATTTTGGTGAAAATCGAAATCAAAATTGCTTTATGTTGTAGGAATTATATGGCGGATTAATACGCGGAGTTACGTTTTTCTGAAATCGTTGTTTAGTGTAAGAACAATAGGACAGAACATAGGAGATGGAAAGACAGAACCAGTCTCTAAGTAGATTAGTATAAAGTCATTCTAAAGTGTTACAATCTCCCTCTTAAATATACTGGACTGTCGTCACGTTTAATTATTTCATCAAAAGTACTTTTATTACTATTTTGATTACTTACTTTCAACTTTTGATAAAAACCGTGTGCATTTTATTATATTGGGCGAGACTGTTGAAGTTTGAAGTTCATGTAGTAGTTGAACGATTAGGTAATCAGTTACGACATATTTTCAGCTACAAAATACCGTCTTTTATTTCAGGTGAGGTTATTTTCATAACAGTGTTGGTGAGCTCTGTAAGATGAACAAAAAACTATCTGTAGAAGAAATAGTAACTTATATTTCACCACCAGCACCAGAAGTGATCTTTTCAATACAAGTTCAAGTTTAACGTCCGAGGTCGGAAAATGAGCGAGGATCGCAAAGCTTCTTTTGGTCCAAGTGAAGAACTATATTTTTCGTTATACTGCAAATAATATAAGAAAACAATTTCACAAAAACTAAAATGTTATAACTTATTTACTTTCAAATCTATGGTAACAGCTGTTTTAACGGTTATTTACAATCGATAGTATCGGTTGTTTTTATAAAATTACAATCGTTTATTAGTTCGTATAAACGAAGTAACAGCTGATGACCTCAACCTCAGCTGTTAGTTTTAGGTCGTAGGACTAAAAAGAACAACCTTAGCATCTCAATGCATGTATAAAAACAGCTGTTTTGAAGCAGTTTAACGAAAAAATCATTTTACTAAAACCTTGTTGGAAATAGGGTATAGTTACAATGACGTAATTGATTTATTTGAGCGCTTTCCTGACAGTATACCATCATCAAGGCAAGGCATTCACAAATTAGACAAGTGGTTCGAGCAAACTGAATGAGTAGCCGATCTTCCTTGTTCTGGTAGACCAGTTTCTGATTCAGATCTATTTTTAAATAGCAATTCTCTTCCGTAAGATATCGTGTTTACATGAAGTAGGAGTTTTGACACTATAGTCGTTGCTTTTACTCACAAAAATAATACGTATTCTTGTTAGAATATGTTGTCTTCTTCTAAAGAATTCAACTTGCTTTATGAAAGTTGGTAACAACATCAATAACCCAAAGTGAAAATATTAACTTCAAGTATTTCAAAATGTTATATAGTTAGACATCGTGTAACATAGACATGCTTGAAGCAACTTTGTAAGACAATAATAATTACTCTAATGATTGATATCTAAGGTAAATTCCTTGGAAAAGTGTATGAGGAAACATCGTGGAAATACCAACAGTTAATAACAATTTATTGGCACGTCGACGATGCATGGTATGGAGGAAAACTGTACCTGATCTAGAGATATAGTTTATACGTTCTTTGTGTGATTTAACTTGTCTGTGAATTAACCTTCTTTGTAGGTCTTTATGAATATCCTTCAGAAGTTAAGTTCCAAGATACTTAGTTACTAAAACTCAATTCTATATAACGATTCAATTCTTGCTTAGAAAAACATCTATACATATTAGGCTTTGTTTCATACTTAAAATAAATTTTATTTTAGATTTGAGTTTTTGCAATGTATTTTTGTATACATTATATTATTTCTAACAACAGTATTTTTAAGGCCAATAATAACAACCAAACCTTTTTTAAAGGTTATGACTAGTTTTCGGATTTTGTAACTTTATTTATCTTTTAGTTGTAATGTCGGACATTAAATGCAAATTCTTAAAAAACGAAATAAAATACAAGACTCTTCTTTGTTTTCTGAGAAGTGGGAGTGATCCTGTTCCCCTAATCCTAGTTACGACATCGTATTTGAGATCAAATAAGCTAAAAATTAGTTGTTTAATAAATGAAAAGACAAACACTTATTGTACAACTGAATCAAATGTTACTTAAGAATTTATTTGTAAATTCGTTTTAAAATAGTAATTTTTAGAAAAATCGTCTAAAAATTACGAAATATCCTGTTTTGTTCTAGCATCCGCTTCCAAGCCACGATAGAAATTTGTGTCATTTATAATCCAAACTATGATAAAAATCGGACAAGAAATACGACCTCAAGTGTAGAAAAAAGAATGGTTTGGCTTTTAAGAAACTGACCAATTTATTTATAAAAAATAAAACCAGTAAGCCGATACAAAATTTAATAAAATAGGACATGTCTTCTCAATATCATACAAATAGAAAAAATAAATTGAAAATCGAAAATTTTAAACGAGTTTTTACAATGCTGAGTTTATTCATAAATGCTAATAAAATTACAAATTTGTTTTGAGTTAATGTCACCATCTGAATTAACATTAAAAAGAAATAGATTTTGAAATTAAACACTTATGTGTTTGAAATTAAAAAAAAAAATTTTAACTACTGTTTGTACATGGTTTTCTACAGTATGGTTTAACGCTCCGAACTCAGCAATGTTTTATAAAACATAAATGATAATATTTGTAAGTTGTGTCCGAATCTTTCATCTTGATAAGCTTTTGATCATTTTAAAGTTGTTTTCGAGAAACATAATTAATTTTAGTAATGATTTACATTTGAATTTTTATGGCAAACTGCCACTTCTTTGAGGAAAGGTGTTAAGTTTTAAATTTATGTGCACAGTCTGAACGAAATTTTACAGTACTAGAATTTCCTTTTTGATTTAATACCACATCGGTTATTGTCTCTTTTTGAAATTAATTATCTTCTAAAATAAATTAAATTATTAAAAGGGTAGACATTTATTCATTGACCTTCCGCAAATAATACATTTATAGTACTTTTATACTTGTATTTGATCTCTTAATATAAACAGAAAGTATTAAAACACTGTTGCAGTATTTCATTTGTGATAACAGAATGAGGAAACCTTTTTGCTGTTTTAAGGGTAATTTATTTCTGGGCAGGATCAGTAGACCTACTTTCTTTTTTATTATAACTGATATAGCTCTGTTAGTAATATGGAATAGTGTAGAGAGAGACAACCAGTTAACAAACAGAAGGTATACTTTAAGCGGATATTTGGCATCATTTTTATATATAAAAATTTATACACGACGTTTTGAGAGTAAAAATCAACCCACCGTTATCAATTGATAAATCTAGAATATAAAAAAGTGAAAAACGCTCGAGTCTCACTGGTTGATTAATTAAAAGAGGTGTTGTATGCCAACTGACTAGTAACCTAACGTATCGGCTCAAATGTTCCTTTCTTAGGTTACTAGTTTTATCATAGTTTCCAACATTGCTCTATTTACTAGACAATGTCAGAGCTTTTAATTTTTCTCTTGTTTTAGAATTATCACCTGATGACAAAAGTTGATTTATACACTTTAACCGTCGTGTATTAGTTTTTATATACACAAATTATGACAAATACCAACTTAATCTGTATCAAATCCGTGTGATTATCCAAAAACTTTAAAACCAGAACCGTTAAATAAATCGCATTCATTAGAAAATAATAATAATATAAAATATAGGCTACTATATATTTAAATTTATTTTTTAAATTTTAAACTAGGAACTACTTATTGATATACTTATAAATTATAACATTCCTCTTGTTCTGCGTCTAATTATAGCAACCAAGTTTCATACAGGTGTCATCTTCAGGCTAGATAAGTTCACGAATAATCTTTACACATTAGATATCACAATTTTAAATATATGACATATATCAGACCTTAGTAGTTGTAAGTTTCGCCAGATTGAGTAATATGTTGCTATAATTAAGCGCAACATAAAATAGTCATTATTGACTCTGTAAGGTATAAATTTACTTTCATTTGTATATATATATTTATTGGAATCATATATATAATAAAGACTTTAACAAAAAAATTATAGAATTTTACAAAAGAAAAATTGTGTTTTATTTGTTAAAATGGAATTCTATCAAGTACCGTCGGTCATCAGTGTAAACAATATAAATAAAGACTTTTGTTAATATATGATAAAATCCTTCAAGAATCTACTTGTTTCTAAAATTTATCTGTTGTATATAACAAATAAGTTATTCATAGATTTAAAATTTGTTAATGGTAACTATTTGGATTGAACAAAATTTATATAAAAACGAGTGAAAAATGTTTTGTTATTTATAAACTGATAGTTAAATAAATTTTAGTTTACATAACATTATTTTAAAGTTGTAAAGATAATTAATTTATGTCATAGTAGTAATTAAATGTACAGTATACAAGTTTATAAAATATTTAAATTAGAATCTCGTAATTTACGTCTAAAGATTAGACACGGTGTACATTAATCCAAGTTGTTAAGTATTAAGTTGGTTTGCAACTGAAGTTTCCCTTTACACCTGTCTAAATACTTTATTCAACAGTGTTAGAACACATGATTTTATAATATCATTAAATAACAGGCCTTTTTCACTACTTCCCTCCTTAAAACCTTTAAAGTTTACAATTTTATGAACAAGAAAATTATATTAAATAGTTACACTTTAAATTATTATCAATTATGCAATTCTATTAGGCGAAGGTATTTAAATTAGTTCTCGTCTATATTTAAATAGTTTAAATTTAAAATAGTCTAATGTGAATGTAAGCAATTAAAAAGTTAGAGAACTTGTTCACAAGATCTTTAGGTGTATTTTGTGTGTTTGAGTTTGGTATTTGTATCTGAGAACGTGTGATTAAAGTTTTTAACATTATTTATCAGCCTAGTTCAAGTTAATTCTTCTCTTTTATGTTTTATTACTACATGATTTCGAATATACAAATGGTATAATGACCTCCTTCATAGATCCTCCGACAGCCGAATCCAATAAATATCCACAGATCCTACCCATTGATGTTGATTAAAACCTCGCAATCATCATCGCCTTAAAAAAGGGAGAAATATGGTAAAACTATTTAGAGACCTCTAACCTTCAAATACAGGGTCAGAAGAAACACGAGTTGGTTAAGAAAGATCTGGTAGGAAAGATGAAAGAGAAGGATTTAATGTAATAAATGAAGCAAATATTGCCACACCCGTACTCAATATAAGAGACTCCCTGAGAGGAGAGAGGCACTTTGGCTGCCCCAAAACTACTATATTAATATGAGGTGTGAATAACTTTTAGGCCAATCTTTACGTCCTTAAGTTAGTAAACAATCTATACATAGACTGAGTTATAAACCGAGTGCTGAACAAGTTTGGTGAACAGAAAAAATCATTAAGTTGGTTGCCGATAAAAAAACTGTTTTGATTATATCTTTTTACCCATACATCGTATAGTTTCCACAAGGGCTCATTTTGTGTAGCTTTAAAATCAACATCTAATGATGTTCAAACGCTTTTTATACAATAAAAGTAAATGAATTATTACTAAAATTAAATTCGTTAAAAACATAACTTTAAAATGTGAAAAGAATAATGAAAAAAAACGGGAAATTTGAATAATTTTTAGACAAAATTTCACCTAGTTGTTTTAGTATTAGTTGAATTATATTGTTATTCAAAACAAATGGTTTTACAGTTTAAAAATATCCGTTGTTTTAGTAGGAAGTTATTACCCACTGATGGTTTCAAAAGTATGGATAATCGAGTTGGGATGTTAATATAAAATAACCAAGTTACCTAAAACAAATCTGATTACATCATAATTTTCCTTGTTTAATCGATTTATTGTTATATAATTTTGATTGCGGTTGGAACAAAAAGTACCGGTTTTTTCAACTAGTCAGCGTGCAATTTAAAAATTCATAAATTAAAAACTTATTGTCCTATCACTAACAAATTTTTGTACAATGTTTATGTAAGTGTTTTATATGAAATACTGCAATTTAAGATTTTTAGGTTGATAAAAATAAAAGTTGTTATCAATTTCGCATGAGTACTTTTTTCGCTCACAGTTCTTTGTCGTAGCAGTTATATCCATAAATGTCAAAAACGTAATTTTGAATCAGTATTTTATTTTATTTAACAGCGTAGTTGAGTTTATCATTTACCGCTCATAGATAGTGTTTACTGGTTCTGGTCGTGAAGACAGATAGTTTTAATTTAACCTAACACTTTCAAATTAACATTTCTTATTATCTTCTGTGATGACTTCAAAACATAATCTTAATGAAGATAGTTCTTTATCATCCTTCCGTATTTGTTGGTGAATCATGTGTTACAATTTTACTTCCGGTGGAGAAAGATACTAACTTGACCCCCCCCCCCCTATTTGTTAAGTCTGTCGCAGAAATATTAGTGTCGTTGGTTTAAAGCTGATTATATCAGTAATAAATTTTATTTAGAGAAGTTGATAAAAACGGTATTTTCTTCGAACCGCAATAAAACTAATATTGTATTAAAATAAGAAATCAACTTTGACATCAATTAACGCAGAATTAAACGAGTAAAATTATAGTATAATTATATTTCTTGTAGGTTATTTGGTTAATTTCATATTAGCGTCCAAACCTTACATAACTTTAAAAACTATTTTGTTTTGATCCGGACAGAGAGTGAAGTCGAACGTAGCGACACCGCACAACCAGAGACAATCTCCTGGAAATAATTCAAGGCCACTGTGGTCTAGTCCTAATGATTTGTATATATTTATATCAAGCTAACGATACACAATGCCGAAGTATTGTACAAACTTCAAATATTAATTAAGTCGGACTACACGCCAATATAAATACGTAGTTTGTCATTAGGATCAGCTTAATACAATATTTTTTATCATAAATTAATCGTCACACTTTGGTATGTCTATGCGTGATGTGGTTATATAACGGGTTGTAGGTTTTCCATAAATTTTAAAATAAAAATGGCTGTGTGATTTCGCAACTAACTTGTCAGAAGGAAAAATAGTACTCACTGCTAAAATCTTGGAATTTTCCTTCTATAATAAGCGACCAACAAATTGCTGTTGTAAAAGGAAACAATGAAATGAAACTTTTAATAATTTTCTATTACATTAACTATAGAAACTACTTCCTCCGCTACAAAATATATTTTAAATGATCAAAATAATGCTATAAAGTATAATTTTATTTTTATAGAATTATTTATAAATAAGATTCAATAGCGGTTTGATGTAAAAGAACCTAACTTTTATTTGTTGTGGTTTGATGTGCAAATTTTATTGTAAGAAACAAATAAAAAGTAAAAAACAATACAATATTCATTAGTATAATCTTAACCCATTATAGATTCATTTATTTATTACGTTGTAAATTTTTATTATAGTTTGAATTGTATTGTTTTATTGCCTAATAATGCTGTAATAATGTCTAATAAAACAAGTAATAATGCCTAATAATAAAAGAATTTATCAAAACGTTACAAACTATTAAATAATTTACTGAAGTGTAACGCGTATTAAATTATTATTATTAAGCCGTGTTATTATAAATTAAACAATTATACATAATAAAATGTATTCCTAATTTATGAATGACTTTTTACCGTTTAGGATTAAGTGTATTTTTGGGTAATATTTATTTGAATCTTTTCAATTCAGTAGTCAGTATATTATTAATAATTCATAGACATTTTCTTAAAAGCACAACTCTGTTATTGTGCAATTGTTGTAGATACATAATAAACTCTGCCCGTTCCGAATAAGAGTTCCAGTTTTAAAAACAAATTAACTCCGTTGAAAATGTATTATTTTTTCTTGTTTGGCAGGAGGTCTCAGTTTTACTGCCAGCACCGAGTTGGCTGTCTTGAATAATTTCTTAATTCAAGTCTGTAATTTCTCGTCTTGGATAAACATCCGAAAAGCCTGACAACAATAAGATTAGCATATTACAGTAGACATGAGTACAATAGAGGAACCATCAGTCATGGGCGAGCCAACAATGCAATGATGGAGCAGCTAATAAAGACAGACATGATTGCAAGCCGCAGCCATTTTGTAGAGCGCCAAAAAATAACTAAATGTCTATATATAAGGCAGAAAAATAATTATCCAGAAATATGAATGTGTACTTAACCTAAAAATAGCGAACAATACTTGATATATAATGTCAGTAAATTTATTTGAGACTTTAGGGTTAGTTCTGATGTATTTAAGGTCAAGACGTTCCAAAGAAACGAAAAAAAAAGTAAATAAAGATTATTTTAGATGGAGACCAGTATTGAGGTCGAAGGAAAAACGTTTTGTTGTTTCACAATTGCACAAAAATTTGGTTCCCTACTCATATAAAGTGCATCACCATTATTTTTAGCACTCATTTGTAATTCACAAATTAGCATATATATTACTGAAAGAGCTATAGAGAATAAAAACCAAACTTACGTGTTCTATGATTTGATCATTTAAAGGTTTTACAAATGTACCTATCTCAACTTAAAGACAGTTTTATCATTACAAATTAAAAAAGAAGAATATGAAATGTAAACGAACTTAGACAAAAGTTTTTCTATGAAAGGTATAAACCTCTTATATGGATTATATAATAATTTTGACTGATACAAACTCATTCCTATTTGATCTATGTGGGAAAAAAGGAAAACTCACACTGGACAATACTTTTCTAACAGTAACAAGGGTTGGAAAAAACTCTGTGGTGGGAGTCCGACTTCATGTTAAAACATATTCACTAGGCAGAGCGAAACAGTTGGTGTTTGGGCACAGAACTTCACGATGTGCCCTAGTGTGATGATTATTGAATTTAAGAGTTGGCATGATCGAACATTTCAAACTGATGGTACATCTTGATCGGATATTACATTTCTAAACATATTTAATATAAATATAAAACGAGACCATTACCACTGAATTTATATCTAAGAGACGAAGTCCCATGGCATCCTATGTAGTTCGAACGTTGTAGTTTTGTGGGTTCAATTCAGAGTGCGCTAATGTCGGAGTTGCAACGTACAATACGGCGGTACTGTCCTTCAAATTAACAGAAGTGGGCCGATAAATGGTAACATTAGAGCCTCTCATTTCTGAGTTTCAAACCATGCCATGGAGATGGATTATGTGAAATCAATATTAGTGTGTAATATTTGTAATAAACTATGGACGAAATACAGAACAGTTTTTAATTTCTGTTAATAGAAAACCAACAGTGTTTCGATGATACTATTTTTTCTCGATTTTTAAAGGCGAAAACTTCTCTTAGTCATTATCATCTTTAAAAAAAAGTAAAGAGCATACAATTTTTGAGACTTGAATACTCTAATAGCCAAGCGATAGATGATAGGAAAGATGAAATAGAGGGATCTAAGAATAGACGAAGAGAGGTGTAGGTACACTATAACTCAATATAAGTGAACCTCTGTTGAATCAATGAAGGGAGTCTTGTATTCCATAAAGAAACTTAATTATAGATGAAATCGTATTTACATGTAAGATAA
This sequence comes from Aphrophora alni, assembly GCA_963513935.1. NCBI lineage: Eukaryota > Metazoa > Arthropoda > Insecta > Hemiptera > Aphrophoridae > Aphrophora > Aphrophora alni. The sequence goes on from OY740768.1 coordinate 56,624,121, forward strand.
TACAAGAATTACATAAGATTAAGGTTCGCAGATTTTAAAATAGTTAAATTGACAAATTTGGTTGAGATTCACACTGAATAAAACACAAAGATCATTTTTCCATTATATAAGACGTGACGTGAGTGGCGAGATGAATAATTTGCATAGTTACTTTTCCAAGAATCTAATTAAGCGACTTTAATAATAAAGTTATAACCTTTTACATCCTTTTCAGAAGTTCTTTCAAGGAAACTATTGATTAATAAGAAGAACTTAAGTTGAAAAGTAAAAGTAGTTAGCTCTGAGCCTATAAAGTAATGTTAATTTATTTCAGAAGGAGATTGAAGTGCCTATAAATAGCTCAGGAAGGCTACGCCAATGTGAACTCATGACCTTTAGCCGTCCTAAGCAGTTATTCGTTTTGAATTTAAAAACTGATTGCTCAACGCCCTCCCCTTTCTCCTAGTGTTTGATAATTAATCTTCTGATTTGTGAGTTCATCGGGATTTATCCTTTAAGACTGTTGCAACATATTTTATCATTTTGAATAGAAATCAAATTTCACTACAAATAAAGAAGGTGGTTCTTGTTTTTTTGTTCGTATATTTTAATGCAAAAAGTTAAATCCCTAAGCGGCTACATTTTATAGATGATAATTATATATACAACAACTGTAAACAATGCTTGAACCCACTCTTCAATCAAATAATTGGAAACTTAAAATGAATCTGATGTTGTAAAATGATACCAATTTCTACTGCTTCTCATTGAATCTCCCTAAAGAAGCGTATTTTACTTGATATATTGGGATTTAAGAGTGCTATAAAGTCATGTCAAGGCTCAAATTACTCGCCTTATGACTATGTTTTATTCATACAAAAATTTGAAAAGATATTAAAAATCATGTATCGATTTCTTAAATTATTGAGTTGGGCTAAATCATTGAAAATGTCAATGTTTATAAATTTTGTCAAAAATATGGCAAAAATGTAATTAATGAATTTTTTGGTCATGTGGTGAAAATTGGTCATACATTGCTATATATTGCTATAGACTAAATCGACAAAAGATTAACTCAGAATTAAATTTGCAGTTTTAAGCCAGTTCAAAAACTAAAGTTTGTAATTTGGTTATGTTGTGAGTTTTTTGTCCCCTATCCCACATTCTACAACAAGTTTTTCCAAATGAATTTTTCACAAAAACCTGCCATATATAAGTTACCTATATCTAAAACATCTGAATAATATAAAATGTTAGTGGTAACTCCTCTAATTTCAATTAACTTTTATTTTTAGGACCTCCTTTTTAGTCTAAAAACAATGATACAAAAGGAATTAAAAAATCAATATTAGTTTCTTAAATACAGTTTCTTAAATATTTTAACTTTTTTGTTGATTTGGGTTCAATTTTTCTTGTTTTTTGTTCGAAGGTAGATGCGATACATGGTGTAAGACGGGTGCTATTCTAAAGTCGATCATACATACATTATTAACATCTTTTAATTCTCTTGATATAACCACTTTTTAATTAAAAATACAGGAAATACACTCCAAAATAAAATATACTAATATAAATAGACGTGTAACTAAAAGCAATACAAGTTAATTCAATTCACTTTATAACATTGGCTTCAGAAACGAAACCAATCAATATAACTTTAAAAAAGAAAAAGTCGTCCCAAATGATGTAATAAATATAAATATTTAGAAAACGGTAAATGATTTTAGAGTTGCGTTTATGACATAAGTTTTACTGTATTAAAAGACGGTATTAAATGATACTTTACTTCCTTTGCAATTGAAAAGTTAAACAACACTTTAAAAGGTGTTATACAGTAGTTGTACCTGGGTCAAATTTTCACCGTTAAGACTGCAGCAATAACTACTTCTATTTTGAAGAATGGTTAATAATATTTAAACAATTTTTGTTAAAAAAAAAAAAAAAAATACAACTTTTTATGTCATTGTATTAGATAATTCTGTTTTGTCCAATTATACTTATCTTCTGTGCCACCGGCTTTGATGGATTTAGATAATGTAATATATAGCAATTTAAATTGTTATTTAAATCAATAGAGACAAATTAATAATTCTATAATTTAATATGAAATTTTAGTTCTAATTGACATAGCCTAGTACTTCCTCCTCATGCATGAAGCCTATACACCAAATGTGAGTGAGATCTAACTACTAGTGTGTTGACAACTTATTTTGGTCTAATTTGTTTATTAGGTTAAAATTCACTTTTTTGAAAGAATACTTTTATATTTATTATCACAGGATTCAACATGATAATCTTATAGTAGGCCATATCAAAACACACTAGCAAAACAATATTTATAATGAAAATCCACTATTTCTTTACCGGATTAGAGGATTGTTATCCATTTTCTAATTCATTTATTTTATTAATCATATTAATATTTGTGTTTAATTTACTGAGTCACAGACGACCGTGAATACATGCCAGATACCAGTCATGTATCTACCCATATACAAATTTTACTAAAGTCGGAATCATTTACTTTTTTTATTACAAAGCTTCCATTTTCATTTAGAGTGAAGAAGCTAATGTGTTTAATTTGTACTATGTCAGCTTTTATTTTTCAGTATTATTTAATTTATTAATATATTTAAAGTTTTGTTCTATTAGAGGCTAAGATGTATTAATAAACGTTATGTGAAAGAAAATCACGGTTAGGAAGTAAATGACAAAAAAAGAGGAAGAAAATACACCTAGAAGAAAAAATCTAGTCACACGAATAACAATAATAATTTCTGTATTATTAGTATAGAGCATATTTTAATATTAATGTGCAATGTATAAAAATACCCCAGAGAATTTGTATGAGCACAATTTATTATCAAATAGAAACTGACGTAAGATTGATGTTTTGGTGAAAACGGGGTTTCTTCAGCGTAGGAGGGTGCTTAGAGTGAATTTACCCAAGGGCGGCCCAAACCCTTAATTATGCACTGAGCATTTATAATTATGTATCTTTCATTGTCATGATTTAATTGGAAAATGTCTACGATGTAAAATTAAATATTCTGTGAACTTAACATAACGTGTAAATAGCTCGGTATCAAGTTATTTAAACTTAAACAAATATTTGCCATGAGATTATTCGTCTTGGATTATAATTTCATTAGATACATCGCATCATTGATTCAGAATAGAAACTTATTTTATTTATGTTTGCTGGTTTCTCTTGGGAGGTAATTATTGATGTTGCCGGGGGCAATCGTAACATTTTGCTTTCTCACATAGACTATGTACTATAGAGAAACTTCTGTGGTGAAGCAAAAGATATAATCAGACATTTTTCGTGGCAATAACTGTTTTGAAGACTTCTCAGTCCATAAAAGTGGGTTTTGGATTAACACTGATGTGAATCGTGTAGTGAACTACATCCCGAGAAGGTGAGCTGATTTTTATGAAATTTTATATGTGGAAATATTTTGATGGTGTCTTGAGGGGATTTTAGCAATTTTTGAATAACTGAAAATTTTAAGACTGCATGTCATAAGATCAAATAAAATATTTAGATTTTCTTACTACAAGTGTTCGTTCAAGTTTGCTTACATACAGTTACATAATTATATTTTACACAAACTTGAGAAATTCGACCTCTAAGATGGTAAATTTTTCATTTTCATTTTCATTTTTTGGTCAAAAACTCCCAAAATCTTAGATCTTGAAAAGTTTTTTTGTTGTAATTTATGTAATTTGTGTAACTCAGTACAATCTTAAATAACCGTTTAATAGTTTATTGGATAAGAATATTAACGGGGCTGAGATTGCGTGTGCCGAGTCGTAGATAGAAGAAGTAGTACAACAAGAGTTTGGGATGGATTGGGAGATAGAATAAAACTCGAACACAAGTTCTCAAAGTCACCATCCTCAATGATACATGATACATCGTTGAAACGCGTTTGATTAAGTAAACGTAATTTTTGTGAGAACTTGTGTTCCAGTTTTATTCTATCTAAGATTATCTCACAAGTCAATGTCAACATTTATTTATAGATTGGGAGGTCAGGTAGTTAAGGAGGATGGTCAGTTGTCGGGCGTCACCCCAATTTTCCTTCCTTACTGCAAGTTTAAGTTCGATGTAGACCAAACAACTTCTACACAGATGATAATACGAAGTTACTCAAGGTTCGCCCATTAATATCTACATAAACATAATTCCGAAACTTAATTACACCAATGTGGATATATATGCTGACGATACCGAGATATCCACACAATCATAGCAACCACACAATGATTTGCAGTTGGTTACAAAATTCATTCAACAATATAGAGCCTTGCTTAGAGACTGGAGAGTAAAGGTAAATGTCTCCAAGTGCCAGGCGCTTTTGCTCTCTAAAAGACAAACACACACTACTAATACGCCCTTAAACTTATTCAACAAAGACACACACTGGAAGGGTCAGGTCAAGTAACTCGAAGTCATCCTCTACAGGAAATCGACTTGGTCCCCCCCACATATCCCACATACTTAAATGACAAACATGACACTGTCACAACTGTATCCTCTGCTCGATAAATTTAGTTTTCTTGTATTGATAACGGTTTCCATAATCTATTTGTCTGTAGAAGCAGCATCATCTACGCTGCGCCCGTCTGGGGTCATACACACGCGGAGATTACAGATATTCCTAAACAAGGTTTTAAGAATAGTCACTAAAGCACCAAGGTGGACCAGAGTTAGGACCTTAGGTAAAGACTTAAATGTGCCGTGAGGCAAACAACACACCACGCTCTTCCAACATCACACTAATATTTTCATTAGGTAGATACGACTTACCATTTGATAAACACAGATAACCGCTGTCCTTAATCGTATGACCGATCTTGATCTCCCATTTGGATCCATAAAGCCATGTGCATAGTTTTCCACATACTCAAATCTAACCTCCTTGCTTATTAGCTCTGTTTCAAACCAAAGGGTGCATCGCAGCAGCATGAGCCAAGATGTCGCCACCAGGAAGAAGTTGCACGCTTATTTCAGTATCGAGTAGGTAGCAGAAGAAGATGTAGCTTGTAGCTCCTCCAATAAACTCACTAACAAGGTATTAGTATGGTATCAACTACCCATCCTTCACCTTGCACGTCACAGCCACCAAACCGGGCTCCTACATTATCTACCGCGAGGTTTTACCTGATTGGACTGATCAGCCTCACAGTCAGGTCTTTACCTCACCCTTCGCGCGGATATATAACGTTCTGATTTTTTTTCACATTTCCAATTTTGAGATGTCCATGGAAAGAGCTTCTCAGCCTAGTACATGGAAAACCTTTCCTGTTTTCTTGTCCTACTTTATTGGGCTACTAACAGGAAGGAATGTGGTTTTTTGTGAGTAAGAATCTCTTACTATTGGGTAGATCGGATGTCTTCCGATTTCCCACCTATCCTACGAAATTTAAAAAAAGATCGTATTGAGCGAGTTTTGTGTGGGTGGTTAGTGTTTGTAAACTTCACTAGGAGCGCTGTCCTAACGGATTTGACGTATATTTTTGTCGTCAGGCTTTTACGGAAGATTGAGTTGGTTTGTCAGGGTAGTATGGTACCAGCTCGGAGTTCATTCGACATGATCTCTTGTGAAATGTTACGCGAAAAACGCGGGTGAATTTCGTTCACGTGTTTGATGTTATCAAATCATCTTCTTATTTTAAAGTAGCCAGACAAAGAAAACATCTATCTTGGTTGCTACATTTTAAGTTAAAAAAGGTATTCAAAAAGGGCTAAATAAAATGCAGCTAAATAAATTATGTATCTTAATAATTAAAACACCCATTAAATTGAACGAATAGCCATAACGGATTATGGCTTGTAAACAATTACTACAAAGCGAAGTATTTATCGTTTTATAAATGCTGTGACACTGAAATATTGAACCTAACTTTAATACAGGGAACAGGTTAAGGTTAGGTTAGGTTAGGTTAGGTTAGGTTAGGTTAGGTTAGGTTAGGTTAGGTTAAGTTAGGTCAGGTTTATATTCAAGTGGTCTTCATTCTTGTAATTAGCTACTTGATTATAAATTTTAAATAACCTAAGGTATCTAGCTGTAATACATGGAAATACCTACTTGAATATAAAACCAAATTTAACGTAACTTTATCTGTTGACAGTGTAACAGTTAGTTTTAATATTTACAACGACTTTGTGTTTTTGAACTACTACTCTCTAATATTTTAGCGTTTTGGTACTTGTACAAATCCATAAAGTGTAGAGGTAATTTTGTTCGTCAAATGAACGTTTCCATTGTTTAAACCGAACATACTTAAAATGTCCATGCAATAAATTATTTTATTATACATTTAGCACCAACTAGCAGTTTCAAATTCTTTCCTTGTTGTTTGTAAGGAAGAAGAGAAAGTAAAACAAAGACTTCTCCCCTCGAGTACTCTAATAGTGTCTGGATCAGAAGAGAACAATAGAGACCTGATGGGATATATAAAAGAGAGGAATCTAACCCAAGACTCATTAGGAAAAGGTGTAGATTAAGCTAGGAACCTTTGGGATTGCTAAGCCCATATTCACTATAGTGAGTTCCTGAAGGTTTACCTATTTGTAATAAAATTATTATAGACAGTGAAGGAAACCAACATTTTCCACAAGTTTCTCCACATAGCAGTGAGTTCTCAAATTATTGTTAAGACAAATATTAAAATTGTAGACAATATTTTCAAATACTGTTTTTAATTTTAGATTTAAGTTGACTGTTTGTTCTCATTAAGCTGTTTGCTTTAACCAATCTTCCTAAACTCTGCCACTAAATCAAAGATAGGCTACAATGTTAATTAATTTATGATTGTCTATGTTTTCCTGGTCAAGGCTGATTTAAATTCTTTTTCAAGTGATTAGAAGTAGATAAGCCTCTATTATTTATCAGTGAAAGGTTTTACTGCAATAAATCACTTTCATGTTCTACATAAACATCCCAATGTTACTCTATTTCTCAGAAGCTTGTAAATAATTCAACACTTCCTATCGGATACAAGCACGCAAGTTTTTAGTTAACTTGTAAGTGACCTTTATCCCAGTGAAAGACAATTTATTCAGAGTCGGTTGTCTGACTTTACGGCTTTTTACTTTTCGAAATTGGCTATTGAACCGATATTTGGTTATATAACATGCCCGCTTGATGGATTATCACGCTCAGGATGTTTACGAATGCGTTTAGCTTTAGCGTGCGTCAGAATGATTGATTGATTGATTGATTTATGTACCTGAAGGAATGTTGGGTATATCGTTACTAGTGCTGTGATATGACTTCTTAAAAGCATTACATGAAAAGCAACGATGAGTGGCAAGATAACTGACAGGACCAGTTTGGGAAAATAATATACAAGTGGTGACTAATGAAAGAACTGAATAAACATCTAAAATGTTTCATCTATGCAAAAGAGTGAATTCGTATGATTGTTAACAAATGATTTTTCAATTGAAACAACAAACAACACTTAATTTCTCAATTTCATTTAAATTTGTTTATTGATTCAAACACAAAGTCATATAAGAGGAAAGTAAATAAAAGTAAAATACAAATAAAATAGTAAACGTATGTACTACAATAAACCAAACGCCAAATAAAGAAACTATAATTTGATTTGCATGTTTGCGGTCACATATTATAAGCTAATTGTTAAATAATTGAATATTACCTGGGTATATATCCGTCACGTGACTTCTTAGTCGTATTAAAAGGAAGACATGTTTCGGAGCCGTAATTCCATCATCTGATCTCTCCAAAGAGATCGACGCACATTAAAAGAAAGGTTTACATTACAGGCTACATATAAAAACGTGTTTTGTATGATAGTTATGTGTAACCTATAATTTATCTCCTTTTGTTTCGTCGAAGCGACATTTGCGAAATAATATTAAAGATCTGATGATGGAGTTACGGCTCCGAAACATGTCGACCAATAGATACGACTAAGAAGCCACCTGACGGATATATACGCAGGTAATATTCACTTATTTAAAGAATATTTTTCATGGACTCATGATACTTAGCCACATAATCGTCGTCTTGTTACAATTAAGTGTTTTTATGTGGAGTTTTTTCTCTTGGTGATTGACGTTTCCTCACTTGTTGTTCATTGCAAATGATTAAACATAACCTAAAAAGAAAACCATGAGTGTGAAAATTACAAAAGAACTTAATGGATATAAATTGAAGGTTCGTGTACAGTATTATTATAAGTAATTGTAAGTGCAATTGACTATTTATTTTTCCTTGAGGAAGTAATAAAACTGAATCCGTTATATTAAACAAGACAATGGATTAATACAATGATCATTCGTACGGTCAATTTAAAATTTAGATTTTAGTTATACAATCGAGCTCAGCAATCTCCCCCCCCTCCCCCAACAAATAGCAGTTGAGTTGCATTAAAATCAGTTTACAGTATAATAAAACCAAGTTGAAATTTACACGGTTGAAAATTCAAATTTTGATTTTTACAAGTTGTATAAAAAATAAACAATAATTTCCTATGTACGGGCGCTTTGACATTGCGCACGGAATGCAAAATTTGTAATTCTGGATAAATTTATAATCGCTCTAAATAATTTGCTTATTTGATATTACCATATTATACTTTGAAATATGCAACTTTCATTTAAACCAATATTAATTTAACAATAAAGTATGTACGTAATAATTAATTTTTGACACCAAGTAAAAATAATCAAATGAGGTGTGAATATATACTACATATTTTATCAAAACATTACACCAATAATATATTTGACCACTAGGACCAAAAGTGAAGCTTTTCGATACAAGCTTAAGTTTAACCTAGAAAATGAGCGAGGATCGAAAAGCTTCTTTTGGTCCAAGTGATGAACTATATTTTTCGTTATACTGCAAATAATATAAGAAAACAATTTCACAAAAACCAAACGTTTGGTCGAGTTACACAAGTTTGCAGCTATTACAGATGTTTAGTTTGTGTTAGAGGTACTTATTTATAAAATCGATGGTAACAGCTGTTTTAACGGTTATTTACAATCGAGAGTATCGGTTGTTTTTATAAGTTCTTTACAATTGTTAATTTAATTAATATGTATAAGCGAAGTAACAGCTGATGATCTCGACCTCAGCTGATGGTTTTAGGTCCTAGGACTAAAAAGAACAACTTTAGCATCTCAATGCATGTATTGAAAACAGCTGTTTTTGAAGCAGTATGACGAGGTTCAAACTCTAAAAAAGAGCTTTGTAATGCATAGAAGGAAGATATTAGTGAAAACAGTATACAAATCTGCAGTTTGGGTGCATATATCCAAACTGATATGAATACATTTTAAAAGTGTAAAACGAAAAAATAAGTTTGTTTCAAAACACTATAGTTTGTTTTTAGCACTATAGTCATTAGAAAGCGAGGAGGTGGTAATGGAATATAACCTGCTACGAGCTGCACCTTACACTAAAGTAATATTGATTACTGTGCACTCGATACATTTTGCAACCTAATTGTATTTTTTTTTAAAAAGACTAAAATTGTCAGTAAGTTTATCGTAAGTGGACATAAAGACTGATAAGAAACACGATATTTGTTACACTTCATAAATATCTTCAATTTAAAACAATATCTCACATAAGAAACGTAACTCTGTTTACGTCAATAACAATTGATGACAAGTGGTTGGCTTCAAGTTACTTTTGTTATTCACAACATTATTTGTATAACGAAGGGTAACTTAGGAACGTTGTTATATTTCAGATGTAAGGCTAGTTCAGGTGCCTTGAGCATTGTTAAATCAACAACCACACATAGTGCTAATGCATTTATCGTAGTTGGTCTAAAATAAGAAACCATAGTGCGTCATTCCTTCTCCTTGTATTGTTTGGTACTTAGCAGAACAGTGTTTCGTTAATGATGTGATTTAGTTGTTTGTTTTTGTACACATTAAGTCACGAGTGTAAATCAACTTTGAAAATTATTTTGTATTAACACGTTTTATCTGTTGATAATCTTAACTAATTTTAAATAATTTGACAGTTCTTTTACAACTCATTTTGAACATATTATTATGTATTTTGAACATATATTTCTCATTTTCAACATATATTATGCATTTTGAACATATATTTCTCGCCTGACACTACCAGTCACTTAGTAGATCTATCAATTTGACTCTAGTTGTAACTTGTCAGCTGTTACCTCAAAAATTTAAGTTAACGATAAAATCGTCTCTAAATGTATCTAGAATATCTGTACATAAAAAATTGTATTAAAATCTGTTTTGGGCTGTAGATTACTGTACATACAAACGTTAATAATTACTATCGCAATGCATTTTTGTCAAGTGACTTATGGCCCATCCTGTATTATTATGCATTTTATTACAATTTTTTATGACGACGGGTATTTTGTCAGTGTTAAAATTGGTATATATGATTTGAACGCTTATATGAACTGATTTTATTTCACCGGTGCAGTACTTTCCGAGTTGTGACAATTTTTTTACTGCTGAAAAATAGGAATTCCAGATTTTTCCATATATTGAACATTTTCTTAACATTTTCTGCGACAACATATCAATACTTAACGATATTTTCATCAATACGAAAGTTGATACAGATTATAAGTGATTATTATATATTTAATTCGACGTATTTATTTAATAAAAACAAAGAGCACTGTTTATATTCGTAGCAGTGGGAATATAATTTATAGCTTTCTACTCGCCTGCTATGTCGCCCCGTAAACAAAACTGTTTCTCTCTTGCAAATCATAGCTCACATTATACGAATTAAAAACATTTCTGCATTTATAAAACCCGAGAACTCCTGAATAGAATTTCATGGCGTTTTCTTTTTCCTATGCAGGTAAATTATCTGGTTATGTTTTAGTCTATGTTTGATTGAAATTGGTTAAAACACTATACATTCTATTAATTTAATAGTAGGTACATATACCGTTAAAACGTTATTTAAAGTTGAAAATTTTTTAAAATTCCCAGAAGTTTCGAAATTATTTGTAATTTTGATTTGGACGCCGCTGAGAGACAGAATTCAGGACAGTAAAGCAATAAATAACGTGATCAGGGTTTACGTATAATTCACATAATCAGGATTTCTTTTGATATCGTCCATCTTTCACGAAAAAAAAATGTGCGATAATCATTCTGTTTATAGCTAATGTGAATGGCGGACGTGTTTACAGATCACGTTCTTGAGGTTATTTAGGAATGTTTCATTGATTTTGTTCTTTTATCGTTGTTTATATAATATCTATCGATTTTGTACGTTGGTTTAGAGAGGTTAAGGGGAGAGGTTAAACTTAGTAATTAACCTACTTTACGTAATTAGCCCGACTTCGAAGCGGTGGGCACAGCTACTAATACATAAATTATGAATACGAGAAATTATAAAAGAAAATTTTAACAGTAATAATCGTACAAGAAATAAAACACTATTAACTTAAAAAATAACTGACCTTATGTACACTAAGAAAATAAAGATGAAACAAAACTTAATGAAACTCAATGCTACAATATACTGCAACTAAAGTTACAATATAATTAAAAATATAAAATAACAAGATTCGTAGAAACCAGACTCAGAATTGTATTACATCAAGAAGCATGTGTGACGGAGCGAGTACAACAGTAGACCTATAAAGGTACGTCATTTATAAAACTTATTGAAGTTAACGATGTCACTAATATATTAGGCTGTAAAATACACAAAAACCATCTGATAAACAATGTAACTATAGTAGATGAAGAGTATTAGTGACATATTAAGAAGGATTATTTGTTCTTCGTGAGTGTCGTTAAGGTTTGAGTTAATTTTTAGTAATTCTGGATAAACCTTTAGGAATCAACTGGTAGTCATCTATAAATTCCAGTTTCACATTTTCTATAAAATAGATTCGATAGATTTTTTGCAATCAAAATATATTTAATAGGACGCAATTAGGACTTATTTTAAAATTAACGAAATTTGTATCGATGGAATCGGTTTGATAATTAGGCATTAATGTTTGGCATGCTGTAGATACGCTTACTTTTGCTTTTGTTGTTTTTGTGTTTATGCTGGAATGCAGACCTTGACATAAATAATGCAGCTGAATTAAATGAGGTACTCTTATTATAGGAACACGCTAAAACTGTTTAAAAATATATCATTTAAAAAGTATTAAATATTTTAAATTTAATTAAAATTCCACTTCTTGACATGCAATTGCTGTTTTATTTTTAAATTGTGTGGTTATGTTTTTAACAATTGTTTAATCATAACTCTCTTTATTCTTGTTGTTTAAAGGATTAAAACCTCGGTCACCATCACCTACTAAAAAAAAGGAAGAAAAATACATAAAATAAAGATCCCTAAAACTCGAATACTTTAATATAGTCAAGGTCAAAAAAGAACAAGAGTAGGTCAAGAGAGACCTGATAGAAAAGATAAAAAGGGGATCTAATCCAAGACTACACCAATAAAGGTGTAGTTCCAGCTAGGTTCCCTCAGTATTGCCAAGTCTGTAGTTACTAAAGTGAGTCCAGAGGGTCATAATGTTTATAATGTAGAAATTGGATGCAAATTAAAAAACAAATGTTTGTTGGATCAATTGTTTAAAAACTATCTGCGGAAACCTGTTTTAAAATTTAAAAATCTTCCCTAAATATTTATAGTTAATGTGCTTGTCAAACTATTTTTAAAACTGAGTCTAGAATGTCAGAAAAATAGGACGATAATTGAGACACTTAGACAGTTCTAATCTTCCATAAATTTTTATAGTTTAGAACATTATAATCTAACGATAAAAATTGCGACTTCTAGAGTAAGATTAGTTTATATTTCACAGTCGGATGTCCAAGTTTCCTTAAAGGAAATCGCAATTACTAGAATTCCTCAACAGTTGCTAATAAATACGAATTGTTTTGTTTCGAAATATTTTGAGTCAGTTTTGCAGAATATAATATTCAATTCAATTCCGGCGAGGCCTGTATCGGCTCAATTGGATGACAGACAGCCAATCTTCGAGTTCAACTGTTTTTAATAACAAGCTGTCAATTCCAGATGCACTCTCCCCTCCCCCGTCAATTTCCTTCCCCTTGACAAGTTAAATGCATATTCATACTCCTAATGCATTAGTGATAAACAACTGTATACAGAAATACTCTTATTGGGTAAACTTTATCTATGTTTGAAAAATTCACGAATGAAATGTAAACTTAGTTTAAAAAATATATTTCTTTCTGCTCTATTATTATATTGTCCATTTTGTAAGTAATCAGAACATACTTGTAAGTATTAGATAGCAAATTTAAATTTTATTATTAACAATTATAGTTTCTTACTTTGCCATTTCAAATCGGTAATCGTTTAAAATGTTTGTTAAAAAATATTAATAAATGAAAAATAGAAATGAGCCCTATTTATAAAAGACATTATAATCCTTACGATAAAGTTATAAATTACGTTTTAGTAGATACATCAACATTTGTGTAACTGCTTGGGTAAGTTATATAACAATTAACTATTAGAATCAAAAGTAGTTTCTTTATTAAAAATGTATTCAATTTTTACATAAATTCCTTTATTTAATTCTAGAGATCGCAAGTTTTGTTCGATTTTCACCACGTTTGATATAATTCTTTTTAACAATTGGATGACCGTGTTTTATAAAAGAAAAAAAAAAACTGAATTTTTCAGTCTTTTAAAACTTAAGCTTGTAAATATTGTTTATATATGTGTTGCGAAGTATTTGTTTCCTTATTTTATTGTTTACTTGATGACGTCAAATAAGCAATGTTTATAATTTTATTTAAAATTAATGACAGCTTATAACGACGAATTATCAAGGTAATGTAATGTTTCATAATATTCGACATACTAGAACATTTTCAAGTCTTTTACGATTATTAGCGTTACATTCTGCAGAACGCAATTTGTTCAGTAGCTCATTAGTCTAAACAAGACGAGTAGTTAAGTTTTTATGGGTGACTGAATGCTGTCGCTTTACCAGCTAATGTTCTTGCTTTCGAGAGCTTGTAAAGTAAACTTAATATTTTCAAATTAATCTTTGTATATTTCCGTTTTTAAAAACACATTCGTAAAAATAACGATCGGTACCTCACGTCTCAGTGTTTTATGTATTTTACAAAATTGTGGTTCTCTTAACGGTCCAAACGATTGAATTGAGTTTCAGGACGAGTTTTTCTCTAAAAAGTTGGAATTTTTGAGCAATAGGGTTTATATGGGGGGGGAATGGTTCCCACAGTTCGGCCGATTAAAGTGATTTTTAATGTTATTTTTTTTAAATATTGTAGTTATGCACTAATAAGTCCGATTTTAGAAGTTAACATTTATAATTAAAAAATTAACAATATTTAATTTGTATAAACTCGTATTGTTATAAATAAAAGTTTTACATTTTGATCGTTTAATATGGTGTACATTCGGAGTTACGACTATGACGTCATTACAATGGGGAAAACAAGTCTAGTTACATAACGTTTATTTACAGTTCTTAGGAACTGAATGATTATTATTTTATTATGTACTGAATTTCATTAAATCATTTTACCCAACTTATTTGTAATAGTAATTCTTGAATTACACCTATATCTAGTATACATAAAAAATAAAAAATAAATAAAAATAACGATTTTTTCGTTGTATAAAGTCCAGAAGAGAGACAAGAGAAATAAATGTCATTTCATATAAGTTGTCTGAGTAGAATTACCTCTCAAATTCACGTCATATGAGTGTTAGCTAAGCTATTTGATTACATACAAGTTATTTTTTTAGGAAATGTGGTTCACACGTATTAGTTACAGATTATTCTACTTCACAGAACTATAAATTAATCATATTCACAAGTAAAAATACTTCGTTTTACTAGTTGTTTAACGCATTGAAGCTTGATTAAGTATACCTGTGAGTTTAACCTGCGCTAAACATATTGTTTTATATAGGTACGCGTTTGTTTGGGTTTGGTTTTATAAAAACGATGGTAGTTTTGATTAAAAACAAATGTTTTTCAAGCAACCTATTTGGACAAATTCCGCACTTGCTTGCTCACTTAGAATCTTTTACAATCAAGACACAAATATGTACTTTATATTGGTTTTTATAATACCGAAGCTAGTTTTGAATTTTAAAACTGTGTTTTTAAGCCACCGATTTGGCAAGCTAATGATTTGTGTCTCTTGATTGTACAAATTCTGATTGGACAAGAAAGTGTTAAGTTCGCCTGCCCAAATTGGTGACTTAACAAACAGTCTTAAAATTCAAAACTAACCCCTGTGTTACAAAAACTAACCTAAACAAACGGAAAAGTAACTTTCCACATCTTTTAAAAACGAAAATATTTTTGGATAACTAACTTCACAGTAATGAGTCAAACGGTTGAACTTCAGTGACGTCGGAGCTCTTCATAAATTAAATATTTTATTAATAACCCTACTTTTATTTAACTTACAACAATCGTTTATTGATGCCTACTTTATGAAGGATATTCACTATCAAATCGTTCACGATAAGGATTGTACATAAGGGGTTCACGCTCAAGATGTTCATTCGTCCATAGTTTATCAATCTTAATTATGAACTGAGAAATGTCCCTACCATTATATAATGATATGTTCAATTTCGCAACTTTAGAGGTTTTCAATTTCAATATTCAAAAAGCTGTTGTTCTTTTGTACACAATCTACACATAATCACATCATGAAAAGGAGGTTCAATGATTTAAAACAATGCTGGAAGTAATGATCATATTACAAATACATTATATTTTTCAGAGTAATTAAGATTCTTTAAGATTAACCTTCAAGACCGCTTAATATTAATTAGGTTTTTTAAAGCCGAGATTGTATTCAATTGATTTCATTCGCAATGACTATATATAGAATGTCCAAAATTCTTTGTCAACTAATTTTATTTCAATATTGTTAAACCAGCTGGGATGGTATTAAACAGCTGTGGACAACTTGTGGTTTAATGTGTCGTAGTTGACTGTGGCACAACTATTCGTTGGCAATTGCTTCTAGCGTTGACTATTAGACAATGTTTTTTGTCATTTAAAGGTAGTATATTTGTCGAACGTGTGTTTCTGGTGGTTGTTAACGTACAGAAGCACTTAAGTAGATATTTACTAAACTATTTCTAGTCACTGATGTTTTTATACCTGTTAGTATTTCTATACGTACTAGATTTTGTAAAAACTTACTCAGTAAAAGACGCACATAGATCCTACAGGCCTGGTCTAAACAGATGATATTAACCTGATATTTTGGATCATTTAACACATTTAGCCATATCTCTGGAGGGTTTTTATTTTTTCGTTAACTCGTGAAAATTTGAGTCTCCTGTCATAACAACAAAAAACCAAATTCCGATTTTATAAAAATAGATTTTAATGTTTTAAATAAAATTTTGTTAAAATGAATTCCTTAAGTACTTAAACAAAATGTATTGGTTCCATGTCTTCAAAAATTCCGATTGTGAGTTATCGGTAAAAACAAAAACAAAATGTTTGTGGAGCTGTTATTAAAGACGTAATTTCTTGAAATCATTGAAATTTTGGTGAAATAAGAAGACCAAACCAGTGTGAAAAACGTCAAATAATAAAAAAATGAACATTAAGGGATATTTTCCAAAAACCGAAAACGAATCCTTTAAATTTAAACTTGTTTTTATCTTATAAAATTTATGCTTAGGATTTGTTTGACCTAATGTAAATGTATATTTTTTTCTAAAATAAACTACAAAATCTATGACAGTATCCACGGTTAATTTGCACTTTTTTATTGACAAATACGTAAATGACATTTTCGACGACGAATTGTTTCATTTGGTTAGTATTTCCAATGTATAATGGGCGTGTGTGAGGAACTGGAAGTTCATGGTTTTATTTTTGCCCTGTTTATTTATTTAAATTCAGAAACGAAAAAAAGGATAACACTAACTTTTCTATCGAGAACAAGAAATTTGTTTTAACAACTAACTTGAAAACACTACTGGATAAATTATCAATGACTAAGTATTTGTACAGACGGTTTTAGTTTCTGCATGACGAGGCAAGTTTCCCCACTGTGAATCATAAGGAGAGAGGTTTTCTTTCAATAAACAACTTTCGGTCACTTCAAGTAAAGACAATGAATCATAATTACAGGGAGTACCAGAACAACAACTTTCACAGGTACACTGTCTAATTTGAAAGATTGCAATCGTAATGCTAGAGGTTTGCTTAAACTTTAAACGTTTAAAATTACATGTCCTAAAGAAATTGTAAGTGTAAATTGCTATTATTATTATTATTTTTGTAGTGAAAATTTACTATCTTAGTTTGAGATCAAATTAATTTTCACAAACATGCACTTATTTGTTTTTCAATATGATGTAATAAAAAAGATATTTTATAAACTGTTTTAGTTTCGTTTATAATGTATAGCAATGGGTAAATTACAAACGACAGACGGTCATCAAACTAAAAGAAACACTTCTTGTTTTGCCTTAGTGGACGTCAAAAAGAATAATTCTGCCAACATCCCACATCGATTTTTAGACCATTCACCTAACTTTCTCTCTACTATACGTATGTTAGGAAGTAAAGAGATGTAAACAATTATTACGAGTAAAAAATGTAGCATTAAGTAAAAAATGGAGTGTTGAGGAAAAATGTACCATTAACAAAAAATGTAGCAATAAGTAAAAAAATGTAGTATTAAGGAAAAATGTAGCATTAAGTGAAATTGTAGTATTAAGTAAAAATGTAGTGTTAAGGAAAAATGTACCATTAACAAAAAATGTAGCAATAAGTAAAAAAAATGTAGTATTAAGGAAAAATGTAGCATTAAGTGAAATTGTAGTATTAAGTAAAAAATGTAGCATTAAGTGAAATTGTAGCATTAAGTAAAAAATGTAGCTTTAAGGGGAAAATGTAGCATTAAGTAAAAAATGTAGCATTTAGAAAAAATGTAGCATTAAGTGAAGTTGTAACATTAAATAAAAAAAATGTAGCTTTAACGGGAAAATGTAGCATTAAGTAAAAAATGTAGCATTAAGTAAAAAAATGCAGCATTAAGGAAAAATGTAGCAATAAGTAAAAAAGAAGGATAGGATATAGCAAAAAAATGTACGTAAATATTGTTAAATACAATGAATTACATTATAATGTTCAATATATATTTTTTCTGTACCGATAATTTCCTGCAAGAATAATCGGAAGGAATATACGATTTTCTTTTTACGTACATTCATCAACAAGTATTCACATTAGCAATAAATGGTCACATTGGCTTCATTTATCTCAATCAATACTGATAAGGAGTATCAGCTATCAGAGAGATTTAAATCATAGTCAACATTTCTAACTGTGTCTAAGTATGTTATTATTTTTAAATTGACTGAGTTACGAGATTTAAGGGGCAATTTTTGTCAAAGCAATAGTAATCAACTTGTAATATTAAAACGGTTTACCACAATACTTATTTTTACATTTCATACACGTAAAACAATTTCATTTTTAAACACATAAATAGGCTAGTTAAAGAATCTTATTACAATTTCGTTTCATTGCCTATTCTTAGGTGTCAAATCACGATTTATCTTCAAGGCCATATTTGGTAACTGATTGGTTCTACAGTGAAATCGTGCAAGACAAGGCAAGACAAGGTTTGCCTGTTCACATAACGAAGTTTTGGCGAAATGCTTTCGTAAATTAAACATAATGTTATTCCCCAAGCATTCGCAATATCGTGACAAGAACAGCCTCCATGTGATTAGAATAATAGTTATAATTATTTGTGTTTCTAAAGACAGGTATTTTGAGCAAATCGAACCTTGCAGCTAAGTGAGGTCAAAGACCACACGTTACAGAAACTGAAATGTCAGGCGAAAAAATGTTTTAGTTATTAACAACAACCTATTTTGACTTTGTACATTTTAATTCTTTTAACACAATAGTAGATTTATATCGTACAAATATCGATATTGATGTCTCTTTGGTATTTTGACAACAAAGCAAGGCAATTGTTTAAGCTTTACATGCGTCGTTATTTCTGTTCTTCATTTTAAATTGGTTAAGTTCATATTTTTTTGTGAGATATTTAAACATGCGAATATATTTCACCCTATTAACAAATAGCCGACAAAGTGCACTAAAACAGCGGTAAACCTAACTTTAATTTGATTCGTCACTTCAAAACAATACTAGTTTTTATTGTTAGTAATTACGCGAGAAATATATAAAAAGATTTAAAGAGTTGTTAAGAGGATGTCGGATTAATAAGGTTGTTAAGATTTTGAAAGTGAATAAAAACAAAACTCTCACTTAATTAACATTAGACGAATATTAAAATTATCGGGGTATTATATTTAAAATACAACTGTTGCAAAATTGGAATTGGAACCATAACATGAGAATTGATCCGATCCTCTAGAACACATTTTAGTGCTTGAAAGCATTTAACGCGGAATAAAAAACGTGTTCTGGTGGGTATAGGAACGTGCGTGCGTGCGTGCGTGCGTGCGTGTGTGTCTGTGTGTGTTACTGCTCAAGTGGGTACAATTTATTTTTGTCCGATTTTCTACAAATTTGAAAAAAGAAAGACTAATTTCTCTAGTAGCCGAAATTTAAGTTAAATTTTCCAAGTAAACTATTACTATTAGTTTAATATATAAATTAGTAAAAAATAAAGGTCTTCAAATTTCAAAATTCCGTTATTTCCCCAAAGTATCCTCTTATCTGGATACTTACATGGGCAGATATGTGGTCTGCACATATTGATACGAAGGTTAAGGTAGGGAATTGTTTACTAACTTTACTAAAAGAAATTTACACCTTAAAACATCACCGTATTAGTTTGTGTGCCTAATCTGTTTATATTCATAAATCCATATACATGGTATACTGTATATTGTTTAAAATTTGTTATCATTGAATGAAATATCAAACAGTAAATACAACATAGAAATATTACAACAGAAGCCGATATTTTAGGCAAATAAACACATGCTATAAAAATAGACAGTAGTTCCTCATTCATGATCATATTTAGAGGTCTTCATAAAAAATTTCAACGAAATTTGATTTGAGTTTGGGACTACCAGAACATTTACTACATATTGTTGATCTTAATTTATAGGTTATCAATTAAAATTTCGTTGCTTATTGATAACTTTCATTTACATTGTACATATAAGTAAAAGTTGTCATTGATTTCAGAATGTCAAACTACGCAAAATGTGGCAACAGTCTATTGAAAGATCCGAACAAACGAAATACAATTCTGGAACTCAGTTGTGTCATTCACCACAGGACATGTGCCTAACTTTATTGAAATGGGTTAAGTAGGTTTCGAGGTAGATTAACCACAGACTAAGAATCGGTCAGGCGCCAATTACGCTTTATCTGAATTTGTGATTTGAAATAAAGCCACGAGTCTGTTGAAATATAAAAATATTTTCCTAAATTGCAGTTGTCTACTTTTCTTATTATAAAATATTCCATTTACTAAACGTTAGGGAAGTCGTTTACCTTTAAGACCAATAGTTTCTAATTTCCTTAGTATGTGTCTCCACTCTGAGACTAATGTTAAAATGAATTAAATTTATGCAGACTGCCTCTTTACAACTCCAAGAAGTTTTAACTCATAAACTATTTAAAGGAATGAGTTTTAAAGTAGTCAAATGATAGTTACTACTTCACAAAATAAAATACCAATCACCACAATGTTATATCAGAGTTGACATTTGAAAGATTTTACAATCTACAGATTGCAACCAGCTGTAATAAATATCATCTTCTGAGTGTAATAGTTATTGACGTAATAGGTTTGTCTAGTTTATCTCGTACTAGCTGATATGTGGTTCATTAGTACATAAGGCCATTTATGTCCCAGCTTATATTTACATGGAATGTGACACATGGCACACATAATTTTACAGAGATTAAACGTTGTACTATAGACGCTAGAGCATCTTGTATGAATTTATGACGTACAGAATACGGTCATCATGATCGTCTATCCGATAAGGGTTAATTAGATCACCATTTTTTACCAATTACTGAATGATAATTTCAAAAATCAGTGTTTTATTAATTTTACTAACCGTAACGTTTTTTATTAATAAACTGTCTTTAACCTTTTCATTTTATTTTGGTTTTGGTCAAATATTTTGGAAAATTAAAAATTTTTCACCTAACTTCTACGACAGTGTGTATATTTCACCCTCGTTGGCTGTGATTTCGGAATTTCGAGATAGTGATAAAGACATTTTATAGAATTAATAAATTGTAGAATTTAACAAAAGAATTTGTTTGCGTTTTATTTGTATAACATGGAATTCTATCAAGTACCACCGGTCATCAGTATAAACAATAATAAACACATTTTTGTCTGGTAGAGTTTTTTGTTGCCGTTGTTGAAATTGGGTTTGAGTGCAAAGTAATTTGTGTATTTTTTCATCATTACATTGTTTTTCAAAATAATGGCTTTTTAGTATTTTATAGACTCAATAAAAAAATTGCCATTAATGGGAGTATTAATACGAAACTAACAACTCACAGCTAACGGCAGAGTTTCAAAATATTGAATTAAATCAGTTTCCCCACGAATTAGATCTAAATTGTTGTAAAATACTTGCAGATCTGATATGTGATATGTATGTGTGTGTGGTAGGGATAGTTGGCATAACCAATAATGACATAGTAATCATGTAAATTGATTCATCGGACGTTATTTTACTTAATTTCTGTGTGTAAAACGTTTAATCTAGGGGCTTTTTGGATGCAGTATCATTTGTCTCCTTTTTGTTTGTCGATGACAATAAAATTCTAAAATAAAACTTAATTATTTTCAGATCTATTAAAAACCATAAATATACAAACAAGAAACTCGGATGATGTCTAGACTTGAATCTAGATGCTGCATTTGTGAATTTCGGTTTTTAAACTCTTCTAAAATCCAAAACCTTGAATATAATGTTTCTAAAAGTTGATAAGCACAAAAGATTCTTCTCAAAATGGAAGGCTAAAATTCAAAAATAATATCTGATTTTTTGTTTTATTACTTATTTCCAAAAAACACAAGTAAATTAAGACCATTATAAAAATGTCACTTTTTTATATTTTCCTGAAAAATAAGGTAGCTCCACTGATTTTTCTTACGCTTCTAATTTGTTTATCTTTGAATGCCAATTGTTGCAGTTTATTTTAACTATAACAATAGAGATAGCATCACGGCAGAGGAAGGAGAGAAGGCGAAGGGACTATAAGTCCCAGGGTCCGTGATATTTCTCTATGCCCTTGTATATTCTTCCTCTTAGCACTATTGATGCAATTATCTAAGTAAATAAGGTTGACCCTTCATCAAAGATAGATATTTGATTGATTTAAAGTTAATGGATGAGTTGCTAAAATTTAGACATTATTAAATAAATAATATAACTTGAATATGACACAGATAAGGGTCGAAGTTTGGAATGTGGGTAGTCCTTAAGTACTTGCATTATACTCAGTGATGAAGCAAGTTTCTTTCTATTTCAAAACCATCTCTCACATTCTATAGATAAATGGGATTGTTCATGCTTAAGAACAGAATGATACAATAGTGCCTTTGTGCACAGTCTCTCTCTCTCTCTCCTCCTTCCCAATATGCTGCACAACAAATTGTTTTATAATGAAATATAATAAACGGAGTTTAATTAATACAGCAACAACTCACATAATAGAGAATAAATACGTAAAAAAAAAAATCGACCTCCGGTTTGTAGGGAATTGAAAAAAAAATGTATGACCTACCATTCCTTGTTATTGCCGTAAAGATTACTGTCGTCTTCTGTTTTGGGAAGGTAGTATCTAAATTTGTAGGCTTTTAAAAGCCTTTTAAAGACAAACTAATTTAAGATTTAAAATTTTCTGTAACTCTTCCATTGTGCCAATTGAAGTAAAAAAAAAGAGTTTTTTTTAAGTGTTTTCCCAAATAAATTTTTAATAGTTCCAATGATTTAGGTGTCACTCGATTTTTGCAAACCTTAGAGTTGAGTTATGATTTTTATTTAAGGTAATAAAGAAACCTTCAAACAATATAGACTAACCAAACTTTTATTCAACGTAATATTGAATGTAAAATGTCAAATACCGTGAAAAACATTGAAGTTTTTAACATTCAAGAAACGAAAATAATGTAAATATTTAAATAATTAAAAGGATAGACCCTACTCTAAATTTTTTCGAAGTGTAACCATTAAGGAACCATCAATGCAGAGTTGAATTCCCTTTAGAAAAATTGTTTCTTGAATTGTCATTTACCACATTAACACTTATTTTGGGCTCCATTTAAAAATTGTAAGCGTTACAAAAATCTTTAAATTTAAATTTGTTTATCTTTATACCTTTAAAATGGTAACTTGGCTCACTTACAATTTAATAACTTTCATACGATAATTTTTTAGTTGTTCATATTTTGAGATAGAGAGACTTTAAGTTTAACTTAAGGAAACTATACATGTGACATATCGTTTAAAAGCGCTGACTCTTCATTGCCTATGAACAAAAATAATAAAAATAACTTTTGTCATTTTATCTAAGAAATTGTATCTGTTTACAACACCATTAATATTAAATATCACTGGTCTTAAACGAGCAAATAAGCAAAAACACGAAAAGAAATTCTCGACTTGTCATGTCCATCGTGCCGATGATTGCAATTAAATAGTTTGTTTCTTTCTATAGAACGAGAGAAAGAGGAGGGGAACTCAACTCTGTTAAACGTATTTAATTTCTTCCACGTTAATCCTTACTTTTAAATAGAAACCAGTTGGTGGCAATATATTTAAGTCTGGCACACATGGTACATTACGTTATTATCAGCTGACTGTACAACACGTGTCCAAAGCTTCTCCTGCTTTTATCTTATATCTGTTTGCAGATGATATCGACAATGTTCCTATTGCAAATATTTCGTTCGTTTGCACAGTTGTTAGTTTTAGTAACTCTCTCCAATTGTTGTTACAGTCGGTTCACTATTCAAATATAACTTAGCACAATAAATATAAAATGTTTTAGTGAGTTGGATACACATTTTTCATTACATCATTTCAATACTAATAGTGGTAACTTCAAACTATATTAGAATCTTTTTCATTTTACTGGTTCGTTTATCGTGATATCTTTTTGAAGTTGACTTTTCTCTTTTTATTTATATCTACTATCTTATTATAAAAAGAACACTATTCTTGCATATTTCAAAGAATATTAAATGAATAGTTTTAAAAGCGATGAAAATCCTTTTAAGAAATGACGTAAAGGGGAAGGAATTTAGGTGGGTTAAATCTTGAACTAAACAGGATTAGATACTTCATATCGTTTGAGAAATAACACTGCCTTTGATTTTTAATATATTTTCAGATGCTGTAAGAAGGATCAAATTTTATTTTACTAAAGTTTGTTTGATTTATATGAAATTGAAAACATTTCAAAATAGCCTAATATCCTGTTTTTTTTTGTCCATTTTATAAACAAAATTTGAGGAATAAAGCAGTGTTGCTATCTTCCCAAATCCTATAACACAATTTTTTCTCATAGTAAACTTGATACCTCTCTCCCATCAGTTCAACAAATTCCACCATCATTCCAAACACTTCGAGTATTATTAAGTATATATGCAAAATTTTTCCATGTTTGGATTAAAATTATATACATACGTGTTTCTGGAAATGAAGTCAATGCCTATATTTTGTTAATTATTTATTTCAGTAGGGAATTTAGAAGCTATATCCTCCTTTCCTTCGTTTGACACTCCCATTCTTTAACATCAATCTTTCTTCTATTACCTATTGAACAGGAATAATAAATAAATGAAGATAACATTTTGTGAAATATTCTACTGTAGTATATTTTAATTCTGAAAAGGACATCAGAGAGTATACATTCAAACATTTAGCGGTGAAATTGAAAAAAAAATGATAGGAAGAAATTTACACTTACTTTATATAGCATTGGTAAAGTTAAAGATTTGATTAAAAAATGATTTATTAAACATAAATTATAAATGTTTAAAATGTAATTAATGAAAAAAGAGGAAACTATATCCTTATTTATAAAATTCATTTCAACGAATATTTTGTTGTTGTAATTCTATATAAAAGAAACAAATCATAGTAAATATTAAATATTGCATACAGTTTTTTCCTTTCACTAATAATTTTTGTCTTTGAATTATGGTACTACAAATTAATTAAGAACTTTTTTTTTAACAATTGTCATTATCCCACCAAAAAAAAAGTGACAACGCTCCTTGCGTTACCATCCAGCCTCTGTGGGCACCTTTGGTTAAAGGGAGTTGATGGGTAGACGATCAAACCTTAACGAATTTATATTCTTTTACTGTACTTAAAAGAAAGCATAATAATCAACAAACAAACAATTCTAAAGTTCCTTAAAGTATTAACTCCTTCATTTCATAGGATTCACATTGGAAATTTGGTCTGTGAAAAGATATTTTCATGTTTAAAATCCCACAATAAGAATAATATACTCGCAATTCCAATTCATTTTCTTATATATTTTTATATTATGACTATGTTTTAAAGAATGAATTATATGAAGGTACACAATTGAGGTCAACATCCTTTCTACCCAAACTATTGAAAAGATTGTAAAACTAATTGTAATACAAACTAATTGTAAAATTGATTGACAGGATCTCATAAATTAAAGAAATTAAAAAAAAAAACAATAATAATAAAATTCACCATTTCCCTAGGAAATCCACTATTTGGTGTCATATATTGCGGAAGTTTTTAGTTTGACTTGATAAAGATGTCACCTAACTACCTACTACAGTTTGAAAGCTGTGACTCAAAAACACAAACTAATCTAAAAATTGGAAGATTTTGAAAAATAAATTTAAAATTAAAAATAAAGTTCTGCAAACAATTTAAATGAGTTGGTCCCACATTTAATGTATTACATACCAAACGACGCCAGTGGCCGATGTCGCCAAAAGAGCGAGTCACACCACTAAATTGTTAGAAAATATACTTGTAAAGTATACCTTGTTGAGATTAAAATGTTTAATTACAAATTCAATTTGAGACTTGTTAAAAACACGTTCAATTCCGTGCTTCCAAATCGATAGTCTTTTTCATTCAAAAATACATCAAATACTTGGAACGTTCGTATATAGCCAGATAGAAAGAGGAAGGCGTAGAAGGATAAAGGAATGTATTAGCGGCAATATTGTAACACTCGTATAATAAACTCAGCTAAGCCGGAGGGATATGTTTTATGAAGCAATAATAGGAAATTGGAAACGTTTGCATCTCAGACAAATCCATAAATTGTTACTGGTTTTATTTTGTAATAAAGCGAATTCACAATTATTTTACAACTCGTATAACCCATAAGGTGCATTTAGACCTATCGGATGGTACTCGGTTATCATACTCATAACATATTAAAATAAATAGTGCACAAATCTCGCACAAACTTTCTCATTAGTACAAACATCATATTTAGGTTCCTAAATCGAACTTCCACTCGCTACATTTGGTGCTTCAGGGCCTCACGATATTTTATATTTAAATCAAAACTTGTTTAGAATTTGGTACAACGGAACGCCGCCATCTTTATTAATAAAACTTCTCAAAACATTTTGCTCAAATATACCTTCTAATCCCTAAAAAAAGTAAATATCGGTTCAGGAATTATTGAAACACAAAGAATTTTCTTTCACGATTTGATGGGATATGAATGGTAATGATTAGAAAACAAATCCATTTCGATAACGTTTTGATTAAATGGAAATGATGAAACAATTATTTAATTTCACAAAAGGGCTTTATTGAGCTTCATGTGTTTCGTCGTTAGCCATTTTCAAGCCAAGCCTCATGTATGTCGCTCAATAAAGCTCTTTTGTGGAATTAAATAATTGGTTACATTATTTCCATTAATAAGGAATTCCATCAAGCACCGATTGTTGTCACATTACATTATAAATAATAATGGTACTAAAAATCCATTTCGATAACGTTTTGATAATGTAAATAAATAGTAATGGTTCAAACATATACATTTCGATAACGTTTTGATAATGTAAATAAATAGTAATGGTTCAAACAAATCCATTTCGATTACGTTTTGATAATGTAAATAAATAGTATAGTAATGGTTCAAACATACATTTCGATAATGTTTCGATAATGTAACTAAATAGTAATGGTTCAAACAAATCCATTTCGATTACGTTTTGATAATGTAAATAAATAGTAATGGTTAAAACAAATCCATTTCGATTACGTTTTGATAATGTAAATAAATAGTAATGGTTTAAACAAATCCATTTCGATTACGTTTTGATAATGTAAATAAATAGTAATGGTTTAAACAAATCCATTTCGATTACGTTTTGATAATGTAAATAAATAGTAATGGTTTAAACAAATCGATTTCGATTACGTTTTGATAATGTAAATAAATAGTAATGGTTTAATCAAATCCATTTCAATTACGTTTTGATAATGTAAATAAATATTAATGGTTTAAACAAATCCATTTCGATAACGTTTTGATAATGTAAATAAATTAATAAAAATAAAACCATTTGGAACACGTTTTAGAACAATGTGTTAATTATTAGAAATAAAGCAATTTCAATGAAGTTTTAGTATACGTGAAAGTTAGGGATTAAAACCATAGTTAGTTCCAACAGATTTTGGTAGAATGTGAATGTTAATAATTAAAAACATCAAGTTTTCTAGAATGTGAATTAATTATTAAAACAAAATTACTTTAATCGAATTTTGGTAAAATGAGAATGTTGATAATAAAACAAAGTCACTTCAATCAAGTTGGGGAGGGGGTTGATTTCAATGTTTAAAAACAAAGCAGTTTTGATAAAATTTTGTTAGATGTGATTGATAAAAATGAAGTTATTTCGAGGAAGGTTGGTAGGATGTGAAAGTTAATGATACAAAACATATCCACTTCGATCAAGTTTTCCTAGAATGTGAATATTAATAACCCAACTTAGCGACATATCCAGGTAAATATAAATTTTGGTTCGCTAGAATTTTGAAATATCAAAATGAACCATAAATATCTTAAGTTTCATTTTGTTTGTTTTTCAAATTACTCGCGAACCGTTAATTTACATTCTGATTTGATTACGTTTATACAAGTTATGCAAAAGTTATAGGAAAATCAAATTTTGATTTTTCTATACCAAGCTCATAATGTTCAAGATAATCAAGAAATATGTGTTTTATAGAGTTTCGATGCGGTACAACCCTAGCTTTAGCACCGTTTAACGACAGCTTAAACACATAAGCTGCATGTATTTGTTTACATCAATTTGCGCGGAACTTTATATTGATTGTTCTTAATGTCAGGTTACAAACAGAATTACTTTTCATCCCTGCTCTTAAGTGGAACTGAAATGTGTTTATTGAATTTTCCTTAAAAAAATCACAACGTATTATATCTTTTTATTTATAAATATTGTAAAATATAAATTTAATTCTTTGATTTTCGTCATAATTTGTGTCTGAAACGGATTCGATTAGAGAAAATATTCTGTTTTTGAACAAGGTGTTTTATAAAACAAGGTGAATCAGGAATTTATTTTAAAGATAAAGGAAGATCTCTATCCTTGTACGTCAAATATTAAATCCTTATTCTTTTCGGTGTTGCAGCCCTTACAGGAGCTTGATCTCATCAACCACCTGCCTTCACTGTACTCCACCACACGTCTCCATCTCCGAGGAAATCTTAAAAAATCCCTGAATTTAACCCAACGGCTGCAGACAGTATTCATTTGATTATTTCTTAATTACTTGAAAACAGTAATTGTCTTGAGATTCGCTATGTTATTTTCAGCATTAAGAATAATGTAATTTAAATTTCTAGGGTCAATTTTGAAATATAAGAACTTTCGTGTTTGGTTCTATAGTCTTTATTCACTATTTTCCCTTACACATGATAACCACCATTTGTTTTGATTAAGCTGACACAGGCTATATTTCATCACATCAAATCAAAATTTCGTATAATTTTATGGCTTGATTTTCAAGGTTAAGTCATCTCAACCCAGCACTAAAATATACCTGATTTGTTATTATTGTTCTTAACGTGGCTCACACGAAATATAATTAATTGTGCAACTAAAAATTTTCTTTAACGATTTGTTCACGATTTACTCAAATGTAACGAAAGAGTTGTAACAAAAAATTAGTAAATTTATATAAATATACTCCTTAAAATCACGATTTACTGCTTAAAAAAGAGACTATAGTGTCGCCTTAAAGGTAGAATACTAAAGTAAATTATTCCGACTTTGTTTAAATTTAGGAGAAATACGCACAGTTTGTTGGAGTTTAAAGACACAAACCATCGTACTAATTTGCAGGTGAGAGAATTATCGGTTTCAGAATAATTTAAATACAATAAAAGAAAAATGACAATAACTTTAATAGTAAAGCAATTTATTTAAAATATTCTTTCCACAAACATTGCACTAACGTTCCATACACCTTATTAAATTTATTTAGCTTTCCCTACAAATATTGGTTTGGAAATGATCGGACAAGTGAAAAAGAACCACATTGTCTTAGAAAGTCAAATATCATAAAATCTGTTCAAAATTATGAAGTTGTTACTAAACTTTTATTAAGGAGATTTTAAATATTCTAAACTTATTGAGCAAAACCAAACTCTGAGCCATCTGATAATTGTGTAGGTTTTTAAATATTTTTGGGCTGTTTTTATATTTATTGTGGTGATGGTGTACTGTAACTCTGCATCCACGGTATGTAAGCTAAACTCAAATTCGTCATTAGATTTTGTATAATATATACCAAATTGAGCTAAGAACAAATATTTTCAAAATAGCTCTAGACTGTAGAAAGAAAAGTAACCAGTGTAAAGAAAGGAACTATGTGTTATTAAGTAATTTCTTAAATAATTCTAATATATTAATTAATTAAATAATAAGTAATATATTACTATAATTAATTAAATAATTTATAATATAAATAATTTAGTTAATACGATCTTATTTATCGAAACTCAGGCATCTAAGACTATTAATTTTTCAACGACCATATCTACAGAATAACTTAACTCTAATTTTTTTCTCTGCATAAGAGCAATATAAGTGTGGGCCTGTGGGTATTTTAGTACTCACTGTTTTGAGGTAGCAATTTTGGTCTCATTTATTCAAATTTGATTACCTGTACAAATCGGTTCGTGAATTTCAAAATGGTTGCTGATTTTCAAAAGCAAACACATATTTTTATAGAATATCTTTTTGCTCGTAGGTTTTACAACATCCTTTCATAGCTCATTTTATGTAGCTTTAAAATCTGCATCTAATGAGTCAAAACGTATTTTCTACGAGTTAAACAAAAATTATTAAAAAATCGGCAATAACTCTAATAACGATAAACATTGCATTTTATTGAAAAATGGCTCTTTACAAATTCAAAATGAGACTGTTCTATTTTTGTAGTAGTTCATTGTTATCAAGACCCCACCTCTATAATAGCTCATTTAGTCCAGCTTGCTGATCTTATACATAATGTCAATCTAAAGGCAAGTGTGTATAAGTGAGTCATGGCAATACCCTCGCTGAATGATATTCTAAGGTCACACTGGAGGCGTGGTATGCCATAAACTTCAAGCTATAAGTCATGGAGATTGATCGTTCTATCGCTGTACAATATTATTGTCGACTTATCACCATGTGTGCATACATCAATTACATTCTGATAACGAGAGTCCTTATCAAAACAAACTTGTAGGTTTAGAGGTTTTGTAAACGTCATAATTTATTTATATTTGATACAGATGTTTGTAAATAGTTTTATTCATCATCCCATAGTTAAAATATTGCATCATCATTGGGAGCTTAATATTAATTTAAATACGTGAGAATAAATCAGACTAATTATTACTCTTCAAAAGTTTTCATATTTCTAAATGATCTCCCTTGGTTTTCGCCATGTCGGCCTCGTATTTTTATAACCTTAATACTTACATCATATTGTAGTATAACATAAGAAACAATACGATGGCAAGACGTTGACTTTCGTAATAGCAAAAACAATAGACCTATTTTTAATTTATAATAAATTTATTTTATTTTTTGAACAATATGCGATAAATTGTTAACAATAACTAGAACATCTAAGATAAAAAGATAACTTTTATGCTTTATGTTACGAATTATTTATTATTAAATTTGAAAACTTATTTGCTACGATAACGAATGTCTAAATATTTTTTTAAGTATTACGATAGCGTCCATCAACTTGTTTTCCATAAGTAGCTCATGCTTATTTAAAATAATTTTAATTATGTATGTGTATTTGGTATGAAGATGTTATGCACCATAATATATATCTGTAAAGCAAACGTTTACTAGACATCTAAATCTGTTTCTTAAATTTTTATTTTATTTTGTAGTTTATGACCACTTCAAATTTAAGTAATATTAAGGTATAAAGGGGAGGGAACAATTTTAAGTAATCCGTTTCAGTTATTCTGCCTGTAAGACGAACGTAGATTTATATGAAACTTTCTAGATGAAGAAAGTTACAGATTTTGTTACTGATATGTTATAAAAGTTATAAGGTTTTATAAGCCTCGGAAGCAGACATTTCAGAAGATGCGCATTCATTAGCATGAAACTGCACTTAAGAACTCAGTTTGCCAACTGTGGGATTATAGTACGTGCAACTCTCTACAAGTTTCTTTCATCATTACTTTGCCTTAAATATTATTAGACTCTAGTGGGACAGCCTACTTACTATGCGTCTACTATTTCTGAAATATAATTTATTGCTAATGAGTGTTGATAAAACTAACCTTATTTTGTCTTACCTTGACGTCACATATATACAATATTTAATGTGACACAGGATTTTCCAATTACTTACTTAAAAACGGTTATAGAATTCTAACAAGGACTTTTAAAACAAATTTTCGGTCGGTAAAATAAATTTAAACATTTTGTGTTTACAATTTTTGGAACAAGGAGTTTTAAAACAAATTTTGTTTTCAATGTACCGTATTGAACCACGACAGTTAACGTTTTAAAATATCAAATAGTCTAGTAACCGTGCTTAATTCCTAAGATTCAATCCTCGTGGCGGCTCAAGAATTTACGGTGTTGAACCATTATAGTGAGATCAATTGGGAAGCTACAATTCGTAGGGAACTTTGATGAGAATGCTAGATAGGAATTTCGTTGCGCTAACCCTATATTACCCCTCTGAGAAGCCTTCTAGCAGACCTAATCTGTTCGTGGATGTTACGCAACGGAGTTTAGTTTAATTTAGAAACCTAAGAAGTATTTTGCTTAACTTACCGCGAGAAAATGCACTTCGCTAGATATGGGATATTCGGTCTCGTTTCTAAACTTAACGCCTTAAAATCACTCACGACTGTAATAAAGTCAAAAGCAATTTTAAAGCTATGACTCGTATGTAATGAGCGTGCCATCATATTGTAAAGTATTGTATTCCCAACAGTTGGCTGCATTGTTTAGTTTAATTATACAACGTGCAACCACTCCGTTCCTATTGTTTTACAATCCTTAATTTAGCTAAGAGGAAACTCCGATGTAATTGCTATTATGTTTTCCAAAACAAAGAATCATTTAGTTTGGATTCTCTGTTCCACTTCTCAACTTTGTTTCAGGCACAATGGAAATTTTAATGAGTTTCATTGTAATTTATGCTATTTCATTGTGATAATCAGCTTTTATTTCAAAGTAAAAAGGAATTTACGCCTAACAATAATTATTATGAAATATTTTTAAAGTATTACTTTAAACTTTTTAAACTGTATTACAAGTTTTATATTACAACTTGTGTTTGTTGAGACAGGATTCTGTTAATGAACTAAATGTAACAGCCTTCAGAAACATTTGCTTAAATTCCAATTGCACAAATTTGTTCTCTCTGCTTTTTATAACAATTTAACTACCGTGTTTTACTCGGCGTTATAGATTGCAACTCCTTTAGTTTCAAATAAGAGGATTTGGATAAATGAATACACTTATATTTTTATATACAAAATGTTTGTTTCGTGATTACAAGTGGTTAACTAACAAACGGTTTAATTTATATTTTTGTATGCTTATTTATATAGTTGCTGTTTTACGTATGAAACTGACATTTTATGTTTTCAAAGTTTGTAGACGACATTTAAAATTTTGAAAACAGACTTATAACTTTTCGGTCCAAACTAATATAAGATTAAGTCTAAAACAATAAAGGTTACACAAACTTTTGAGAAATTTTCCCACACACATTCACAATCGAAATACTCAAAAAACGAAACTATTCGTCGAGGAAAGTGATAGTTCCGAAGTTGTCAGTAAGTTTGTAGACGACATTTAAAATTTTGAAAACAGACTTATAACTTTTCGGTCCTAACTAATATAAGATTAAGTCTAAAACAATAAAGGTTACACAAATTTTTGAGAAATTTTCCCACACACATTCACAATCGAAATACTCAAAAAACGAAACTATTCGTCGAGGAAAGTGATAGTTCCGAAGTTGTCAGTAAGTTTGTAGACGACATTTAAAATTTTGAAAACAGACTTATAACTTTTCGGTCCTAACTAATATAAGATTAAGTCTAAAACAATAAAGGTTACACAAATTTTTGAGAAATTTTCCCACACACATTCACAATCGAAATACTCAAAAAACAAAACTATTCGACGGGGAAAGTGATAGTTCCGAAGTTGTCAGTAAAAAAGTGAAAATCAACCATGGATTTTGTAGATTATTTAAATAAGGTCTAAACTTGTTTCACTTGTGTCATGAACTTATTTTAAGCATAAATATTATGAGATAAAATCACGTTTACGTGATTGCTGTTGTTTCATTTTTTGAAATAGTCCCTTAACTGTAATTTTCTATTATTTGCAATTATGGTTCTTCATGTTTCACTAAAATTTAAACGACATTGATAGAACCGGTATTATGAAAATACGTCTTTTAAACAAATACATGTTTAATTATTCCTTTCTTAATCAATGACTCAGGTACTGGCTAGTTGATGACCAATACGTTTGGTTGGTTCTTAAGGGCTACATTTGAGTAAAATTGTATCAAAATTGTTGGAAAAAATCGAAATTTTTGTTTTTGTCTTATGGCAGGAACCCACAAATTTTGAGTTCTCAAAAATTAAAATAACGTCCTGAGATATGAAAAAAATATGTCCACATACTAAATTTGATTGAAATCGGTTGATTCATTTGGACTAAAGAGCACTGCACAGATAGACAGACGACAAACATTAGTCCCCAAACAACTTTTTTGGACTAAAGAAGGATATTTTCTACGTGTATCTGATAGATGTCAGGTCGTTCTGAGGATATATTCTGTTTTTTAAAATCTCTTTCTGGGTGGTCTTTTATAGTTGTGTACCGAAGCTCTATTTTCCAATTTTTGTTTTGGACACCGAATAAAAATAAAAGACATTAAAATAATAAAAAAAATTGTAACATGGTGACCTTTCCATACCTACTTTTGTCCTATAAAAATATACGGGGAAAAACTCAGGGAGGAAAAAATTCAGTACAACTTTTGTTTGGTGTTACTGATATAACGATTTTTCCGATATTTATTTTCCCCTTTCGACTGGAGAATGTAACCGCATCAGTATTCTTGAACTTCAATTCAGTCTTCCATTTATTGTTTATTCAGACATTGAATTATTGTTTGATTGCGGATAAATTTGTAATTGTAAAAATATCCTTCTTCTGTAAAGATTGACGTTTTTGTGATTTTTAATATTAAAGAAATTCGTGTGAACTAAATACGTTAGTGATTATTGATAGTTTCAAATTGCTCCCTAGGGATTCTGTAAGCCCCTGGGGTGGTGGATGGGGAGCTATTCAGATATGAAAGGGATTATCTGAATATATTTAATAAAAGACCGGCAGTTCCGTGATTAGGGTTCCAATGCCACGACTAGGGCAATACAATTGTTGCAATCTAGAGACTTGAAGATTAGTTGCGGATGTTGTGGTTTTAGCTACAGTCATCACGTATCTGGAAATATGACTTTGTTGCTCACAGTCAGTACTGAGGATAGGACATCTGTTCAACGATAAAAAGTCTGGTAGACCACGTAATTTGTTTAAGGAAGTAATTAAAAAACAATGGAAGATGAGCCTATCCTGTTTCCATTCACTTCATAAATATGGTAAAGAAATCAGCTTTTGTGTGAGTTGATTAGCATCTTAAATAAATCGAAACTCACTAGACATTCAGCTGATACGCTGTCATGTTGGACAGAGAATATCTTTGGCGTTTTGTGCATCTGTTCCTTTAATGACATGGTAATAATATAAGCCGATTTACCAATGGAACAAAATGAGCTATTGTATGCTCATGCTCATATATGAGCTACAGACAAGATAACACGTTTTGAAACGGCCGCCATTTTGTAATTTTCC
Organism: Aphrophora alni; assembly: GCA_963513935.1. NCBI lineage: Eukaryota > Metazoa > Arthropoda > Insecta > Hemiptera > Aphrophoridae > Aphrophora > Aphrophora alni. Next base: position 56,659,561 of record OY740768.1, read on the forward strand.
AACCATTTTTTTTATTGTTTCAGTCATTTTGATGACTAATATATATTAGAAGTATTAAATATTTTTTGTAGTATATTATTCACTTGAAATAATTAATTAATTAATAATACTTGTTAAAAAAATGTATAAGCGTTAAAATCAATAAATTAATATGATTGTATACTTTTCATACCATTTATATACTTAGATGTAAGGTTTAGAAATTAGTCAATTTATTATTAAGTCTTATTTTAAGAAATAGTAAAATGAAAAATTGATTCCATAATAATTTCCTTTAAGCTAATCTTTTGTGTTGTTAATAATTACCAAGAACTCGTGTTTTATTTTTTTGTCGATTTATGTCATATCACTGATCTTGCGACAATTATTTTGATTTTTTTTTTGAAATAAAGACAACTTTGTGATTTGTTATAACTTTTTTTTGTAATATTAATGGATTATGAGTTATTTAAATTTAAAAATTTTGAACATCACTATTTACATGTTTAACAAATGTTATAGTATATCTCAATCCAATTTTGAGATATTAATTTTTCTTTAGAAATTACAAAAGGGCGTACAAAAGAAAAACGAAGGGGAAATTGTGATTTTTCCTTGGGACATTTTTAGTTCGTTTGGTGTGTACAATCAGAACAATTGAACAAGAATTGAACAAGAATAAACTATAAAGATTTTACACGTAAATTAAGGGGGAAAAGACTAGTAACATTGATTAATTTAATTCAAGAAATAAAAAACTGAGTTTTAGTCCTTACAATATATTATTATACAATTAATCATTGAAATGTAGAAAATAAATAATAATAAATACTTTAATTTACTATATATTATTTTATTAAGAACTTAATAGAAGAAAATATTGTAATTTTATTAGTGACGGTTCATAACATATATTAATTTTAAAATAAATAATTTTTTAATTGTTTCGTTATTATATTTTCTAATGAAGTACAATTTATTATACAAAATATTACAAAGTATCTTAGCTATTAAGTAAATATTTCTAGTTTCTATTTCATTAACTTTGAATTATTTGTTCAGAAAATTAATCAAACCTTATTTTTCCTTATACAAGATCTATTTTATCAAGTCTTATTTAGTAGAATAACTAAAGGGGAAATTAATTACATTTTATTAAAAAACTACGAGATCTAGAAGATAAGGGTAATTTGGCAAATTAAGTTGTCTGAGATCAAACTAAGGGATTTATTATGTTTATTTTTATTGTTTATTTTAACTTTTTATTTATTACAAATATTATATGACTGTTATTGTTTATTTACTTTAAATGGTGCCCCTCTCTACTTATACATTATGGTCTTGGTTATTTATTTCCGATTATCTATAATTATTGTTATAATATATTTAATTTAATTCAAATGTAATTGAAATATTCGTATGTGTGTTTTGATGTATGAGAAATATTTTTTATAACACAATTAAAAAAATTCAGATCATTAATACTACCTATACGTTATTAATTAGTTAAAAAAAATTGTTAAGCCTTTAGAGTTATTTTAATGTTAGTACTACATGCCTTGAATAAGGATTAGTGTTTTTGTAAGTATCTAGACTGAGTGTGTGTATGTGTGTATATAGTAATCACAATATAACTACTCAATACATCGCAGGACGAATACAAAGACATAACTTACCTTAAGTTGGAAGTAGGCAGAAAATTATACAGATAATTTTGGTTTATATTTACTTTTGATATGCGAACAATTCCTTTTTATTAGAATTATAAGGAGTGAAGCTGGTAGAAAGTTTAAGTAGATTTATATATTGTAAACTATGATGTAAATGAGTTTGTAATCTTAATGTGAGAATAATATTGGCGAACAGAGATTGCTGGGTCTTCAGAATGCTAATAAACTAATAAATAAATTGTCATAACAAAAACAGGTCATAAAATGCTCATCAAAACAAAACCAACATTTTTTTTCTTCAAATTGAGAAGATAAAGATATAAAGAAACAGGCCCGTAGTCCTCGAACTTTAATACCGTTGGGTCGAAAGAGAATAGGAGTTGATTAAGAGTGATCTGACAGGAAAGATAAAGCATGATATGTAACTGAAGACTACATGAAGAAAGATGTAGGTCTGAATATCTTTTCCCCTGCCTTATTTAATGCCACAACCCCAAAATTTCTTGGATATCAATAAAGCAATCAACACAGTTGTAAACAAATTTTAAACCAAATAAATGAACTTCACCTTAAAATGATTAATCCCTCTACTCCTTAGCTCAGAGATCTCCCTAAATTATACTTTGTCAAGTTCAGGTTGGCTGGTGGACCCGGGACAACCTGAGGCCACCCCTATAATCCCTCGCCGCGTCCGCCTGAGCTGTCCGCTGCCTAGGCGATGAGTCACCTACTGGCTGTGTTTATACAAATGTACACTTTTTTAACAGATAATAATTTAACATGGTTAAAAGTATATTTGAAATCTAATAAAAAAGTTATGAAAAATGATACCAAACTCGACCTAGGTATTAGAACATTTAATACGAACTTTATTAAGAATTGTGACTGCAACTTTTTATTTAGACAATTTAGAAGGCAAGTTTTAAGCTGTAATGAATAATAATAAGCTTTACTTATTTCAGATCGCTGTAGGTTTAATAGTTAATAAACTATTGTGTAGTATTGTATTTTTATTCTTGTGTAGGATTTGTATTGTATAGTATTATATTCCATTGTATATAGCATATTGTGTATATAACTTTTTCTCCAATTGTTATTTTTAATTTGTATTAAACACATTATATCCCAGTAAAAGATTTACTATTATTAACAAATTCTACGGTCAATTTACTTTTACCCAAACAGTCCCTAAGTAAAGCTTTTAATATTCATAACAGCCTAAAACTTGCCTTCTAAATAGTCTAAATAAAAAGTCGCAGTCACAATGTAAACAATTCTTAATAAAGTTCGTATTAAATGTTCCAATACCTAGGTCGAATTTGGTATCATTTTTCATATCTTTTTTATTAGATTTCAAATATACATTAAACATGTTAAATTATTATTTTGTTAAGAAAGTGTACCTTTGTATAAACACAGCCTTTAGGTGACACATCGCCTAGGCAGCGGGCAACTCAGGCGGACGTTGCGAGGGATTATAGGGGTGGCCTCAGGTAGTCTCGGGTCCACCCGCCAACCTGAACTTGACAAAGTATATATAAACCTATCATACCCGTAAGATCACTACTAAACTTCACTAACGTGCATCATACAAATATGCCAAATTTCTGGAAAAACTCCCATTTAGAACAAAATAAACACAGCCTCGCCAACAGCACAGATTTAATTTCCAAAATAAAGCAATACTTATTAACGTGAATCATACCTTAGTTTCGTTTGACATAACTAACATATATCATTTAAACCATCGCAATTACAAAAAAAAAATCCCACATTATCATTCCCAAACAAATAACAGTATTAATTATCTCGACCTCACCATAACCAAAATAAACAATGAATACATTTTTAAAGTATACACCAAACTTACCTTGACCAACAGCCACACAATCCGTGCTTCATCAAATCATCCCCATTCTCACAAATTAGCTGCGTACAACAGTCTATAGAACTCTGAACAATATTTCACAAAATAATAAACATTAGCAAACTGTTACCACTCTTCTATGATTGACAGAAGCTCCATCAAACGTAGAGGAAAAATAAACAAATTAAATAGTATTCCATCTTCCAACTTACCCTTCAAATACATTATCACCCTATACAACCGAATTCCAAAGCAATAGCATTCTCAAAGAAGGTTATAAACTAGTCGTATCCACATACTGAACAAGTGCATCATAACTAAAAACTCAAACAGCGGAGTAGGTAAGTTATCCAATGACAAATATTACATTAGACAAACTGACAGAAATTTCAAAACACGCTTCAAAGGGTACCTCTTTCAAAAAAATAAAATTACACCCACATCTGCCATGTTACACCAATCACAAATGTTGCAGCATAGAAAACAACATGGCAATAATATACAGAGGTACAAAGACTAAAATACTTGATGCAATAGAAGAATACACTATCTATTTTAATTATACAGATAATCCAGTCAGATTATTAAATGATAAATCGAACTCGCCTTCAATTGTATATGAGATATGACACAATAACCAAACTAAACAAACACCCTAACTAATAATGTGATCTACCTGCAGAATACCAGTCCACCAAGCCACTTAGAAATGGAATGTCCATTCTCATTTCACAAAAACTCGTATAATGTATGATGTACCCTAACGTCCATTGTTAAATGTCCGACCGTGTTCGATTATAGTATATAGTGTGTGTTTCGATATTGCGTGCTGTGTGCTCAGCTTGAAGAGGTCAACGGTGTTGATGAAACAGCTGTCGCTACACAACAAGATAGACTTACATTTTACGTAAGAAATATTGTAATGTAAGCTGAATGTAATCATTCAACGATTATGGTGTGTAGTGTGTGTTTCGATATTGCGTGCTGTGTGCTCAGCTTGACGAGGTCAACGGTGTTGATGAAACAGCTGTAGCTACACAACAAGATAGACTTACATTTTACGTAAGAAATATTGTAATGTAAGCTGAATGTAATCATTCAACGATTATGGTGTGTAGTGTGTGTTTCGATATTGCGTGCTGTGTGCTCAGCTTGACGAGGTCAACGGTGTTGATGAAACAGCTGTAGCTACACAACAAGATAGACTTACATTTTACGTAAGAAATATTGTAATGTAAGCTGAATGTAAGCATTCAACGATTATAGCATGTAGTGAGTTTCGATATTGTGTGCTGTGTGCTCAGCTTGACGAGGTCAACGGTGTTGATGAAACAGCTGTCGCTACACAACAAGATAGACTTACATTTTACGTAAGAAATATTGTAATGTAAGCTGAATGTAAGCATTCAACGATTATAGTATGTAGTGAGTTTCGATATTGTGTGCTGTGTGCTCAGCTTGACGAGGTCAACGGTGTTGATGAAACAGCTGTCGCTACACAACAAGATAGACTTACATTTTACGTAAGAAATATTGTAATGTAAGCTGAATGTAAGCATTCAACGATTATAGCATGTAGTGAGTTTCGATATTGTGTGCTGTGTGCTCAGCTTGACGAGGTCAACGGTGTTGATGAAACAGCTGTCGCTACACAACAAGATAGACTTACATTTTACGTAAGAAATATTGTAATGTAAGCTGAATGTAAGCATTCAACGATTATAGCATGTAGTGAGTTTCGATATTGTGTGCTGTGTGCTCAGCTTGACGAGGTCAACGGTGTTGATGAAACAGCTGTCGCTACACAACAAGATAGACTTACATTTTACGTAAGAAATGTTGTAATGTAAGCTGAATGTAAGCATTCAACGATTATAGCATGTAGTGAGTTTCGATATTGCGTGCTGTGTGCTCAGCTTGAAGAGGTCAACGGTATTGATGAAACAGCTGTCGCTACACAACAAGATAGACTTACATTTTACGTAAGAAATGTTGTAATGTAAGCTGAATGTAAGCATTCAACGATTATAGCATGTAGTGAGTTTCGATATTGTGTGCTGTGTGCTCAGCTTGACGAGGTCAACGGTGTTGATGAAATAGATGTTGCTACACAACAAGATAGACTTACATTTTACGTAAGAAATATTGTAATGTAAGCTGAATGTATTCATTCAACGATTATGGTGTGTAGTGTGTTTCGATATTGTGTGCTGTGTGCTCAGCTTGACGAGGTCAACGGTGTTGATGAAATAGATGTTGCTACACAACAAGATAGACTTACATTTTACGTAAGAAATATTGTAATGTAAGCTGAATGTATTCATTCAACGATTATGGTGTGTAGTGTGTTTCGATATTGTGTGCTGTGTGCTCAGCTTGACGAGGTCAACGGTGTTGATGAAATAGATGTCGCTACACAACAAGATAGACTTACATTTTACGTAAGAAATATTGTAATGTAAGCTGAATGTATTCATTCAACGATTATGGTGTGTATTGTGAGTTTCGATATTGTGTGCTGTGTGCTCAGCTTGACGAGGTCAACGGTGTTGATGAAATAGATGTTGCTACACAACAAGATAGACTTACATTTTACGTAAGAAATATTGTAATGTAAGCTGAATGTAAACATTCAACGATTATAGTATGTAGTGAGTTTCGATATTGTGTGCTGTGTGCTCAGCTTGACGAGGTCAACGGTGTTGATGAAATAGATGTTGCTACACAACAAGATAGACTTACATTTTACGTAAGAAATATTGTAATGTAAGCTGAATGTATTCATTCAACGATTATGGTGTGTATTGTGAGTTTCGATATTGTGTGCTGTGTGCTCAGCTTGACGAGGTCAACGGTGTTGATGAAATAGATGTTGCTACACAACAAGATAGACTTACATTTTACGTAAGAAATATTGTAATGTAAGCTGAATGTAATCATTCAACGATTATAGTATATAGTGTGAGTTTCGATATTGTGTGCTGTGTGCTCAGCTTGACGAGGTCAACGGTGTTGATGAAACAGCTGTCGCTACACAACAAGATAGACTTACATTTTACGTAAGAAATGTTGTAATGTAAGCTGAATGTAAGCATTCAACGATTATAGTATATAGTGTGTGTTTCGATATTGTGTGCTGTGTGCTCAGCTTGACGAGGTCAACGGTGTTGATGAAACAGCTGTCGCTACACAACAAGATAGACTTACATTTTACGTAAGAAATGTTGTAATGTAAGCTGAATGTAAGCATTCAACGATTATAGTATATAGTGTGTGTTTCGATATTGCGTGCTGTGTGCTCAGCTTGAAGAGGTCAACGGTGTTGATGAAACAGCTGTCGCTACACAACAAGATAGACTTACATTTTACGTAAGGAATATTGTAATGTAAGCTGAATGTAAGCATTCAACGATTATAGTATGTAGTGTGTGTTTCGATATTGCGTGCTGTGTGCTCAGCTTGAAGAGGTCAACGGTGTTGATGAAACAGCTGTCGCTACACAACAAGATAGACTTACATTTTACGTAAGGAATATTGTAATGTAAGCTGAATGTAAGCATTCAACGATTATAGTATGTAGTGTGTGTTTCGATATTGCGTGCTGTGTGCTCAGCTTGAAGAGGTCAACGGTGTTTATGAAACAGCTGTCGCTACACAACAAGATAGACTTACATTTTACGTAAGAAATATTGTAATGTAAGCTGAATGTAATCATTCAACGATTATAGTATGTAGTGAGTTTCGATATTGCGTGCTGTGTGCTCAGCTTGAAGAGGTCAACGGTGTTGATGAAACAGCTGTCGCTACACAACAAGATAGACTTACATTTTACGTAAGAAATATTGTAATGTAAGCTGAATGTAAGCATTCAACGATTATAGTATGTAGTGAGTTTCGATATTGCGTGCTGTGTGCTCAGCTTGACGAGGTCAACGGTGTTGATGAAACAGCTGTCGCTACACAACAAGATAGACTTACATTTTACGTAAGAAATATTGTAATGTAAGCTGAATGTAATCATTCAACGATTATAGTATATAGTGTGTGTTTCGATATTGCGTGCTGTGTGCTCAGCTTGAAGAGGTCAACGGTGTTGATGAAACAGCTGTCGCTACACAACAAGATAGACTTACATTTTACGTAAGAAATATTGTAATGTAAGCTGAATGTAATCATTCAACGATTATGGTTTGTAGTGTGTGTTTCGATATTGCGTGCTGTGTGCTCAGCTTGAAGAGGTCAACGGTGTTGATGAAACAGCTGTCGCTACACAACAAGATAGACTTACATTTTACGTAAGGAATATTGTAATGTAAGCTGAATGTAAGCATTCAACGATTATAGTATGTAGTGTGTGTTTCGATATTGCGTGCTGTGTGCTCAGCTTGAAGAGGTCAACGGTGTTGATGAAACAGCTGTCGCTACACAACAAGATAGACTTACATTTTACGTAAGGAATATTGTAATGTAAGCTGAATGTAAGCATTCAACGATTATAGTATGTAGTGTGTGTTTCGATATTGCGTGCTGTGTGCTCAGCTTGAAGAGGTCAACGGTGTTGATGAAACAGCTGTCGCTACACAACAAGATAGACTTACATTTTACGTAAGGAATATTGTAATGTAAGCTGAATGTAAGCATTCAACGATTATAGTATGTAGTGTGTGTTTCGATATTGCGTGCTGTGTGCTCAGCTTGAAGAGGTCAACGGTGTTGATGAAACAGCTGTCGCTACACAACAAGATAGACTTACATTTTACGTAAGGAATATTGTAATGTAAGCTGAATGTAAGCATTCAACGATTATAGTATGTAGTGTGTGTTTCGATATTGCGTGCTGTGTGCTCAGCTTGAAGAGGTCAACGGTGTTGATGAAACAGCTGTCGCTACACAACAAGATAGACTTACATTTTACGTAAGAAATATTGTAATGTAAGCTGAATGTAATCATTCAACGATTATAGTATGTAGTGAGTTTCGATATTGCGTGCTGTGTGCTCAGCTTGAAGAGGTCAACGGTGTTGATGAAACAGCTGTCGCTACACAACAAGATAGACTTACATTTTACGTAAGAAATATTGTAATGTAAGCTGAATGTAAGCATTCAACGATTATAGTATGTAGTGAGTTTCGATATTGCGTGCTGTGTGCTCAGCTTGACGAGGTCAACGGTGTTGATGAAACAGCTGTCGCTACACAACAAGATAGACTTACATTTTACGTAAGAAATATTGTAATGTAAGCTGAATGTAATCATTCAACGATTATAGTATATAGTGTGTGTTTCGATATTTCGTGCTGTGTGCTCAGCTTGAAGAGGTCAACGGTGTTGATGAAACAGCTGTCGCTACACAACAAGATAGACTTACATTTTACGTAAGAAATATTGTAATGTAAGCTGAATGTAATCATTCAACGATTATAGTATATAGTGTGTGTTTCGATATTGCGTGCTGTGTGCTCAGCTTGACGAGGTCAACGGTGTTGATGAAACAGCTGTCGCTACACAACAAGATAGACTTACATTTTACGTAAGAAATATTGTAATGTAAGCTGAATGTAATCATTCAACGATTATAGTATATAGTGTGTGTTTCGATATTGCGTGCTGTGTGCTCAGCTTGAAGAGGTCAACGGTGTTGATGAAACAGCTGTCGCTACACAACAAGATAGACTTACATTTTACGTAAGAAATATTGTAATGTAAGCTGAATGTAATCATTCAACGATTATAGTATATAGTGTGTGTTTCGATATTGCGTGCTGTGTGCTCAGCTTGAAGAGGTCAACGGTGTTGATGAAACAGCTGTCGCTACACAACAAGATAGACTTACATTTTACGTAAGAAATATTGTAATGTAAGCTGAATGTAATCATTCAACGATTATAGTATATAGTGTGTGTTTCGATATTGCGTGCTGTGTGCTCAGCTTGAAGAGGTCAACGGTGTTGATGAAACAGCTGTCGCTACACAACAAGATAGACTTACATTTTACATAAGGAATATTGTAATGTAAGCTGAATGTAAGCATTCAACGATTATAGTATGTAGTGTGTGTTTCGATATTGCGTGCTGTGTGCTCAGCTTGAAGAGGTCAACGGTGTTGATGAAACAGCTGTCGCTACACAACAAGATAGACTTACATTTTACGTAAGGAATATTGTAATGTAAGCTGAATGTAAGCATTCAACGATTATAGTATGTAGTGTGTGTTTCGATATTGCGTGCTGTGTGCTCAGCTTGAAGAGGTCAACGGTGTTTATGAAACAGCTGTCGCTACACAACAAGATAGACTTACATTTTACGTAAGAAATATTGTAATGTAAGCTGAATGTAATCATTCAACGATTATAGTATGTAGTGAGTTTCGATATTGCGTGCTGTGTGCTCAGCTTGAAGAGGTCAACGGTGTTGATGAAACAGCTGTCGCTACACAACAAGATAGACTTACATTTTACGTAAGAAATATTGTAATGTAAGCTGAATGTAAGCATTCAACGATTATAGTATGTAGTGAGTTTCGATATTGCGTGCTGTGTGCTCAGCTTGACGAGGTCAACGGTGTTGATGAAACAGCTGTCGCTACACAACAAGATAGACTTACATTTTACGTAAGAAATATTGTAATGTAAGCTGAATGTAATCATTCAACGATTATAGTATATAGTGTGTGTTTCGATATTGCGTGCTGTGTGCTCAGCTTGAAGAGGTCAACGGTGTTGATGAAACAGCTGTCGCTACACAACAAGATAGACTTACATTTTACGTAAGAAATATTGTAATGTAAGCTGAATGTAATCATTCAACGATTATGGTTTGTAGTGTGTGTTTCGATATTGCGTGCTGTGTGCTCAGCTTGAAGAGGTCAACGGTGTTGATGAAACAGCTGTCGCTACACAACAAGATAGACTTACATTTTACGTAAGGAATATTGTAATGTAAGCTGAATGTAAGCATTCAACGATTATAGTATGTAGTGTGTGTTTCGATATTGCGTGCTGTGTGCTCAGCTTGAAGAGGTCAACGGTGTTGATGAAACAGCTGTCGCTACACAACAAGATAGACTTACATTTTACGTAAGGAATATTGTAATGTAAGCTGAATGTAAGCATTCAACGATTATAGTATGTAGTGTGTGTTTCGATATTGCGTGCTGTGTGCTCAGCTTGAAGAGGTCAACGGTGTTGATGAAACAGCTGTCGCTACACAACAAGATAGACTTACATTTTACGTAAGAAATATTGTAATGTAAGCTGAATGTAATCATTCAACGATTATAGTATGTAGTGAGTTTCGATATTGCGTGCTGTGTGCTCAGCTTGAAGAGGTCAACGGTGTTGATGAAACAGCTGTCGCTACACAACAAGATAGACTTACATTTTACGTAAGAAATATTGTAATGTAAGCTGAATGTAAGCATTCAACGATTATAGTATGTAGTGAGTTTCGATATTGCGTGCTGTGTGCTCAGCTTGACGAGGTCAACGGTGTTGATGAAACAGCTGTCGCTACACAACAAGATAGACTTACATTTTACGTAAGAAATATTGTAATGTAAGCTGAATGTAATCATTCAACGATTATAGTATATAGTGTGTGTTTCGATATTGCGTGCTGTGTGCTCAGCTTGAAGAGGTCAACGGTGTTGATGAAACAGCTGTCGCTACACAACAAGATAGACTTACATTTTACGTAAGAAATATTGTAATGTAAGCTGAATGTAATCATTCAACGATTATAGTATGTAGTGTGTATCGATGTTGTGTGCTGTGTGCTCAGCTTGACGAGGTCAACGGTGTTGATGAAACAGCTGTCGCTACACAACAAGATAGACTTATATTTTACGTAAGAAATATTGTAATGTAAGCTGAATGTAATCATTCAACGATTATAGTATATAGTGTGTGTTTCGATATTGCGTGCTGTGTGCTCAGCTTGACGAGGTCAACGGTGTTGATGAAACAGCTGTCGCTACACAACAAGATAGACTTACATTTTACGTAAGAAATATTGTAATGTAAGCTGAATGTAATCATTCAACGATTATAGTATATAGTGTGTGTTTCGATATTGCGTGCTGTGTGCTCAGCTTGAAGAGGTCAACGGTGTTGATGAAACAGCTGTCGCTACACAACAAGATAGACTTACATTTTACGTAAGAAATATTGTAATGTAAGCTGAATGTAATCATTCAACGATTATGGTTTGTAGTGTGCGTTTCGATATTGCGTGCTGAGTGCTCAGCTTGAAGAGGTTAACGGTGTTGATGAAACAGCTGTCGCTACACAACAAGATAGACTTACATTTTACGTAAGAAATATTGTAATGTAAGCTGAATTTAATCATTCAGCGATTATAGTATGCAGTGAGTTTCGATATTGCGTGCTGTGTGCTCAGCTTGAAGAGGTCAACGGTGTTGATGAAACAGCTGTCGCTACACAACAAGATAGACTTACATTTTACGTAAGGAATATTGTAATGTAAGCTGAATGTAAGCATTCAACGATTATAGTATATAGTGTGTGTTTCGATATTGCGTGCTGTGTGCTCAGCTTGAAGAGGTCAACGGTGTTGATGAAACAGCTGTAGCTACACAACAAGATAGACTTACATTTTACGTAAGGAATATTGTAATGTAAGCTGAATGTAAGCATTCAACGATTATAGTATATAGTGTGTGTTTCGATATTGTGTGCTGTGTGCTCAGCTTGAAGAGGTCAACGGTGTTGATGAAACAGCTGTAGCTACACAACAAGATAGACTTACATTTTACGTAAGGAATATTGTAATGTAAGCTGAATGTAAGCATTCAACGATTATAGTATATAGTGTGTGTTTCGATATTGCGTGCTGTGTGCTCAGCTTGAAGAGGTCAACGGTGTTGATGAAACAGCTGTAGCTACACAACAAGATAGACTTACATTTTACGTAAGGAATATTGTAATGTAAGCTGAATGTAATCATTCAACGATTATAGTATATAGTGTGTGTTTCGATATTGTGTGCTGTGTGCTCAGCTTGAAGAGGTCAACGGTGTTGATGAAACAGCTGTCGCTACACAACAAGATAGACTTACATTTTACGTAAGAAATATTGTAATGTAAGCTGAATGTAATCATTCAACGATTATAGTATATAGTGTGTGTTTCGATATTGTGTGCTGTGTGCTCAGCTTGAAGAGGTCAACGGTGTTGATGAAACAGCTGTCGCTACACAACAAGATAGACTTACATTTTACGTAAGAAATATTGTAATGTAAGCTGAATGTAATCATTCAACGATTATAGTATATAGTGTGTGTTTCGATATTGTGTGCTGTGTGCTCAGCTTGAAGAGGTCAACGGTGTTGATGAAACAGCTGTCGCTACACAACAAGATAGACTTACATTTTACGTAAGAAATATTGTAATGTAAGCTGAATGTAATCATTCAACGATTATAGTATATAGTGTGTGTTTCGATATTGTGTGCTGTGTGCTCAGCTTGAAGAGGTCAACGGTGTTGATGAAACAGCTGTCGCTACACAACAAGATAGACTTACATTTTACGTAAGAAATATTGTAATGTAAGCTGAATGTAATCATTCAACGATTATAGTATATAGTGTGTGTTTCGATATTGCGTGCTGTGTGCTCAGCTTGAAGAGGTCAACGGTGTTGATGAAACAGCTGTCGCTACACAACAAGATAGACTTACATTTTACGTAAGGAATATTGTAATGTAAGCTGAATGTAATCATTCAACGATTATAGTATATAGTGTGTGTTTCGATATTGCGTGCTGTGTGCTCTGCTTGAAGAGGTCAACGGTGTTGATGAAACAGCTGTCGCTACACAACAAGATAGACTTACATTTTACGTAAGGAATATTGTTATGTAAGCTGAATGTAATCATTCAACGATTATAGTATATAGTGTGTGTTTCGATATTGCGTGCTGTGTGCTCAGCTTGACGAGGTCAACGGTGTTGATGAAACAGCTGTCGCTACACAACAAGATAGACTTACATTTTACGTAAGATATATTGTAATGTAAGCTGAATCCTTTAATATCAGATAACTGAAAGCTACGTTTCAAAATGATTGAAGTTAGAAATAATATTTAATCATAATATAAAAGAAATAAATCATTGCACAAAATTTCACACAATACGAATTCCTATAACTAATCGTCACCATAAATGTAAGTTCTGTAGTTGTCAGTCAAATAGTGAAAATCAACCATAGACGAATTCTTTGGAAAAATATTTATATCTTCAAATGGGGCCTAAGTTTACCTCACTTGTTGTATAAACGTGCCCTCTACGTAAATTAAGTCGTATTTCATTAAAATCAAGTTGATCATTTTACATTTTAAGTATTATTCCCTTATGGTAATATATTTTTATTTACGAGAGATTTTACAAAGAGGTTTGGTTTATTAATCTTTACATTTCACTAAAATTCTAATTAAATTGGTACAGATGGTAATAATATTTTTTATTTTTTACTGATAACTTACTAATAGTAATTTTTGGAGTTTTGTTTGGTTACACTTAAGGGAAATTTGTTTAGAATCGATAAGAATTTTTTTGCATATTATTTGTTTTTTTGCAAATAATACCCAAATTTTGAATAATCGAAAATAAATCAAATAAAGTCCCAAAATATGACCCATATAACAAATTTGATTATTTAGCTTTAGAACAGAGCACAGATGGTAGACGACAGACGCATATTCTTTAAAAAAACACTATTTTGGACTCGGAGGACCTCCAAATCGATATATCGGTAAAAACCCCTACATCGAGTTTTCTACCTAACACTTAACTATCTCTAGACACCGTAATGTGATAAAGTAGGCTACAATGTTAATAATTCAGATAGCGATGTTTATCCAAGAATAATTATTACCGGAAATGCGACACTCGTAAAACAAGCAGTACAGACCGTACTCTGTAGTAATAAAACATATTTTGAATGGATTGATATCGGTAACAAGCTCGTTTGTTGAAACAAATATTCGTATCTTAATTGTGGTTTGTGAGCCTAGGGGAAGGGAAGGGAGGGGGACATTTCCACTGCTGTGTTTGTCGTAGCTGATCAGATCATGTCGCCAGAACATAATCCAACAATGTGCTCACGCATTAAACTTCCCCCCTAGTCATGAAGAAGGATCAATTTACCAGAGGGTTCGTTATACAAATGCAATCACACAAAGTTTCCTGAAGAGACGGACTATCCTCGATTCAATTACGTACTTTAAAAAGTCCTACTTTATACAATTACAATAAGTAATTATTTTACTACCCTTTGTTCTAGAGATTCAATGTCAAAGGAAATCCAGGAGTATTCTTTCAAAGAGTTAGAGCTTCGTCCATAGCCTCAAATCGTTACAACTTATGTGTAATTTACTATATTTTTCCCCTTATTTTATTTTTTTAAAAGGCGATAAAGTCTCAAAAATCTGTTTTATAAAAAAAATAAGAAAAGAAGATAAAATAACAACCCCTAGTACTTCAATACTCTAATAGCGGCAGGGTCGGAAAGAACAAAAGATGGTCAAGAGAAATCTGATAGGAAAGATGAAAATAATAACACAAGACTACATGCAAAAAGGTGTAGATCCATCTAAGTTTGCTCGTAATTGCCAAGCTCGTAGAAAGTAAAGTGAGCCCTTACTATAATAAATTAATGTAAGGACTATTTTGATTTTTGTCTGTGTGTTTGTGTACACTTTCTTTCCTTGGAACTTTACACCCTCTCTTTTTGTTAATAATAAAGCAATGTAAAGAATGCATTATTTCAATTTCACGTGGTTTATTTTAATTGAAACTGGTTCTACAAATTCTATATTTTCACTTCGGTTTTGTTCTTTATAAGCGATGAATTAAAGTTTTACAACGCGTGGAAAACCACGTTAAAAGAACTCAATTTGAAAGTTTAAATTGCGTTTTCGTTTAGATTTAAGTTGTTCAAGTCAAGTTCTAATAGACTCTTTACTTTGAAAATAAAGATATTTCAGTTGGAAAAGTAAATTGTTTTAATAAGCATGTGAAAACTTGTTGCAAACACTTACACCATATTAGGTTGTGTAATTTGTTAAATATGGAAAGTTGTCAGAACTGAGCATATTTATTGGTTTTTTAATAATTATCATATCATTATATTATAAGTTTGTTAAATTTTATGCTGAATGTTTTATACGCAGCATTGTAATCAATAAAATCCATATGAGTTACTAAATATTTTTAACAACATAATTTATTTCCTGTAAAACAAACTTTTTATAGTCCTCAGATCTGAAATAATATATTTTACGTAATACTGCATCAAAAACAGCTGTTTTCACTATGCATTGAGATGGTAACGTTGTTCTTTTGTTCTAGGACCTAAAAACATCAGCTGAAGTCGAGGTCATCAGTTGTTACTTAGTTTATAGGAATTAATTAACAATTGTAAAGCATCTATAAAAACAATCGATACTTTCGATTGTAAATAACCTTTAAAACAGCTGTTACCATCGATTTGAAGGTAAATATGTTATAACATTTTAGTTTTTTTGAAATTATTTTTCTATATTATTTGCAGTACAACGAAAAATTTAGTTCATCACTTAGACCAAAAGAAGCTTTTCAATCCTCGTTAAACCTGAGCTTGTATCGAAAAGCTTCACTTTTGGTCCTAGTGGTGAAATATACTATAATTGTATTTCTATAGTTTGAAGTTAGTCCTCCGTAAATTAAACACCTCAGTTCATCTAAAGCTTTGGTTGTGGAGTTTTGTAAAAGACAATGCAGCTTCCTAATGAAATAATTCAATAATGTTAAGCAATTAATGTTGTAATTATTTGCTGCTAGATTTAAGGAGTACGAATTTTAAAAGGTGCAAAAACATTAAACAGAGTTTCTCACTTGCCCATCCTCAAAACCAAACAAAAACTATCCGATACTATTAGTCACCAAAAAAGTCAATTTGGTAGTTGTCAAAATGGCTTTGATGGTGTCTTTAATAAAATTTGTATATAGGGCTTTGCTTGTGTCATTAACCCATCCTAAGCGTAAATTGTATTTTATTAAAATCAAGTTTTAATGGCGATGATCAAGATTTATTTTAGTACTGACATCGTATTAATTTTTCACTTGCGATTTTTCATACGTGTTGGAATAATTAATCTTTACATTTTATTAAATTTAAACGAAACGTAGAAACGAATTTGATAAATTAAATAGCAGCTCCACATCAGGTTTTTAGTTTTCTTATCAATAACTAAGATTTGACATATTTGAAGAGATGGCAACCAATGCGTTTTGTTTAGGTCTTTAGAGGTCACACTTGATAAACTTTTGATCAATTTTGTACTTTTTCGTAATAGTAGATACTTCCAAATTTTGAATTACTGGGGGGGGGGGGAATATTTGAGCTGTAGATTATTGTACAGACGACAGATATCATTCCAAAAACCACACTCAAAAACGGATTTATCAGCAAAAATCTCGTCATCAAATTTTGAGCCAATACATAACTTTTTCTATACTACTTAAATTAAAAGTAAAATTCTTTCGTTTATTACATTATATCTTTTAATTGTTAAAATATTTATTATAGCTCTAAAATAATAGTTTCAAACATTTCAACTGTAATTTTCGTTTTCCTCGTGGTTGAGTTTGCCCACTGTTTGTGTTTATTCACTTTCCTTTATTTTTACGCGACAAACAACGTCTGGTTTGTTATGAAAATAGTTGATAAATGTTAGAATAAATAGTGAACAATATAAAACTTGCAAACTTCACCAGAAAATTGATTAAATAAATATTGAAGCTAGGCGAGAAAGGAATGCGGAGTTGAGTTTACGTGCAAATATTGATCCTTGTTACATAGTAGACTATAGAAAGTATTCAGCAAAAAGCCTTGCTGATATATTAATTTTGAAGATCACAAACAACAATCACGTGTATTTCCTTTTAAACTATGTCTGTCCGTGCAACTTATAGATTATATTGTAATCGCTGTAACTGATAGCTTCAACATATTTGTATATTTTGATCACATCTTCAGACCCTTTTTTTTAAATTTTTTGGTTATTTCAAAATTGGGTTAGCTGCTGGAAGACCCAAACACAAAATTTTATTTATTTTTTTAAATTGTGACGCTTTTAGAACGATATGTAGGCCTATGGTTATTTATTATCATTTTTGATCGATAATTCGCAAAACATAACTTTGTTGAATATGGTGAATCAATAGGTTTTGTTTGCGCCTAACATAGAAGTAACATTTTAAGGAAATTTGAACTAAAGTATTAGAACAGATTTTTAAAATCCTTCGCCCCACCCAAGTCTATTTATGTATCGTAGTTTCCATTTCATGAGGTTCACACCTTTGGCTGGCTTTATAATTCTTAAAATTTCGGCATATTGGATTAATAAAGATGTTACCAATTTCGAGATATTCAAACATTTTGGACAATGTCCAAAGTTTTTTATATTTTTTAAAATATGTCCATGGTTTATTTACACTTTTTGGTGTGTCCATCGTTTATTTACACATTTGGACAGTGTCCAGGGTTTATTTACACTATTTGGAAGGTGTCCATAATTTATTTACATTCTTAGACTGAATCCAAAGTTTATTTACAGTTTTTAGTCTGTGTCCGAGGTTAATTTACACTCTTAGGTCTGTGTTTATTTACGCTTTTTGTACAGTGTCTATTTGGTATTTAGACTTTTTAGACTGTGTCCATGGTTTATTTACACTTTTGGAATGTCTCCATGGTTTATTTATATTTTGGGTCTGTGTCCACGGTTTATTTATACTTTTGGAATGTCTCCATGGTTTATTTATATTTTGGGTCTGTGTCCACGATTTATTTATACTTTTGGAATGTCTCCATGGTTTATTTATATTTTGGGTCTGTGTCCACGGTTTATTTATACTTTTGGAATGTCTCCATGGTTTATTTATATTTTGTGTCTGTGTCCACGGTTTATTTATACTTTTGGAATGTCTCCATGGTTTATTTATATTTTGGGTCTGTGTCCACGGTTTATTTATACTTTTGGAATGTCTCCATGGTTTATTTATATTTTGGGTCTGTGTCCACGGTTTATTTATACTTTTGGAATGTGTCTATGGTTTATTTATATTTTGGGACTGTGCCCATGGTTTATTTACACCTTTTGGACTGCGTCCATTTTTATTTAAACTTTTTGAAGTGTATGCATGATAACTTTTTGGTGTGTCATGGTTCATTTACAATTTTTGAATGTGTCCATGGTTTATTTATACTTTTGGACTGTGTCCATGGTTTATTTACACTTTTTGATTTGAATATTCCAATAAGCATTTATACAAAAATGATTAATAGGTACGTTAGTTTTATTCTTATGGGCACTTTTTATCTAAATCTATTTAAAATAATTCAAAATAATCGACTAATTTAAATGTTGGTTTTATGGCAGCTACACACAAATTCAAAGATTGGTTGATATCTAATTTTATTTAGCGACTTGTAAGAAGGTTGTAAAATATGTTGTACACAGTTTATTTATCTGATTTGTGAGAAAACCGATTTGAAGATAAGTAAATCTTATTGAACCGGTTATATAAAATACTTCCGTATTAAACTAAATGTAAATTAGTCTTAATATCTTAACATTAGTCTTACTATCTTTCCTCTCCTCAATGTATTTCAGGTCATAAACTCGATCACAGATCGGATATTTAAAACGAGACTCTCGGATCTGGACTGTCCTCAAACAGATCGAACTTTTTTACTCCTGTTTGCATCCTAGATGGTCACTAAAATATTTCTTTGTCAGTAAAGGGCTTCTACGGGATTAGGGTCGCCTCGAGTTGGTAATTTGTAAAGCTTTGTGACTGTAGAAGATAGACGCTTGCAAAAAGACTTTATCTGCTTTACCAGTGCTTTATTTACTTTCAAAGCAGACTATGTTTTACTCTCACTCAGCTCCTTTATTATAATCCCCCTTCCCATGTCTCTCTCTTTTCTCTGTTGAAAAAATAATTTACAGTATATATAATATTTATAGTAAATTTTAGTTAAACAAAACACGAACCAAATTAATTTTCACCTTACACATTACATAGCATAGAAAATCTTACGTCCTCTCGAAAGGTTAAAAAATTACTAGATTTTTATAGAAATATTAATATTTATATATCCGAGTAAAAAAAATAAATAAAAAAATCTATATATATATATACGTATATATATAGATTTTGAAACAGTTGATCATAATCTAATGCTGATTTGTGTCTGATGTTATTAGAATTTGTTATGTATACTATGTTTTACAAATCGTTAGACAAGTACGTTAAGCATCAATATTTGTGAATTAAATGGTGCAGATTTTGAGCTTATAATTTATTTATATTTTTTATAGTTTTACGAACAACCCTATAGTTCATTGTGTGTAGCTTTAAAGTATGTATAAAATGGTACTCCCCAAAAGCAAAATAAAACGTAAATAAAAAAAGACATTAAATTGACGTTGTTTTTAACATATTTAATTATATATATATGGGCCATAAATTTCTTTCGCTTGTCCCAAAACGGGTCCTCAACATAAATCTTAATTAATGAAAATCAACCTTTTAATGACGGTGGATAAGGATCATTTTACTTTTTTGCCAGTTATTTCTGAAACGTAATATTGTTTTACTTGGATTTTACACATGAATTTTTGTCATTAGTCTTTAAATTTCATTAAAATTCGATGTAAATAGTTAGAATCGATTTCAGAAATTAAGTCTTTTATAAGAGCATTATGACCGATATTAAAATTGTTTTACCAGTAACTCACGAAACATCACTTTTGAAGAGAAGGCGACCAATGGGCTAAGTTTCGTTTTCTTCTTAGAGACTACGGTTGGGATAATTTGTAGAGAAAAGTAATGTTTTTTAGGAGATACCCCTAAATTTTGATTTATACAAAAACTATAAAAAGTGCCGAGATATGGACAAAATACGCCCACATACTAAATTTGATTAAAATTAGTCCACGGATTGGACTGTAGTGACGACAGACAGACATCATTCCAGGTGACTTCAATTATTAATACTAAATATGTGTCAGCGTACCAGCTACATTCCGAGTAGAGTTGATGAAATCGATTTACTAAATAACGTATAGTTGTAATTCCACTGTTTATATTGCATAAACGCCTAGATTTCGTCGTTTACAGTCAAGTCAATCTTGATAGAACAACATCCATAAAACCAGTTTGTTGCACGTCCGTGTATAAGAGTACTTAAATGATACTCTGAGTTCCCTTGTAATTAAAACCAGTTCCGTGCCTGTCAACGATGTGCATATTGCTCTTTTTGCTGGTTGGCACCGTAAGCTTTGTTTTTGTCCTTGTTCTCAATTAATTGTTATGGAAATGATTAATTAGAGAATTTATTAATTGAATTAAAAATTGAGAGAGCAGAATAATTTTAATTAGGAAAAGATAAATTAACCGGCCATTCAAAGCTCAAATAAAATATAATGTTTTATTTGTCTTTCTAAGTTGTTAAAGAGGAATGTTATAACAATACATATTGTAAGGAATATTTTTACACAAATCAAAGCACAATTTTATTGACAAATTTAGGAGAAATGTTTGAGTGATTCTAGAAAGTAACATCGATACAAATTCCTGTAAAAATGTTCCGAAATCTCCAATTGTAGGTGGGTTTGAATAATTTGAATATAAAAAAAAAAAAAAATTTCAGATACAAGCAATTACAGTTTTATAGAAACTTTTCTTTCTAAATAAACATTACAATCACTTTTCAAAGGTTTTGTTAAAAAACAAACTGTAGATAGTGTGTTATAATGTTGTTAAGGAGGAAAACTGTTGACGCGTTTTCCTTTTAATTTATTTTAAAAGAATGACGAGACATTTATCAAAACCGACTCAATACAAAAGTAGAAACTTATCATTTAACCACTATGACGCACAGGAAAGCCTGTTATGTATATCATTACTAAGCAAAACAGATTCAGGCGGACAGCGGGTACATTTATCATGAATTGAATGTAAATCCTGACCCTCATATCTACGGATTAGAACACTAAAATAGATCCAAGATATCGTAAGTTATTAATTATTATACATTGTGACGTGTGACGTCTAGGATAGTTATTCAGACAAGCTGACGTTTGAAATTAATTTATCTAAATTTTATATTTTAATTTATTGAAAAGTCACAGTTTAACTGCGATAAATAAGTATTTATTTATAGGCACAGTGTAACTGGTTTCAATAATACGAACATTGTAGTAGAGAATAAATGTAGCAAAATATTGCATTAACTTTCTCACATCGCCAACCAATCACAAAATCAAATAGTATTCGTTGTCGGACGTCGTCTTAGATTTATAAATAAATATTTTCATAAAATGTGTTGATTTAAATGAAGACTAAAGTTTATTTCTTGTGTCAATGAATCGTCATAAGCGTAAATGTGATTGAAATCGAGTTTTATAGACTTTGCTCAAAGTTCATTTTCGTTTTTTATAAATTCTTCCCGAATAGGAAATTATTTTTGTTTGAAATCTTGCACATTCGTTTGTCAGTATTCACATTTCACCAAATTTGAGCGAAATCCGTGGAGACTTTATGATGAGAAATTACCGTTTTTTATTACAGCTCCATGGACGATTTTTAGGTTTTTACAGATAAATCGGCATATTTTATCTGAGAGATGGCGTCCAATGCGTTTTATTTTGGTAATTAGGATTACATTTTATCAAAATCGTAAAGCGGATTTTGACAAAATCGGAATTTTTGTTATCACAGGTACCTCAAATTGTGAGTTAAAAAAAATAGTAAAAAAAAAATCCGAAATATCCCCAAAATATGCTCACATATTTAATTAGAGTTGATCCACTCATCTGTAATTACTGAACAGACTACAGACATCATTTCCATCTTTTTTATACTAATAGACCTTGAAAACAGATAATTTTGCGAAAAACTCGACACCGATTTTTGATTCATCACATAACTTTATCTATTTTATGTACATGTGAGAAAGTAAAAATATATGTTACATAATATACGCATATAATACGTCCTAAACAAATATTTGTACTAAATATATAAAGATGGCTGAATCAGTATAATGTAAAGGTTCTTTATAAAGTAAGAAATGTGACTGATCACGAAACTATTTCAAGCCCACTCACGATCAAATCTAATCGTCAAATCTTAACCTTACAATAGAATGTACGTCAATCATTTTTATAGTTTTGAAAGTACAACCTGACACACGATCCAATCTGTGACGTAAAGTCAAGTTATTAATAGTCTTAATAACATAGTGTGCAAACATTGCACAAATCTCATCCATTCCTAATTGAAATACAAAACTATTCATCAAAAATGTTAGTTCGTTAGTTATCAATTAAAACGTGAAAATTAATCTGGAACGCCATGCTAATTTTGTAGATTATTTTTATAGCATATTTCATCACTAGGACCAAAAAGTGAAGCTTTTCAATACAAGCTCAAGTTTTCGGAAAATGAGGGAGGATCGAAAAGCTTCTTTTGGTCCAAGTGATGAACTATGTTTTTCGTTATACTGCAAATAACATAAGAAATCAATTTCACAAAAACTAAAATGTTATTACCTATCTATCTAATCGATGGTAACACAGCTGTTACGGTTTTTACAATCAAGAGTATCGATTGTTTTTATAGATGCTTTACAATCGTTAATTAATTCGTATAAGCGAAGTAACAGCTGATGACCTCGACTTCATCTGATGTTTTTAGGTCCTAGGACTATAAAGAAAAACTTTAGCATCTCAATGCATGTATTAAAAACAGTTGTTTTTGAAGCAGTATGAAGAAAACATATTTATGCTTCTCATCATGTTTAAACGGTCAAGTTTCATTTTCGTTTTTAGGGAACGTTTGTAACACCAAGGCCGTTATAATTTCATGCCATTTTCTTTCCGTTTGTCTGTCTGTAAGTCGCAAACATTCTACACAGACAACACGATAAATCCTCTATATTTCAAACTTTGATTTATATTCTTTGTATTGTTCCACATTTAGGAAGAATATAGCGGTAACAAAAAAGATCTTGGGGTGGTCTTTCTTGGATTAAGTAGTGGTATAAACTATCAAGTAGAAAAAATTGTATTTTTGGAAATATTATGTTTGGTATCAAATAAAACTAACAGTTATTCTAATTAAGAATATGTATGTTTATTTGACGAAGAAACTAATATGGCGCTACGATGCTTAAAGACTTCTACTTTATACAAATAACTGTTATTATATGCTACGTCGTGTGGTTTTAGCACACGTTTGACCTTTTTATTTATTTGGAAAATATTATTTAACAAAATTTTTCCATTATTTGACATTTCACACACTGGTTTGAGCCAATAATCTTTAGATTACGCCAAAATTTGGATGAAATTGCTAAAGCTGGGAAATTAGAGTTCCATGGATGATTTGTTTAGTTTTTATCTGCAACTCAAAAACTGGCATTTTTAGACAGAGAGCGATTAATTCATTTTGTTTTGGTACTTAGGGGTTACGTTTTAGCAAAAGAACCAATTTTAATAAAGCCTACTCCCAAAGTTTGGTTTATTGAAACAATGATAATAAATCCCGAATAAAATCGGTCCAGAAGTTTTTGCTGTAAAGCACTGCTCACACGATAGATTTCATTCCCAAAATCACTTTTTTGACTCAAAACGACCACAAAACAAATATGTTCCCGAAAAACTAGGCACCGGTTCCTTTGTCTACATACCTTTTTATAATACAAAAAATACGTATATGTGAGAATTTAAAAACGTGACCTATATTATATTTTAATTAATATAATATATTCATTTTTAGTTTGATTATACATTAATAACATAGGTTTATAAATTGTAGTCTAATAATATTATTAATTTTAGGATGAGTCACATAAAACTTATTTAATCTCAAAAATACAAAATTAAAGCAATAAATTTAGCAAATTGTTTATTGTTAATAAATTTAAAATCAATTAACAATATTTTCATCACCTTCAGTATTGGAAACCCATCAAATTTAGCCAATATATACAGTAAATATAGGACAGATTCTATTCTATGAAATCATGCAGCTAAATCGTTAAATCAAAGATTTGACATACATTCTCCTGTGACAGATGATACATTGTTGGATTGAAGCATCGGATACAGTCAATTTGACGACTGGATTTGATCATGTGTCTTGAGCTTTGGAAACGGACTTATTTATATAATGTAAATAAATACCAGCTGGCTGTTATTTAGCCATCTGTTAAATTGTAATTGCAACGAGGTTTTACTTATTCGTATGTTAACTATTACAAAAAATACATTCATAAGCGTAATAGTTTTATAAATAAGTAATAGTAAAATACATTCATTCATAAAGCGGAAATATAATTAATTGTGTGACATTTTTTATCATTACAAACATGTACTGGACTTGATCAGTATTATTATGAATAAGCTAAATATTTCTCAGTAGGTTTGGGACACTTCTGCGTCCGAATGTAATGGTTTAATAGACGGCCCGTGCAGATTTGTCCCTATCAAAGGCTCATAAAGTAGACGGACAGGAATCAGGAAGATTTTCCACTGAAGTTTTACAAGTACAAATGTTTTTCAGCCTTAGAGACCAAAATTGGATGGCTTAGATACAACAGAAGAGTTTTCGGGTGGTGTATGAAGGAAAATACAAATCTTTAGAATCTTTATGTTAAAAGTTAGATTGTATGTTGTCAATTAAGATATACGTTATATTTTAGCTTTGACAATATCAAAGGGTTGCTAATGGAAATGCGATAAGATTAATCTACACACAATATCTGAACCGTACGATTGATGTATTGTCTAGTAAAAACAGTGAAAAGACTGAGATCTATTGTTGATTTCGTGAGTTCTTGGAAAAGCTCAGCCTTTAAAACCTATTTGTTTTCGAACAAAGTGTGCTTGCTTTGGATCAGCCTTTGTCTCTACTTACTTTATAAATTACTTCTGAAGTTCTTATGTGACCTTGAACTTTGTAGTACTATATTTTCAGACCCATTTTAATCTAGTTTTGATTCGACTATACAGAGATATTAGGTTATCGGTGTTTAAAATCATCTACTCGTGATTTATCTAAGGAATAAATTTAATGACAGTATACATGTGTGGCTTAGTCCAAAATACAAGTTATAATGATCAATATAACATTCAACTTTTAATAATAAATATCAACTGAATATAAAACGTTTAATTTAGATGGTTTAGGAACATATTAAAATATAAATAAACATTTAAGAATAGAATATAAGAATATATTATACTTTTATATACACAATATAAACAATATATTAATAACAATTTTATTATACATAGTGTCTTTTTTAACTGTGCCACAATTGGTACTTTGGAAACGGTAAGATTTACAGGAAACTTTAAATGGGGGACTTCACCTTATTTTTTATGTCCATTATAAATATGAATTAAAATTTTTTAAATTCGGCTGCCTATTTCCAATATGGCAGCCAATTTTAAAATTTGATATGGAACACTCTGTATGTTAGGTTTTTTTTTTTCAGGTGTAAAACAATATTTTATTCTTGGATATTTAAAAAAAAATGTTTAGCCGTTTAGGAATTACAGGCACTTAAATTTCAGAATAATAAATATGCCTTTGATATGCCTACCAATTATAGATTCCCACATAAAATGTTACAACAGCTAACTTTTGAACCGTTGGGTGTACAAATAAGTTTTGAAAAAAGTGCTAAATTTCATTAAAAACAGGGATTTGATTTTTTAAATATTATTTCTATATCTTATTTACAAGGTCTAATACATCCAGTAATAATTACAAACTGTTGTAAGTCAGTTGGTGTTTTATACAACTATCAGAAAATTATGATTCTTGTTTTCTGTCAATAAAATTGTTAACTAGGACGTTACATGAATATTAACTTTAAATTGTTTATTAAATAACGTGATTAGACTTTTGAAAGCAGTTAAAATTATACATAGGGCCTAAACATAGGCAAAACGTGGTATTTTTCAAAATTTGCGGGCTCTAGCTCCGAAACTATTGAGATTAAAAAAAAATATGAAGAATAAAAAAGTATTGAAAAAATGTATACTATTCATATATGCAAAAAATACAGGTGTTCCAATAAAAAATTTTAAAGTTGGCCGCCATATTGGAAAATGGCGGCCGAATTTTAAAATTATAAATTCATATTTTTATTGGCAGACAAAATAAGGTGAAGTCCCCCATTTAAAGTTTCCTGTAAATTTTACCATTTCCAAAGTACCAACTGTGGCACAGTTAAAAAAGACACTCTGTATATTTAACATTATAATTTATTTAATTTTTATTTAAAAAATTTGTGAACTTTCACTGAACTAGGATGAAATGAAGTAACAAATAGAAACCAACCTGGGATTGAGCCCGGGTACATTAGTTTTTGTACAGCAATGGCCTATTTGTGAACTCCCTGGTCCTACTCTAACCATATTTTCTCACTTGTAATTTTTATTACCATTTTTTTTTTTAAGATTCGCAATTAATAAAGTCTCTTTTAAATATCTATAAAAATATAGAAGTTAAAATTAATACAAGTGAGAGCATATTGGAGCTCACGGAAACAGTCAGTTAGCTCAGAGGTGAAAAAGTCAAAGAACCTGTGTTCAATCTCAGACTTGCTCAGATTTGACTTAGATCCATTATAACTATAGAAAATATTTAAAAGTTTGAAAGTTATGAATGTAAGAATTATGTGAGATCTCGTTTTATCTCACAATTTAATTCCTTCAACATAGTCGATGTTTTTAAATATTACCATATCATTTGGAAAATATTGTCATGAAATCAATGTAGGAAATTGATTAAGGCACATGTCTTCATTCGGTTTTAAGTTTAATCGGTAGTATGTATTTAACACGTTATTACGTGACTAAGTACATTGATAAAAAACAATACCTAAAATAAACGTAAGATGTATACAAAATAAAACAAACTAGTAATATTTCCCTTTAAAAGGGTTTGAGGCGAATCTACTTTCCATTATAGCTCTTAATGTTAAACTACATCGTCAATGCATTTCGTACATTGGCAACTAAATATTAAACTCAGTATAGCAGAGTAAACGTAGACAAAAAATTAATGCATTTATTAAACTCTTATAATGAAAACAACATTTGTATACAAATGTTCAGATTTCATGTTATTAAAATATCCATTGGATGAGGATTACAAAATTAATAAACGATTCCAATTCACTTCAAAACTGAATGTGTAAATGAGTAAGAAAATAAGGTGAGTAATTCAAATGACTTAGATTTCCGCATTCTGTCTGCAGTCCGCAATTGGCGTGATTAACAGAGACAAAGATAGAGCTAATAAAAAGAACAGATTTCTTGGACATACGATTTTGTATTAAGTAAGATTTCATGTAATTATGTAAAGTTGTTTAAAACAGCAAGCATTAAATATTTAGTGTTACGCTAATATCAAAGAAGGATTGTAAGCTTAAAGTTAGTGTTTTAATGCTGAAGTAAAGTAGCAACAATAATTCTAGAGGCGTAGAGCAGCATAACTCTCGCAGCTGGTACAGAACCCGTGTCAAACGGTCAGCCATTATTACAGCAAATGGTCAGCTTAAAGAAAGGAACTTCTACTTGTATGTCAGCCCACACATCACAGTGCTTATTTATGTTGGAACTTATTCAACCCAAAGGGAAATCTTGACAGTTTTCTAAAGGTCTGAAAACAAGAAATAGTTAACTGTTAGAGGAACAACGTTTTAGAACACAACATATAAAAAATTGTGTAAATAATGTAGGTATCAGTCAGTTGATTTGGACTATACATTAACAAACCTTTGGATATCTTTTAACAAACCTCAAATTTCTTAAAATATATTTCGTTAAATGCGGTATTTTTATAAGAATTTTTTATTGTGGATCTGATGATGAGCTAATGAGTCCGAAACTGCAGTATTCAAAGTCAATAGAAGAAGAAAAAGAATTATTGGGCATGTAGTCAGGCAACTGTAGATATTATATATTACTTCATTTTAAAAGGTTTGTCTCTAAGTAGCTGGACATGTACAATGAAGATCACATCACAAATCTCAATTAGGTGTTTTAATTTTCCACTTTTTCTATTATTGTTGTTAGTAATTTCTAATTTATTTTTATAGTGATTTTTTATTTTTATGGCTATTGACGCTATGATCAGATATTTAACACTAATTTTCTTGTTTTATATCTAATCGAAAATGTATTCTAAACATTCTTCAATTATACTCTTGTCTTGTTATTTCAAAAGAGAATGACAGCAGTTGTGTGATGCACCTAATTTAGTTCACTGTCACGAACAATTTTTGACGAATAACATACTTCTTAAAGTAGTCACGAGATAGTCTAAAATGTTGGAGAAGGCAAACCTACCTTTCCTGACAGAGTTTCTTATTGGATCGGACAAACATACAGACTCAAAATTCTGTCTCGCAAGTTTTCTATCTTCCTTCAACAAATCAAATATTCAATGTAAATAATAATTTAGCAAGATAGATAAAAAAACACACATTCTCTCTTTTACTGTAACAAAGCTTATTATCAAATCAGATGTCCCACCTTACAACAATAAATATTGAAAGAAGATTCAAGTTTAGATGGAAGCGTGGAATTTATTTCAGGATGAACACATCTGTGAGTCAAGTTTTCCCCAGATCTGATCTGTGATTGAGCGTGTAGCTACTCTTTAACTCCTTGACAAGGAGTTTAGTTTATAATTTATGTTGCTTTAGTAGACGTTTTCTCGTTGTTGTTGATTTATATTGTAATAAAAAGTGTAATTATTTTGTAAAAAGTTAGACAAACAAAAGGCCTTTGTGGCGGTGTCGCTCTAAACTCAAAGCAGAGACACGAATTAGAACAAAAACTTTTCAACGTCAATCAATACACTTTAAAATTTTATTTATTTACAAAAAAATTTCAGCGTCTTAATAGCCCACTAAAACAAGATTTAAAAAACCTACTGATTTGAGAAAAATCTATCGTTTTTGAAATTTGGTGTTTTCTCTCCGATTGACGAGAAAAACTGAACAAATGAGTTGAGGTCACTATAGTTCTCTTCTTCTAAGAGGGGGGGGGGGAGGGGACTGGGTTAAAATATTTTAAATTTGGTAATATAAATCATAATATTCTTAAAATTACAAGTTGTAGCTTAACATAAAAAATTCAAACATTCTTGTAGTTTTATCCGTTTTTCTACAATAAAAATTAACGGAGTTATGAATTATTAAAGTTCGCTTTCTACTTTTATAAGTTAACTATAGTTTTTTCTAAATAATTAAAAATCAATAATAAATATAAAAAACGATATTTGAAATGAAAATTCTAGGTTATGAGATAAAAAATATCAATGTACAAAAGCAAAAGTGGTTTTAGTAATAATTAACAAATACACAACTTTCTTTATTATTAGTTAAATAAAGATTTATACACAATTTTGGTTTATTTTCACAAAGTTTGTTATATTTTTACAAAGTTTGTTATATTTTAACAAAGTTAATGTTAAGTTGTATTTTTACTCGAATGGCGGTCCTCCTTGCTATAAGTTATAATATAAAGAAATTATTCCATATGTTGTCATATATATAAATAGTACGAAATTATTAATATATTTAGCCAAGTTTCTTTTCTTGTAACAAGATACTATAATATATCTATTCTGATTTTCTGTATCTATGAGCTTGGGTGCATGTGTGTGTGTGTGTGTGTGTGTGATCCTCTAAACGATGGAAATGAGTGAAATATTATTTGCGGATTGACATCAGCGAAGTTTAAACTTATTTCTACGACATGTTGTAAAACTATGTATCTTCTATATTTCTTATTACATATGAAGTTATGTATCTCATTTTAATGATAACAAAACATGTAATGTTTACTTTTTGTAATAAAGAAAATGAATCTGTTTTGTGTTCACTAACTATTGAGTTAATGAATTGAAATTTTATTTACTCAATATTTGAAAAACCCAAAAATTATTATGTTACTAAAAGAAATAAACAGTCGAGTATTATCTAAAATAAGGCGTAAGTTGTAATTCTTGGATGAATAACAAAATATAATGTTTACACTTGTTTTTAAGTGCAATAGAGCCAATTGCAGTGTAGGTAGAACGGAACTTACAATTTTTGTTTTATAAATAGAATGAACTAAATTTTCACCAAATATACGAACATACAAATTTTATATTTGGGTTTTTGTAAAAATAGGGTTATTTTACTGACGACGAGAACGGTAAAAAATTTCAAAAACTGTCATAAGAATAACATGAGACATTATTTTATTACCAAACTTGGCTAAAGTGTTATGGATTGAACCACATTTATTGGATCTTAAAAGATCCATATATAAAATTCACAGTATAAATTAACTTTTACAAGTTTAAATAGTTTAAAGAGAAAATAGAGGTGTACTCGTTCTGAAAGTTGAGAGATTAAGCCAGCTTTTTAATTTATTGTTACGTTTCCTATTAACTTCCCTTAACAATTCCACATGTTTGAATATTTTGCAAAGCAATGAATACAAGAGTACTTGATTTGATTGAAGTTTTGCGACTTGATTTGATATGAGGAGGAATGCTAAATTTCTAATACATAAATCATACATAAAAGTCTATTACTGTAGGCATACATCCCCGATAGGTTGAAAAATTATAGTTTCAACAAATTAGAAAAAAGAAAAACCTGGAATTAAATTTTGTAAGATGAGTAATCTATAGAATCTATTGAGAGATTAATAACGATAACTTAAATATATTGGAAAAGTGGTAATTAGTAATGAATGAAACACTCCGGTTTCAACAACAAGAAACACATCAACATTTTAGTAACTAAGTCGTCTTTTTAGCGTGATTTCTTGTTGTGCAAATTGGACTGTTTCATTAATTATTGATTAATAACAATAACTATTTAACTTAAAATTAATGAACAATTCTATTAGTTCTTTAGCTGTTGCCAAGACATACTACAAATGCTCAAATCGACGTTTTAAATTAGATTCATACTAAAAACTTCATTCTGTTAATAAATAAAACAATTCTATTTGATAGTAGGTACTGATATAGACACAAAACACTTTATTTATTACGTGTCTTTACCATAGATTTCAACTTACTTCATACTGATACGCCAATTCGTCAGATTTTATTTTCATAATGTTTCCCAGGTTTATTTTTACGCCTAAAAGTGTCTCATGCTTCAACAGCATCAAACTGTAAAGTCTGACGTTTGTTCTCAAGGTTCTTTTTACAATCTTGAGTTGGCGAAGGCTCTTTCATCGGTGGTGATTCCTTAACCGGCTGTCACAGTTAACTGGGACAGATTGTCAGCCATTCTTGTACTGAACCATGACATTTTAGACTTTTCCATTAAACGAACGTCTCTCCTCTTGTACATATCAAAGAACACCTTAAGTTTATAAGTGCCAGTGTATAGAATCGTCTCAAACAAAATATGGGATACGTGACCGCTTTCAACACAACGTTGTTATATAATTACGTTTTCGTCATACTGCTTCAAAAACAGCTGCTTTCAATACATACATTGAGATGTTAAAGTTGTTCTTTTTAGTCCTAGGACCTAAAAACATCAGCTGTTACTTCGTTTATACGAATTAATTGACGATTGTAAAGCATCTATAAAAACAACCGATACTCTAGATTGTAAATAACCATTAAAACAGCTGTTACCATCGATTTGAAGGTAAATAGGTTATAACATTTTAGTTTTTGTGAAATTGTTTTCTTATATTATTTGCAGTAGGCCTATAACGAAAAATATAGTTCATCACTTGGACCAAAAGAAACTTCTCGATCCTCGCTCATTTTCCATTTGAGTTTAAATTGAAAAGCTTCACATTTGGTCCTAGTGATGAAATATACTATTTTATGGTTTAGTTGTTGCTTTACAGTTGTATTATCATTAAAACAGATCAAAGTCCAAAACATGAAAATTCAAATTCTGTTACCTATGAATGAAAAATATTTTATAAAATGATTCATCACTGTTTAGATAAGAGATCCTGATAAGATAATGTTTCTTAACTGCTAAGAGCACTTATTAATATTTTAATAATTCATTTATATTGTAGAATTGAATTTTTGTCGTGAGTTTTATTTCCTAGTATGTTAATAGAAAATATCAACCCGGTATCGTCTTACTGGTTGATAGATAGACTCAAAGCGGCAAAATCTTTAAGTTCGCTCCATCCTGTGACATGGCAATGGGAGGGCCAATTAAAAATAAATTATGGTTGGCTTGAGTGAAATTTGTCGGGTTTTTTTGGAAACAAATATTCCAAAAGATTTTTTTTTATTAATTGTATATTTTTGGTGGTATTTAATTTAAATTTTGCTTTTTAATATTGGACATATCTGTTACAGTTTTTGATAAATTTTATAGTTTTACGTACACAGTATAAGGTAAGTTGTGGTAACTGCAAAATATTTTAACCTCTTAAAGATCACCAAAAACGTGTTTTCATCTCAAAAATGATAAGGTACTAATTTTTCAGGTAATCCAGTAGAGGACAGAAGGTATCGACTGGTGAATAAAGAGACTTTTGTGTCAGTTGTAGGATATTGATTTGATTGACAGATTGATTGAAATGCCTTACGTACTCAAAAATATCTGAGGATGAATTATTTATGCACTCTTGAGAAGGCGTATTTATCTCAGAGTGAAGGCTCACATCCGTGCAATGTCGCAGCACGACCTCAAGTTATATAATAAATTTCATAATTATATCACGAAGTCTTGCTGCCGATATGAAACTAACAGTAGTTAAACATGTAAACTGATTTGTCTCTTTCTTCTTCCTTGAAATTGTTTCTGGCTTTTGATAAACATGTGTTTACCCTCCATTTTCAATAAATGATACAAATAATCACATTCATATTTCTGATATGAGATAAGTATTTTCAAAATATCGGACTTATGAACCTGATAAAATATACTGTCTTATATTTTACTATTAAAAATATTATACTTGAAGCGGATTACAAATGGGTTTGTGCGCATGCGTGACAAATTGACAGTAAACCATATCTACCACGTGTCATCATCATCTACTGTACTTTTGCCAACAGCTTCATGTCAATATTTTCATGAAAAACATATGAATGTATGTAAATAAAAGCTTCTTTTTTTGAAAAATATATATTTCTATACGCCTGTGTAGGGCTATATTTGTTTAGTTGAAAATCTTTTTAACTTGTTTTTAATGAAAAATTGATTTAAACAAGACCGAAAGCAAATTGAGTTAGTAAAGTTTAATAAATTACAATTGCAGATCCAGCTTGCTAAGTTTCAGTTAATATTCAAAATTACAAAAATCTTTGTCTATTTTCAGTACATTTAGGTTACTCTTTTAAAGTTCTTTGATAGTGATAGATTGTTCATATTACTAATACGGTTTAATCGGACATTTTCCAACATTTATGTTTATAAAAACTCATACACGACGTTTCGGGAATGTAAATCAACTTCTATTATCAAGTGATAAATGTGGAACATAAAAAAGTGAAAAACATCATCAAAGCCTAATGCCAGGGCCATGTTGAAACTAAACTATACCTTAGAAAGCATTCCAGGCCTAAAGTTACGCCTTAGCAGCCAAAACTAAGACTAAATAAAAACGTGATTAAAAAAAACGTCACGACGACACTGGACTGTACTTCACAAGAACGTTGTTTACCGTCCTTTGTTGTTTTGTCTGGTGACAATTCCTAAACACCAGTATGTATTTAATCTTAGTTTTAACCGCTAAAGTCTAACTTTAGCCCTGTTTATTAAAGCCCAACTTAAATTTAAATTTATTTATTTCAGAAGCTCCTCTGTCCCATCCTCAGTAACTCACAAATTAATTAAACATTTGTGTATTTGAAATGAAAAAAATTCAGGAAGCATAATTTTTAACTTTTGTTTATTTCGTGGGTTATAATATGTATATATTAAAAAATTGCAATGATAAAGTAAGTGATTACAAAGTCTTCCTTCTTTTTGTTACGGTCTAAGGCAGTTATTACCACTTGGAAGTTGAGACACAATCCAGAGAAAATGTTTTGGAGCTGAGTTCATGTCTTATATTGTTTGTTTTAGCCACACCTTGTCATCGTGCTTAAAATGCATAACGTTGCTAAACGTGAACAAATAGCCTACTTCAACTTCCTTTCTGTTTTTACAGTCTTATTATCTAAGTGTAAACGACGGTAAACCAATACGAAACATTCTACATTTGAAATTGAAATTAGATAAAATCTGTAATATTCGATTTAGAATTTATTCCATATGTAATTGAATTTAGTTGGATATCAGTAAATTTCACATTTAAGCCTTCTTTTTACATTCTCAACAAATACGTAGTATTGAGTAAGTTGAATGGGTAAAAAATGATGCCTTGTTTTTGGGGAGATATCCGTTTTGAAGTTCCTTGGGTAAAAAAAAAGGAGTTTTTGTAAATATGGAGCCCAAACGCGGAATCTTATTTCAATGAAAGTTTTGCCATATCTCGATAAAAGGAAATTTTTCTTCAATTTTTCGATAATTCAAAATTTGGGCGAGCTGCCATAATCAGCATTTTCTCACGATTTTTATTCAATTTTGTTCAAGGGCAACTTCTAAAGATAAAAAAAAAACCTTGGTAGAAAACCAAAATACCACTCATAGTGCTGTTATATAAGACGTAATGTCTCAAAATCATCTCTACCGATTTCGTCATGTTAGTGAAGAGTGAAAAACGATTAGATATTAGTGAATACTTTAAACCAGTGTCCAAAATAGCAAATAAACAAATCTTTCATTTCAAGAATATTTGGCAAAATACAAAATGAACCAGACCTAACCGCTATTAATAAAAACTTGATTTAAATCATATAAGATTTACCTAAGGAGGTTTATGGCACAAACTAAGCAAGATTAGGCTTTATTTAAATATATAAATATTTTTTCAGATACTTTTTGACTGATATTACCAAACATTTTTGGTGCAGATTATTTTTGGTTCGTTTTTATTTATTTTTGGGACGAGTGAATGAGAAAATTTTTGCAATGTTTTTGCGCCTTTTTATATTACTCATTTTTACCAAAAAATAAATTCGTTAAATTTCAAAATGGCGCAGTTTGAAAATAGGTGTATAAAGTTCCGTCGTGGCTGTAAAGCATACGACAATATATAATAATATATTTATGCTGCTTGACGCCTTGAATATAAAGGCTGACGTCGACAAATGATAAGATCCATAAACAACAACAAAATTCACTTCATATTACATCACTTCCGCAACATCGTGAGTATCAGTAGTTATGGCGTTTTACTATAATAGGAATTGCACGTCATTTAGTAATCCTAATTAATTATAAACTATATTACTTCTGTAACATAAAGTTGTCTTGAAAGTCAATGTAAAGTTCAATTTTAGATCTACCTACACAGTTTTACAAACAATACAAAACTAAACCAACAGATATCAGTAAAACATTCCCAACTTTAGAACAACTTCAGAAATCTTTGACTAAAATTATGCTTTAATAATAAATTACAATTATTATTCCAACGTTACCTTAATATTTCTTCAACATTTTTAACAGTATAAATAAAATTCAATCAGCAATATTAGAGTTTTTGTACACTTTCGGTCTATGAAAAATTGAATTATACCATGTTTACTTTTATCAAATTAAAACCTATAAACAAACAATTTAAAAAAATATAAATCTCCTAAAATTACAACACAAGATTCGACATTCTTAACAAATTGCATTGAAAATATGTTAGAAAGTTAGACTAGTCTCAACAAAATATTGAATGCTCTAAAACATAGCGTGCTGCGTTCTAAAACCGTGAACGAACAGTTTCCCCTCGCACTCCCCCGGAAATTAACATTGCATGCCGCCGCTAGGATTCTGAAGTAACTGAACTGTGATGCTGCGAGACTTGATGTTGATATTTTATCTTCAAAACAGAATAAAACATCGCGTATCTTTCATAAATGTTTTTCCATTCTTAATATCCATGTTAAACTGCAATTTAACAACAACTGCTAGGTCAGAGTTTTCCTTTTGGCTAAATAACACATGGCGGTAATGGAAAGTTTGTATTCAGTTCTCTCAATATCTCTTAGTTGGAATCGTAAACGATCTGACTATGGTTTATATTTTATTTTATAATTCACTGATGAATTTAATTTATATCTAGTTTTAGAGAGAAAATAACCAAAGGGATCAAAATAGTATGACTGTATGCAAATAATAATATATCTGATATTTTTCTTACCTTGTGAAACTAAAGGAACTGCTTTTAAGTTACATAAATGAAAAGATACTAGTACGAGTTTCTTAAATTTTTTACAAAGTAAAAACGTCCAGAGGTGAAGTTTCAGAAAAGAGTTAACATTTTATTTTTCATTAATTTATTTTTGTACGGCTACTCTACGGATACTCGTTAAGCCTTTTTAATACCATTAGATAATTATGTTTTGGAGCGCGCGTTGAATTCCTATTTGAAGCACTCTCGTCTCTATCTGCGAACCCTAGAGTACTGCTTTGAGTGCGCCATTTTGAAACAGAAAATAAATTCTTGTAAATACATTGTTCAGTCTAATTGCAACAATTTTATTTTTAAATATTACAACTATTGATTGACGCGTTTGTCTTTAATATTTGCTTAAGAAATTTATAGCAAAAAAAAGGCTACAAATAAAATACTATATGGTCGAGTATAACATTATGTGGTCGCTTCACTCGCTCAGTTTATTAAAGATAAAAGAGTTAATCGTGAAATTCCTTTGTAAATGAGTTTATCAGTTTGAGGTAACAGACGCAATTTATTTCTGTTTATTTATTTTTTTTAGAAAAGTTCTGACACCAGAACCTTTTTCTTGTAATTTTGAGTGGTTTTTTAAACATAATTAGTTGACATTTTTATGGATAGTTGAATAAAAGTAATGATCAAGATAAACTCCATAAAAAAATATCCTTATTTAATATATCAGTGTAATCAAAGACAGAATAAAACTCGAACTAAACATCTCACAAAAAATACGATTACTTAATCAAACGCGTTTCAACAACAAAATCTCATCCTCAGTGATAACATGAACTACAATAACTAAATTATAACTATTTGTAAGTTATAGTTGAGTTATTGTAGCTCTTGTATCACTGAGGATGGAGACTTTGTCGTTGAAACGCGTTTGATTAAGTAATCGTAATTTTTGTGAAATCTTGTGTTCGAGTTTTATTTTTTCTAATATTATCTCACAAACTTTTACAAGGAGGGCACTTGGATTAAAACCCTCCCTCTGCCTTAACAAAACGCATTCACGTTTTTTCCATCGGGTGAAATAATTTCAAAAATTCGCCAAAAATAGAAATTCTATCCCAATCATAAAGTGATCCATAGCTTTTTTTTAGGAAAAGGTCCAAATTAATCATATATGTAACTAAAAATTTGATTGGTGCAAAATTGTAAAAGTTATAAGCTCAGGAAGCAAAAAATTTCAAAAACGGAAAATGTTTTTCTAAATTCAGGCCTAAATAAATACTATAAAAATGTATAGGCCTGGTTATACAAAATACACAAAAGTTTCATAATTTAGTTGTGAATAGAAATATGTAAAAACATTTACCAATTTCAAAGTAGTTTTTATGAAATAGATTTTTTTATGTAAGTACAAACGGCACTAAAATTTAGCCTATTTTGAAACATCAATCAAAAATGTATCCTTTACCCAAAAATGAAATTTTTTATACCAAATTGTAGAGAATAAATCATAGAATAGAACTGTAAACTTGAACATTTTATATAACTTACCATTTTGTAATCAGAAATTACGAAACGAAATTTCGTTATGTACCTATGTTATGAACTCACACCTACAAACATAGCCTACACTGTTACTAAATTTAGCTTGTCTAAAACTAATTTCACTAAACAAACACAATAACAAACACTACACTTATTTATTCATATATAAAACACAATTTCATAAACGTTATTCACTATAAATCAGCAAAATAACATTCAATTCAGATCAAACTAACTAACCTAAAACGTGTCTTCAGATACAATAACGGCGCCAACGGCGGTTGATTTTCAACTGTAAAAACGCTTGGTTTGAGAGGGGGTTTGCTAAATACTCAGTGGAACAAAATGTATACAAGACATACCAATGGAATCAGTGAACCTTTATCTTCAATACCTTGTAAAAAGAATTTTACAAACACTTCATCTGTGAGAAACATATCGACTTCCAAAGAAGCTTGTTCATTGGTTGAAACCTTTGCCCAATAGCAAAGGTTTATGCGGTTGGACACAAAACCTAAACCTTAAACGTGATCTAAGATTTGAAAGCAGTGGTAGAAAGATCGAAATGCAAGCTTTCTATTGGTGTAAATATCATTGTCCTAAAGTCGGTGTGTATAACTGTTATAGATCTTGAAAGTTGACGAAATTCTACCGTTCGTCGCCGCTCGGGCCAGCTGTTTTAGAGTTCTGCAATTATTCCATCGATCATTAGACGTGTTAATATTCATTTTAGAAACATATGGTAAATACAAAGATTAAAGTTTGAAAAGTTTTCTTTCCAACGGTATAAAGTTTATTAAGATTGGATGACAATTAGTGGGTCAAATATTAGAATGTATCGCGCACTGTTAAAAATGCAAAAGTACTACAAGTTCTTGTAGTTTGGCAGAGGGAGGGAAAAAAGGAGGACAATTATACAAAAAAAGAGGACAATGTTAAATACACTTATATATTTTAAAGAAAAATTTTTTATTCGTAGTATTTTCATACCAAACGCATTAATAATACACATTTATTGTGTAGAAATAATTTATAAGAATACATATTTATTAAGTATTCTTATAACTAATGAAAAGAAAATTTAACTCTGCATGCTTAAATATTATACCTTAAAAATAATAAAAATCCAAAAAATACTGTATTTTGGAAGGACTGGACTGGATGGAGGCACCGTCCAGTGCAGGTGCAGAAACATGAAGACGAGCGACAAGACGCCGCGGCTGCAGAATTCATTTTCACAAGAAAGAATGATAATATGTTTCATATTATTCTTTTTATTATTACTGCTGGTTTTCGAAAAAAGCCTGACATTTTACATAATTTTAAAAGCCGGGAGGACAGGAGGACAATCGTTAAAAAGGAGGATATGTCCTCCTAAAGCCGGACGTCTGGTCACCCTGCTCACAAGTCAAACTCAATGTTTATTTATAGTGCAATCAAAAATAAATGTAGTGCTTTTAGTTTGATATATGTACATTGTAAACGTAATTTTCGAAGGCCCATTTTTTATACATACCACTTATAAACACGATACCACAAAAATAAAGTCACAACGTACAATACATTGAAGAAACAACTTTTGTGTTATGAATTGTGCGTTCCGCATGCCAACAATCTCAAGTACCTTACAATTGCTGAAAGCTGTCCGAAGACTACAATGTTTTTTCACATCACAATAAGTTTTTCAAACGTAGTATTGGGTTGCAAATGGATTTTATTGTTAAAATTTTATATTTATTCCAACTATAATAAAGTTGCTTGTAAATTATGGGCTATAATCGTTCTACATTATTTCTTAATAGATATTTTTAGTTACATCCTTAGGTTCTACCACATTAGTGGTTAGATATTAGCAATATGTAAAATATTATAAAATTGTTGTAAGTAAAGTTTGAAATGAAATACAAGTTGATAGAAAGCTTTTACGTTTAAGAAAGCTATTCTTAAACTTGTTAACGTGTAGAAATTTAAACGTTGTAATTTATTACAATATTAAAGCATATTTCAAGTTTATAAACAAGCATCAAACATTATGTATCTTGCTTCGCCAGGAGTACATCAAAGGAATTTCTACAATAAATCATAAACGTGGCGACGATATTTAAAAAAAAAACATTTTATGGCAAAGATAAATTAATGTTTACCGAAACAAATTCTGAATGTTGCACTTTAAATCAATTTATTTTTCCCTTCTGGTGAAGCCTGATCATTAGGCCTAACACTGTTCAAGGTGAGAAGAAACGATTCTAGCAATCCATCAAATTGAGCCTACCTGCCAGTCTTGGTCACTTCGTCTTGCTCAACGAAAATCTAATCTTTTTGTTGGTTGTATTATCTATTAAGTTATATACGGGATATTTGATTTATCGATACGGGTCGCGCCCTTATCTGTCCGGTCACCAGTATTGAGACATGACCTTGGACACACTGTCACAGTTTACATAAGCCATGTAACAGACTGTTATTGGGATATAAGTTATTCGTATTGTTTTAACCAGTATTATGTATTACAACGATATGTATGTCGGCAATGAGTTCGTTATTATGTAATTGAATTAAATTGGACGTTGAAACCGGTGGAAAAACCAAATCTAAAAACATGAAATTAAAAACGAACTTGGACTTCAGAATATATGTTAAAAAAAGGGCAGGTAGAAATTATATAAATGAATGCCTATTTATGCTTACATATATGCATTAATTTCAATAGCCACGCTTTGTCAAACCCAACCTTTTAACTTTGACAAGTTTCATTAGTAATAAAAGCTGAGTCAAAAAGTTATACAGTATATTAAACCGATTTTCGTACATTATACTTTCTTACGTAAGCCTATAGAGAAAGTTTTCTGATGGGTTCAAAAATCGATGTTAATCTGTTGATATAGCTTTTGTACAATACTATACGGCCTTAACGTGTGGACCAATTTTAATCCAATTTTGGGCACTCAAATTTAAGGGCACCAAGAAAAAAATGTCTTTTAAATCGGGCCCAACGATTTTGACCAAGTTTTCGTAAAATGTAACTCTACATGTTACATGATCCAAACGAAACCATCTCTCCAAAAATGCCGGTTCCTGAGTTTTGGTTAAAAAAAGAAATAATGGGTTTGTTATAATAGATGTAATTAGCTCAACCAATTTCGTTCAAATGTTAGTGAAATGAGAAGATTTATAAATAAGTATTGAACTTGACTTGTGAGATAATATTAGATAGAAGAAACTCGAACACAAGATCTCACAAAAATTACGTTTATTGAATTAAGCGCGTTTCAATGACATAGCCGCCATCCTCAGTGATACGTAATACGTGATACGTGAACTGAGTTATTGTTTTGGTATTTTAGCTCACGTATCACTGAGGATGGCGGCTTTGTCGTTGAAACGCGTTTATGGGACAAACGAAGCAAGCTTAGGCATTTCACTTTTTGCTGATGGTGGCTCACAGCTCCTGAATTTAAACTTTTAGTTACTAAAAGTTCTGGGCGGTTTTTATTTGGTTTTGGGGATGGGAGCGTGAGAAAGTTTATGAAATATTTTTGCACCGTTTATTAAGGTTTATTACAATTATATGCGGTATAATTATTTTAATTAATAACTCTTGTAAATTAGTATTGATATTGATGGAAGGTATACTAAAGCAATATAATTTCAGTTCTGATTGGAAGCTCTTGTATCAGTATCTAGAAAAATAAAACAATCGACCATTTTTAGAAACTTACGTTATTCTGACGTCAACTGTCTGGTGGGTATAGGCATTGCTTTATATTTTAAGAACATC
Organism: Aphrophora alni; assembly: GCA_963513935.1. Classification (NCBI taxonomy): domain Eukaryota; kingdom Metazoa; phylum Arthropoda; class Insecta; order Hemiptera; family Aphrophoridae; genus Aphrophora; species Aphrophora alni. Next base: position 56,701,721 of record OY740768.1, read on the forward strand.
TTCAATTAATATAATGGATAAATAATAGAATTTTTATTAATTAAATTAACTATTAATTTATTTTTTAGTATTTCTAGAAATAATTTTAATAGACCCTCAAAAATTTACATGTTTTTTACAATTCATAATAAATTGTTTTAATATTTGCCGATAATTATTTTATCCATCACAAACACCTGTGTAAAAATAATGAAATTCTTGTCAGCGCCCAACATCTGTTCATGAAATAATAAAACCGTATGACTGATTGGTGTACTACGTAATATAAAAGTAAATTAGTTTTTAAGAACTGAATTTTGGTGATTATTTTTAAAAAAATTACGATATATTAAAACACCGATTTACCTACTAGGAAGGGTTTTGAATTTAAAATATAATACCATTAATTAAACATGACATGCTGAGAAAGAAGGCATTGGAATATGAAAAATTATGAGAACATTATAAAAATGCGCAGACAACAGTTCACTTCGACGGTCTAAATAGGCGGCAGGAGATTAAAAGCGAGAACGGCAGGAAGAGGAGCAGGAAATGATAAATGACTGTCGGAGAAAAAAGATCTGCAAGCACCAGCACTTCCTAAGCTATAATTTTTCACTCTCAAGGAAAGTCTGAGCCAAGGTCAACTTCATACATTTTAATACTTGATTTATCTCTAGTCGTGATTATCATACCAAGGTTTATATCAAAATTATATCTTCTAAATTGTTTCATTTAGGAAATTTTATAATTCAAGGTATTTTTGTTAATTTATCGTTACAAAGGTTTTAATAATTAACAGGGAATTTGTAAATTTGTCTTTCATAATTTAATAGTATTTTTATTTTAGAAACAATATTATCATTATGTAAAACTAAACTGGGTTTATTGTAGGAGGATATGCTAACATATTCATGAATGTGTCAAACTTAGAGTCAGAAATATATAGAAAAGTATTCTTTGAGTTATATCAAAAGGCTTTTATAAACTTGGGGATTATATCTTAAGGGATCTGTTGGTACAGGTGAGCGCTTCTGGGGTGACTAAAGACTATGCAGGCTCGAGCTCAGTTATAGGCGTTGTCTCCATTATTCCAACGGACATAAACTAAAGATATTAAATAAAACAAACAAATAAATTATATCATATATAATTGTAAATTTAAAACAATTAATTTAACTAGTTCCTCAATACAAAAATAACAAAATAGACATTTATAACATTTAATCGAAAATATTGTTTTACTAAATCATTGAATGGGGTTCAAACACTCGTAAATTTACATTTACTAGGAGTAGGCCTAAAACTTGACAGAACCGATAAACCTTTACTGATAAATTAAAATAGGTCAGGCTGTGAACCTTTACATTTAAGAAGTAGGTAGGCCTTCTATATATTTAAAAAATAGTTTAAATATTTAATAAGGCTGAAGACTACAAGAATAGGATTGTAGGAAAAGTTAGGTTGAGTTGGATTAGCTTAGGTTAGGTTAGGATACAATCTTGTTGTGCACTGTGGTGAAATTCACAATAATGATTCGAATTTGCCCCTAACCACAATCACTAGAAACTTTAAAATAAAACACAATTATCTGACTAATTGTTCTTTATTAATTATTTCCACTAAATGCCCTGATGTACATTTCGATAACATGGTTATCATCATCGGAGGGTCTTGCTTAAAAACTAAACCTAAACTTACATATCTACTAAATTTAGTAGATATGTAAGTTTAGATTTAGTTTTAGGTTAGGTTAGGTTAGATACTTTCTAGTCTATAATATTGAGATTTTTAATTCCTAAGTAATTAATTCCATTTACCTACTTGTAAGTGTCAGAACTGTATCTTATTTTATGAAAATAGTTCAATTTTTTATTGGTTATTTTAGTGAAAATATGTGTAATTATTAAATAGTAAGGTGATAATGGATGTATTGCCAATAGGGAAGTCATTTATTGATGACTACCACCTCACGTGTCTATAGTAAGATATATAAATCATTAGTCGACATGTATAGATTGGTCATGGTGTAATAAATAAATTAGTGAAAATAGTAAATATCTAAAATAGTTCAACAGTCTAATACTTTCTTCTTTTGTTTTTCTCGCAAGATTGGATAGAAGCTACTATCTCTTATATCAAATAATACTCCTAAACAAACTAATTACGTAGATGTAAAATATTTCAGAATCGATTTACTTTTCTAGTTATTTTATCGGAAAGAAAGGAAAAGGAAGGTCTGTAATTAACACCCTTTCAAGTTGATTGTCCAAATTTAGGTTTTGTACAAAGTAAACAGTTTTAAATAACCAGCTATGTTCTTGAAGAGTTTACTCATTTAACCCTAAATTTCAATATCTTTCCTCTACAATGTGTTCCTATCTCTAACTTGAAATCAAAGCCACCTCCAGCTGATGTATGAAGAGACAGTAATCCGAGACGATGTCTCTGTGGTCTACATCCATTAGGTTTAACAGAAATAACAATCTTAACTTGAGCGACAAGAAACAGCTGTTTGTGTCTAGTCCTTTACTTTGCCTTATCCTTTGCTTGAATCTTGTTGGTTTATTTAAAACATTTTTGTATAGGCTCAGTAGTTGTTCTGTATTGTTTCTTACACAAGTAAATGCTTGAGTTTTATCAGATTTAATATTTTCTAGATTTGTCTGTCGTTTAAATACGAAATAACAGATTTAATAGTCGACGTTGGACCTAATACCTGACATGGAAAGGTCACGATTAGTCCAACTTTGACCTTGATATTAATACATAATACATAGATGGTTGAACTGCACTAAACTAGCAATAAATAACTATAAAATACTGTTTTATAGAAGCACCAGGTTAGTCTAGTAGTACGTAGGGAGTTCTCGGCTGCTGTGTAAGTTCGATCCCCGTGGGGGGGGGGGGGGTTCAACTTTTTTAGTGTTAAACGAGAACCGTAAATCCTGGTCATCAAAGCTAGAATCAATGCAACTTGAACTCAATGTTCTGATCACACATCACCCGTTAAGCCTAGGCCCACAATGGACTAAAGAAAACAAAAACAAAATCATATTTAATCAATAATAGTACTTGTTAAATATCACTGAAATCTCACTCGAGTTCCTGCTATTAGAGTTTTTCTATTTTTGAGGCTATGTTATATAAACATTATTTATAGTAGAAAACACATTTTATCCATTATAAGATGCAGATTTAAAAATTTCATACAACGATTTTATGTGTAACGTTGTAAGATATTCGGGTAAATTTTCTTTAAAATATTTAGTTCAGAAAAATTAGAAATAGGTTGCCATTTTGAAATCGACCGATGATTCTGGTTAAACAAATTTGTATAATGGTTTATGAAACCAACCCTACACATATAATTTGAGTTTATGTTACTTTTGAGGTTATGTTAAACAAACATTATAGTAGAAATGATATTTATCCATTATAGGATGCAGATATTAAAGCTTCATAAACATTCATGTTGAACATTGTAAAATATTCGGGCGAATTTTTTCGTAAAAATAATGTTTTTGGGAGAAATTAGAAATAGGTTACCATTTTGAAATGTGTGGGTATTTCATGGTTTTGTGTGTTGGCGTTTTCAAGAAGAAGAGCTACAATTTTTGTAGTTAGAAGTTCGAAAGACCTAGGTTCAAACTACTATGAAAAATTTAGTTAATAGGGTGTAAAATATAACTTTATGCAAACAAGTCTGCAGTATATTTGTCGTGCCCCATATGTACTAACGTACCAAGGTTTATTGTATCAAGAATCTAGACATGTTTATTTAATTTATACACAAAGACTATATAAACTTTCAAAACTGTTGTCTGTTTCTTGTAACTTTAAACCATTTTAACGTTCGTTAACATAACAACATTAAAAAAATTCCACAAGTTAATTCATTAGAGTAGTCATGAAATTAATTTTAGGTTTATCCATCGTCAATATATTGTTTCTGTCAAATACTGTAAAGAATTTTTCTTTCAAAGATAACAAACTACCATAAAAGCTTTCTCATGCAAAAGAAAATACTAATTACACAAAAGAAGTATGGAAAGTTTCTTATGGAATGTTGTACAACACAGAGTTTCTTATTGACAACAGTCAAGGGTTTTTAAAAAATTATGTTTTATTTGTAAAGGCGTGAACCATCGTAGTCTTCATTGCCTTATTAAGTAACGAGCATAAGAGAAAATAATTTAAAAAAAAGAATGACTTCAAAAAACAAACTAAAAATTTAAATAATATTTTTTTACAATGCGACTTCATAACAATTATATTCTTAAAATGTAAACTACTAGTTGTAACAGAAACAAAAATGAGTCTTTATATCTTGCTTTTTTTGAAGTCGACGCCATGATCGTTCAAGCAAAGAGCTCTTATACTGTATGCCCAATCGATCGTGGCGTCGACTTAAAAAAAAGCAAGATATAAACACTCATTTTTGTTTCTGTTACAACTAGTATTTTACATTTTAAGAATATAATTATTATGAAGTCGCAACTGTTATTGTAAAACATTATTATTTATACTTTTTTTAGTTTGTTTTTTTGAAGTCGGTCATTTTTTTTTTAGTAAATTTTTTCCCCAGTACTGGCAAAAATGACGTACAAGTACTGGTTAGTTAACATAAACACATACTACATGCTAGCATTTTATTCAAATGTAATTTTATCAAAATTAAATAAAAATATTTCCAACTAGCCTGTGTCAATCAGGCGCCATTTTTAGCATTTATTTTCAACTACTGGCCAAGTACTGGCTCAATCAAGTCAGTACTGAAACGGGACCATCTCGAGAGCATACCCTTTCAAATGAGTATGACCCCAATGAAATGGTCAACCTATTCCGGAAATATACGCGAAAATACATAAAAAAAATGTTTAAATCTTGTCGAATACAGAACCTCCTCCTTTTTGGAAGTCGGTAAATACGCCTTAAAAAAAACTAACAAATCGAACTAGGAACTAATTAACAACAACAAAATTAGTTAACAATGGTTAACCCTGATAAAATACAATACTTTGTATATTAAATAAGGAAACTTGCTCACCTCATTGTGGCTTTGTTACTAATATAAAATTAATTTATAAAATTCTAGATGTTAGGGGTAGATAAATAACGTAGCAGTCGAGCTGTTTACAATCCATTTTAATCAAATATTTGAACTGCTGATTCAGGCTAAACTGATAAACATGGATTAAGTATAAAATTTCATTATACCGATTAAGTTTTAATTACTATTTTGTTAGTTATTATAAGGTTAAATAAATTGTGTTCTATTTCAAACTCAAAATAATATATAATCTTCTTGTTGATAGGTCTTTAATAGAAAAATATTGCAACTTTCTAATAAATTACTTATATGATTAAAGACATGTGGCCTAAGCATAAAATATTTTACTAAATATTATTTAAAACAACAAAATGTTGTAAAATAATTTAAAATCTAAGAAATCTTTATTTAATGTAGGCCTAAACCAATCAACTATATAAGCAATCCTTTATATCACATTAGATTCCATAATGGCGGCTCAATACAATCTTTATGGCAAAAATTTTGAGAGATATCAATCAAAGTGGGATGTTTTGTAACTTATTGGAGTATTAATCAAATACCCAAGTTAGACTATAACTTAGTGCTTTTAAAATTGTATAGACAAAGATATAAAAAACTATCAGAACTTTTCAAAACCTAGTATATAGTTTCACATGATCTACAAAAAAGCTTTTATGTTTTTAATCCACGACTTCAGTTAATTTTCTGGTTAATTAGAGCCTTGGACTTAATTAAAAACTTACCTTCAATAGCTCTGGTTATATTGATCTAGGCTACTATAGAGAGTTGAACTTTACTATACAGCTGTACGGCTGAATACGCCACCGATTATCAGGTCTCTCTTGTTCAACTTTTGTTCTCTTCCGACTCTGACAAGTATTCGAAGGCTAGGAATGATTATTGTGTGTTCTTTTCTTCCTTTTTTATTAAAAGATTATGATCGAGAGGTTGTGTTTAAACAACATTTCTTCATTAGGTGAAACTCTATATCTGTATCCATTTACCGAGGCCGTTCGTGGCCTATCAAATGGAATATTTCACTTCCATTTTCACAAATTACCCTCCAGTTTTTGTTAATTTGTAGGTTGTCTCCCGTTTTTGTTGTGGGTTTTGTTTCTTCTATGTTAGTCGTGGTCGTCGGCAGAGGTTATGTCTGAGAAGATTGTTTCAGCTGCTCTGAAGAAATCCTTCAACAAAAAAAAAAAAAAAAAAAAAAAGGTGTATAACAGTAAATAAAATGTTGAAAAACAAATCCTGTATAAATAAACAATTAAAAAATACAGCTGATGAAGTGTATAGCTATTATTTTATACTATAGCGCTGTATTAATCTTGTTGGAAATACATTATTAGTTCTAAATGAATAATAACAATAATTATTATTAGTTGGGTTTTGTTAAGAAAGTAGTTTCAACATAGCAGAGACATTCTTCACTAAGATGCCTTCTATTATATTAATTATTAACTTTACCGTTATAGTTTTATCTGCCATGTGATATGTAATTCACAGCTGATTTAGATTGGTTTGTAGAAATGGTAAATCCAGTAGAGGAAGTAAAGTCACTTATTTAGTGTAATTCATCTGGAATAATACCTACCTGTCAGTATGGAGTAGGAGCACGAATTTCGAGTTATAATATAGTAAAAAAAAGAAAAAAGAACTATCTAATATACAGTGTGTGCTATTTCAGCTTTGCTCACTTTTTCCGTTCAGTTCCGATAACTAACTATATTCGCACAAAGTTTCTGCTGCGTTTTAGTGAAAATTCGCGAAAAAACTAATTTGTTTGGGACACCCATTTACAATAGAGAGCTACGTATTAACGTACAACGAGAAATAAAGTCTGTAGATATTTTAAGTTTAGTCTATTTTGCTATTTTTTTATACTTCATCCGCCTAGTCCCAATTGTACGAATTAAGTACGAATCCTAATTGCTTTGAGTTACGAATTGTTGCGCAATTTAAAGACAGAATTTCATGAGTTGTACAGAGAAGACAATGCAGTGTTTTAATTAGTTATAAAGTGTTAATGCAACTTAACATCACATCAGCTGTTTTGTTATTTATTCGAATTGAGTTAGATGACATGACAGAGTTAACTTTATGTTAGTCTTTATTATCTAAGGCGGTGTCTCTTTACAAGTGTTTGAGACCCCCTCCAGTGAAGTCGACAAAATGGTTTATAGCAGCTTAGTACTAGAATTTAGTTAGTATAAATAGTTTACATTCTGGGACATTATCATTTGAGTGTTTAGATAATTTATAGATGTAACTTTTACAAGTAAAATTGAAATGTTTTGGAATTTCCATATTTGTTCTAGTGTTCATTTTAAAAATTATAATTTTATTTTTACGCTACTTATATTTCAATACGTTTTTGATTTGGTCGAAAACCATCTCCCGATATTAGAACAATTGTATAGAAACCTATATTTTATTTAAATGATAATTTACTATGTGTGACGAATATATTTTACAACTTCACAGCAAGAAACACAGTAGTTCATGATGTCATTACTATGTGTGACGGATAAATTTTACAACTTCACAGCAAGAAACCCAGTAGTTATGAAGTTCATTACTATGTGTGACGGATATATTTTACAACTTCACAGCAAGAAACTCAGTACCTAGTTATGAAGTTCATTACTATGTGTGACGGATATATTTTACAACTTCACAGCAAGAAACTCAGTAGTTCATGAAATTCATTACTATGTGTGACGGATATATTTTACAACTTCACAGCAAGAAACTCAGTAGTTCATGAAGTTCATTACTATGTGTGACGGATATATTTTACAACTTCACAGCAAGAAACTCAGTAGTTCATGAAATTCATTACTATGTGTGACGGATATATTTTACAACTTCACAGCAAGAAACTCAGTAGTTCATGAAGTTCATTACTATGTGTGACGGATATATTTTACAACTTCACAGCAAGAAACTCAGTAGTTCATGATGTCATTACTATGTGTGACGGATATATTTTACAACTTCACAGCAAGAAACTCAGTAGTTCATGAAGTTCATTACTATTTGTGACGGATATATTTTACAACTTCACAGCAAGAAACTCAGTAGTTCATGATGTCATTACTATGTGTGACGGATATATTTTACATCTTCACAGCAAGAAACCCAGTAGTTATGAAGTTCATTACTATGTACGACGGATATATTTTACAACTTCACAGCAAGAAACTCAGTACCTAGTTATGAAGTTCATTACTATGTGTGACGGATATATTTTACAACTTCACAGCAAGAAACTCAGTAGTTCATGAAATTCATTACTATGTGTGACGGATATATTTTACAACTTCACAGCAAGAAACTCAGTAGTTCATGAAGTTCATTACTATGTGTGACGGATATATTTTACAACTTCACAGCAAGAAACTCAGTAGTTCATGAAATTCATTACTATGTGTGACGGATATATTTTACAACTTCACAGCAAGAAACTCAGTAGTTCATGAAGTTCATTACTATGTGTGACGGATATATTTTACAACTTCACAGCAAGAAACTCAGTAGTTCATGATGTCATTACTATGTGTGACGGATATATTTTACAACTTCACAGCAAGAAACTCAGTAGTTCATGAAGTTCATTACTATGTGTGACGGATATATTTTACAACTTCACAGCAAGAAACTCAGTAGTTCATGATGTCATTACTATGTGTGACGGATATATTTTACATCTTCACAGCAAGAAACCCAGTAGTTATGAAGTTCATTACTATGTATGACGGATATATTTTACAACTTCACAGCAAGAAACTCAGTACCTAGTTATGAAGTTCATTACTATGTGTGACGGATATATTTTACAACTTCACAGCAAGAAACTCAGTAGTTCATGAAATTCATTACTATGTGTGACGGATAAATTTTACAACTTCACAGCAAGAAACCCAGTAGTTATGAAGTTCATTACTATGTGTGACGGATATATTTTACAACTTCACAGCAAGAAACTCAGTACCTAGTTATGAAGTTCATTACTATGTGTGACGGATATATTTTACAACTTCACAGCAAGAAACTCAGTAGTTCATGAAATTCATTACTATGTGTGACGGATAAATTTTACAACTTCACAGCAAGAAACCCAGTAGTTATGAAGTTCATTACTATGTGTGACGGATATATTTTACAACTTCACAGCAAGAAACCCAGTAGTTATGAAGTTCATTACTATGTGTGACGGATATATTTTACAACTTCACAGCAAGAAACTCAGTACCTAGTTATGAAGTTCATTACTATGTGTGACGGATATATTTTACAACTTCACAGCAAGAAACTCAGTAGTTCATGACGTTCATTTTTATGTGTAACGGATATATTTTACAACTTCACAGCAAGAAACTCAGTAGTTCATGACGTTCATTACTATGTGTGACGGATATATTTTACAACTTCACAGCAAGAAACTCAGTAGTTCATGACGTTCATTTTTATGTGTGACGGATATTTTTTAGAACTTCACAGCAAGAAACTCAGTAGTTATGAAGTTCATTTTTATGTGTAACGGATATATTTTACAACTTCACAGCAAGAAACTCAGTAGTTCATGACGTTCATTACAGTTAATGTTTACGTGCACACACGTCACGTGCAAGCCCTCGAACACAAAGAAAGACAAACGAGTCGCCCTCTCCACAGAAATATTAGGCTTTCGATTCTATATTTGACATTTGTATTGACGTAAGGATAATAATATCTTGATGCGGATATAAAGGGTTAGGGTGATCCAGTGATACTGACAATAGATAGAATTAAAACCTGTCCATACGTCAAGCTTAGGGGTGCAGGGGGTCGAAGCTGGATGGAACATAGCGATACAAAGTCAGGCGTCAGCTGCTCAGAAAAACATTCCTTTAAAAAGTATATTGGATTCCAACCCTCGGCTCTCAGCCCCCTCGCGATGAGTCCCGTATCTCATAAGTGGACACGGTGAATTTAGTTCAGTATTCAATATCTGTCAACTGATGTAAAGCTTTCCTTCTGTGCATGAAAGCCGGATTCCAGTGTTTTGTAACTTCGACTGTAATGAACGTAAGTATTTTTTTGTAGACTGAAATACATTGTCGTGGGTTTTCGACCCACACTCTGTCTTCCTTCAAGACTGAAGTTATCCCAGCCCGTTATTGTGTCACTGGTTTTAGTTCAATCCATTACCCGTTTACTCCAATCCTACGCGAAATGATTCTTTGATACGTAGGCCTACTTTTTTTCAAATTTAAAACATTGTTCACATTCGATGGCACGAACAGTGAGATTATACCGTTTATATTATGTAAATTTAAAAACGGAAATACAAGGGTGGGGTTCACTCGGTTAAACTAAGAAAAATTTGTAACTAAACATCTCTCTCTCTCTCTCTCTCTCTCTCTCTCTCTCTCTCTCTCTCTCTCTCTCTCTCTCTCTCTCTCTCTCTCTCTCTCTCTCTCGTGATATATTATAATTTCATCTCTCTCAAGATAAATAAATACAAATATTACAACAATTACTAACAAATTTAATTATGACCGGCCTTAGAATTGTATCTGTATTTTGTCATCGGTTCTTAGACACTGGCTAAAACAGTTGCATCTTGGAGCTTAGCGAAGACTGGATTACAATTACTTTCAGAGATATTTTATTAAGACTATTAAGAAGCTGATCGAGGTACAAACTTCTTTAAATGTGAAGTCCTATGTAGATAATGCAAACAAATTATTAATAGTTCCTTTCTGTTTTATCAAATTCATTACACTCTCCTTAATTGCTAATCTTTCAAAATTCTCTGCTTAAAGCAATCATTATGGTCTCATCTGAATAGATACCAAAGCTTAATTAATGTATCCCTGAAGCCAAATCCCCATCTCTGATCCTCTTCTACTTCAGAAGTCTATAGCAGCAGTCCATTTCTTCATTCTACCTAACAACGTTAAATAAGTTGTACTATATTAACCAGTAGGTGAGGGCTCAAAATGTCTTGAAATAGTTAAACTAGTCAATAACAGTGAAGTAATTATGCGATATAGGGAAAAATTGCGTTCTCTAAGTTTGGAGGGAGTTTTATGTTTTTTGTTCGCAATTTCCATCAAACTCCATCGACCACAATGATGTCAACACGGGTGAGCCACAATTAGCAATAATTTATTATTTCTTTAGTTACCATAGCTTATGCAAAGTATGGAGCAAGTAAAAATATTTTAACATAATGAAACCGAATCGCCACTCAAAGACTCCAATTTGTGAAAAATATTTCACTCGTTAGCCGAAAGATATAGAAGTTACTGTCTTTACTGTCAATGTTTTTCCTTCCAATCGTCCTTCTCTTGTATTGCTGAGAGACTACCAGGATTTTCACTTAGACAATATGAGCAGTTGTCATTAGTTTTAAACAACTACATTTTAAATACATTGATAATCCGTCTAATAATGAGATAGCAAACGATTTCCAAATGGATCTTAACTGTTATTTAACTGTTAATCATAATTGAGCACGGCCCAAAGGGAAAATTCCAAACCTTGGCAAAAGGTGAGTTGCAAACCTCTCTTGCAATGTGGTTCAAACTGTATTACAATCCTCTGGCACACATAAAAAAAAGTACAGATTTCAATTTCTACTCAACAAGAGAGATTTATTTTCCTTCCATATATTTTCAAACGACCGAATACTTGATCTCATGCGTAGAAAAAACATGAAGCTGAATTTCGTAAAAATAAAACCTCGTTCTTTTTTACTTTCTATTAATAGTTTGTTATAGACTTGAGAAAAGTCTAAATAAATCCACTGCCACAAAAACCACAAATAGAAAGCACAATTAATTAATGGTATTTAAAATAAAATTATAATTTTGATAATGTTAAAATATTAAACCTTCATTTAGGTTGGTTTCCAAAGTTCGTTTAATTAGTTTAAAAAGGAGTCGAATTGTTTTTATTACGATTTTGTAAATACATTCTTCAAAAATGTGGTCTGATCAATAAACATGAATTTTAAAGCTATTTAATCCCCTCAAAATCTCTAAAATAGTAAATACTTTATTTAAGGTCTAAGATTTTAATGAGAGTAAGATAATGAGTGGAACTTTACTGAACTTATCACTACTTGAATATTCAGCACAAAGTGAACGTATACAAGACAACCTTAATTCTACGACCAATAATCTTTTCACAAAGTTTACCGACCAAGATCGGTAAAAGTTTACGAAAGATCGTTGTAAAGTGTAAATAAATAGGATTATAATTTAAAATTATTTGGTGGAGAGTTTTAAAACACTTTCTTGACAAGAGTATTAGAGACGGATTGACGGTTTTGACAGCTGTTACTAATTCCCTTCAATTACTAGTTTAATTGGCTCAAATTGTGGAAACTGTTCTTAACTAGAAATTCTATTAAGAATGAAGTCGAAGTATTATACTTTGCAGTGCTTAGTCAAATAAAATTTGAGATATTTCAAAATACATATAATCATATCTATTCTATTGTTCTATAATACGCTAATAATTATTTAAGAGAAGCATATTTTGTAAATGTTTGATGAGTGTAACAGGAATAGATAAACTAGAATTACCTAAGCCCCATGATTATTTATGGTTTAAAAATTTAACACTGAACAGAACGTCTCCAAAAAAATCATGCAAAATATTTTATTATAAAAAATGGGCAATATTTTTTATTTAATTACCGTATTGGAAATATAGCTATTGTTGCTTTAATCACGGAATGCAGACCTGGAGCCGGCGATCATGGTCCATAAACATGTCTTTACAGGTGTTTTATATATATTAGGAATAAGATAATTATGTTTTTAATATATTTTCCCGTTACCTAATCATAGGATTAGGGTACGGGAAAATATATTCAAAACATACTTATATTTGTTTCCCTGTGTTTGTGACTTACTAATATTGCTATCAGAAATGGCTTGGACATGTTAACTAGAAATTCTGCTAAAAATTAAGTTAAAGTGTTATACTTTACAATGTTTAGTCAAATAAATTAAAAAACGTTGATTACTTTTAATATACGTTTAATAGTTTCTGTTCTACAATAATATGTATTTAAGAAAATAAATATTTTTGATGAATGCAATAAGGTTATTAAATCTATGAAGATTTTTGAAAATTTTAAAATGCAATACTGAATACAAATGCAAAATAATTTGATTGTTCAATATAGCAGATTTAGTTAATACAGTATATAGGTGAAGTGAGGAGTTTAGAGGTTGTTAAACTACTCAATGAGTCTGAATGTATTTAGGAAAACTAGTTTTATTCTATTTTTGACCAATTTTGTGCCAAAATTTCCTGGATCAATTGTAGCAACCTACCAATTTGTCATACCAATGCTCAATAAAATTGAGATATGTTTCAAATCTTTTACATATTATAATAAAAATCATGCATTTCGTTTTAGTAAAAATAATAAACTATTTAATTGAAAATGAAATTACGAATATAGACATAATTTAAATAGTTCTTATTTAAAACGTGTTTATTTTTAAATATTTATCATTCCAAAGATTTTAAAAAAGTACAAAAGAAGTACAAGGGAGTTCAACTTATATGTTACGTGTAGTTGTTCAATTTAAATATGCAAATTTAAAACATAAGTCATCTTGAGTGTTTTTAATTAGAAACATTCTCTAATAATTTAATTTTAATACTTTAATAATTAAAAGAATTGAACAATAAACAACTAAAAATGGCAAAAGAAAATATTAAATACAATTTTGTAAGTCCTACTAGCACTGCTTGATTATATGTAGCGCCGTTTTTATAACATATATGCTTATTTATTTATAAGTGCTTGTGTCATACGGACAATAGTATCTGAAATGCCTGAACAAGTTCACTAGCCAGATAAGCCGCCAAATTTTGAAGTTACCCGATTTTTACAGACGTTCTGATATAAGGTCGTAATATTTTTACAATTTCCACCAAATTTGGAAAAAAAAAGATATAAATCTTTTACATTGGCGTCAACAAGATTGCTATAAATTACGAAGTTTATAAGAAAAAGAAATAGGAAAATTAATTTTTTTTCTCGATATTTACACCTTTTACGATATGAAATTTTTTTCAGAACTTCTGAGTAAGTCACTTCGGAAAACAAAAACAATTTATATTTGACAACAACGAAGGACTATGTAACATCCCTAGTTATTAATAATTTTAAGCACATGTGTAGAATGGAAAATTTTAAAGATCACTCTAAATATATATTTCTCCGAAAGCAGAAACTCATTTCGACTATATTAACTACATAGCGTTTTCTCTTCTGATCATCTATAAATATCATTAGGTTATTAGCAACTAAAATCTTGTTTTCATTAAATTCTAACTTTGATGTTTATGAAAAAAATTCCATAAAAACTTATCTTTACATTTAGATAACTAAATGGTCTGATTGGAGGTGGCTGCATTGTTCAGATTCGCCACACTTATGTTATATATGAAAACAATATTTGTGTCTTCTAATAGATAGGAAAACAGAAATATCGTTTGTAAATCACTACAATGATTCATTTGCACCAAAATATCCAAAAATTGAAATTTTATTTACACTTTTAATACATTTATAGATTATAGTTTCTAAACAAGAAAAACATTCAATTCATGTTTTTATAAATGATAATTAAGAGAAGGAATATGATATCAGTAGAATATATAACATTATTCTTATGTGTGATAGATAATCCAATACAGAGAAGGCGAAACAGAACTGTTTAAGTCCTAACAACTACAGTATTATAAATCTCAATGGTTGTATTCATTTGTGTGAATATTTCATAAAAATATTAATAGCTAGTCTCAAATCGACTAAATAAACCACTTCACTTTCAAATTTCCGATACTTCTGATTTTTACCAAACTTGTTCACACTACTGTAAAATATTATATTTATACTAAATGGTTGAAATCGTATAAATATGGCGTCCTCAGCAGAATATCTGTAAAAAATCTGTTAAGCTCGAAATTTCGGCTAGCTAACATTTCAAGCAATTTCTAACACCAATATTATTAAGACACAAACACATAAAAATGAGTATAATTTACAGAATATATATATATATATAAATAAATATATATATATATATATATATATATATATATATATATATAACACCTGCAAAGACGTGTTTATGTACCACGAACGCCGGCTAGTTGATGAAGGCTATAGCTATATTTACAATATACAAATTGATTAAAAAATTCACCCATTTTTGTTTGTAATATTGTATTTTCACGATTCTTTCAGTAGACGTTCTGTTCAGTGTTATATTTTTAACCCTTAATTAACCATAAATAATCATGTAGCTGATTTGTAGTTACCCTATTCCTGTTACATTCATCAAACAATTACAAAATATTCTTTTCTTAAATATTTATTAGCGTATTACAGAAGAATAGAAATGATGAAATATATTTTGTAAGTTCTCAAATTCTATTTGACTAAGCACTGCAAAGTATAACACTTTGACTTCATTCTTAACAGAATTTCTAGTTAAGAACAGTTTCCACAATTTGAGCCAATTAAACGAGTAATTTGAAAGTTCTTCTTGCGCTATTCATAACAGGTAGGCCCTACATTTTTAATTAAAGTGGACGATAGGTATATTTCTTGCCATAAGCTGCCACAGCTACCAGTCGTCAATTACTGTTACCGAAGCCAATAAGTAAAGTGCCCAGACAAACCTCAAACAAGACAAATTATTTCTTAACACGTCTTATTATAGTTAACATAATCTAAGAGAGGAGTGGGGGGGGAGAAGTATTTGTATTGTTATTTGAATGTAAGAGCAAGAGCAGACCAACTGTTGTGAAAGCTCATTAGCGTCAGTCGGGGGACTGCAGGCTGAGCCGTTATTGAAGGGAATTAGGAAACCGCTGTCAAAACCGTCAATCCATCGCTAAATACTCTTGTCAAGAAAGCGTTTTTAAACTGTCCACCAAGTAATTTAAAATTATAATGATATTTGAATGAGTCCAAGTTAACATTTACAATAAACTTTTACAGTAGAATTTAGGTTGTCTCGTATTACTTTCAACTGAGCTGAATATTTTGGTAATGATAAGCTCAGTAGAATTTCATTCCTTATATTCTGATCATAAAACTGTTGGTTATTAATAAGACTTTCCCCGTTTGAGAACGTTTGGAACAAATTAATAGATTTATTAATCAGACCACAGTTTTCAAAGGAAATATTTATAAAATCGTAACGAAAACAAGTACAATCCGTTCTTAGTTCTTAAACTTGTTTAAGGGTCTCTGGATATCGATCTTAAATTAATTAAAATTACAATATTACTGTAAATAAGAAATTGCTGTTTTTGTAGGTTTTTTTTAGAGTTGAATAATTTCAACTTTTTTTAAATCACTACAAAAAAACTGTTAGTTGAAAAATATTACACAAACATTCTTACAAGTCCATCATCAAAATCAAACAAAACTATTTATCGGCGAAAATTACAGTTAGGTAATTCACTCTATACTATTTATGTACGAGAAAGTAAAGGGAATCAGATTTGAATCCTGTTTCAATTTTATAAATTTGATTTAAAAATCAAGTTTTTTAAAATTTAGTACTTTAATACATAGACTATATTTCGTTATGAACATTATACATTTTATCAAAATCGTCGAATTTAAATTATTCCTGTGAATTGACTCTTTAATTTTTACTATTTGAACCATTTGATTGTCCTCCATTTTTAAGACTGTTATGGGAGTTTTATTTTTGGATGATGGTTAATCATTGTTGACAGTTAAATAACTGTTAAGACCTACTTGGAAATAACTTGTTATCTCATTATTATTTAGATTATCAATAAAACTAAAGTGTGATGGTTTCAAAATTAATAACAATAGTTACTGTATAAAGGAAAATCCTAATTTGTTTCAAAATGAATAACTATAGTTACTGTCTAAATGAAAATCATAATTTGTTTCAAAATGAATATCAATAGTTTCTGTCTAAACGAAAATCCTAATATGTTTCAAAATGAATAACAGCAGTTACTGTCTAAATGAAAATCCTAATTTGTTTCAAAAAAAAAACCCATAGTTACTGTCTAAATGAAAATCATAATTTGTTTCAAAATGAATAACAGCAGTTACTGTCTAAACGAAAATCATAATTTGTTTCAAAATGAATAACAATAGTTATTGTCTAAATGAAAATCATAATTTGTTTCAAAATGAATAACAGCAGTTACTGTCTAAATGAAAATCATAATTTGTTTCAAAATGAATATTAATAGTTTCTGTCTAAACGAAAATCCTAATTTGTTTCAAAATGAATAACAGCAGTTACTGTCTAAATGAAAATCATAATTTGTTTCAAAATGAATATTAATAGTTTCTGTCTAAACGAAAATCCTAATATGTTTCAAAATGAATAACAGCAGTTACTGTCTAAATGAAAATCATAATTTGTTTCAAAATGAATAAGAGCAGTTACTGTCTAAATGAAAATCCTAATATGTTTCAAAATGAATAACAGCATTTACTATCTAAAGGAAAATCCTAATTTGTCTCAAAATGAATAACAATAGTTACTGTCTAAATGAAAATCATAATTTGTTTCAAAATAAATAACAATAGTTACTGTCTATAGGAAAATCCTAATTTGTTTCAAAATGAATAACAGCAGTTACTGTCTAAATGAAAATCCTAATATGTTTCAAAATGAATATCAGCAGTTACTGTCTAAATGAAAATCCTAATATGTTTCAAAATGAATAACAGCAGTTACTGTCTAAATGAAAATCCTAATTTGTTTCAAAATGAATAACAGCAGTTACTGTCTAAATGAAAATCCTAACATG
Organism: Aphrophora alni; assembly: GCA_963513935.1. Classification (NCBI taxonomy): domain Eukaryota; kingdom Metazoa; phylum Arthropoda; class Insecta; order Hemiptera; family Aphrophoridae; genus Aphrophora; species Aphrophora alni. The sequence continues at coordinate 56,719,599 of OY740768.1, forward strand.
TTTCAAAATGAATATCAGCAGTTACTGTCTAAATGAAAATCCTAATTTGTTTCAAAATGAATAACAGCAGTTACTGTCTAAATGAAAATCCTAATATGTTTCAAAATGAATAACAGCAGTTACTGTCTAAATGAAAATCCTAATTTGTTTCAAAATGAATAACAGCAGTTACTGTCTAAATGAAAATCCTAATATGTTTCAAAATGAATAAGAGCAGTTACTGTCTAAATGAAAATCCTAATATGTTTCAAAATGAATATCAGCAGTTACTGTCTAAATGAAAATCCTAATATGTTTCAAAATGAATAACAACATTTACTATCTAAAGGAAAATCCTAATTTGTTTCAAAATGAATAACAATAGTTACTGTCTAAATTAAAATCCTAATATGTTTCAAAATGAATATCAGCAGTTACTATCTAAATGAAAATCATAATTTGTTTCAAAATTAATAACAACATTTACTGTCTAACCAAAAATCCTAATTAGTCTCACAACAATATAAGAGAAGAAACAATAGAAGCAAACACATTGTGAGTTTAAGAAGGGTCTAAAATGACAGTAGACATTTTATTGGCAACGTCAATCAGTTTCGGCTGAACATATTAATAGCTAACATTTCTTTCTTTTATAAAATGGCATCTCTGAGTGACGTTTTGTTTTCATCATATTCAAATATTTTATTTTCACTTGCTGTTTAACGTCCATACTTTACATAGGGTCTGGTAAATATGTGCACAGTTATTATATAAACTTGGCTAACCAGTTTCGAGAGTACAGTACTAACACACATTTCTGAAGGAAATTAATAATTAAAAAAAAAAAAAAAACAACAAAAAACAATGCAAAATGTTTTACTTGTCACTAATGACAATAATTTAGTAATGTGTATTCATTAAAACAGTTGTAAACAATCTTACACTGTCCTTGCAAAAAATATTCTGATATTCATACACGGATATCAAAACAATTGGTACATGAAATACGTAGAAATAAGTGACTGTTTCAGTATGATTTTATGTTAAACTCGACAAACACTTAGTTATTCCGATTTGGTTGGTTGGTTTGAATTATTGACATATTCAACATGTTATATAATCAATAGGTATAATTGATTTTATAAAATATGCTTTCACTTAGGATATTTAATAGAATTCTATTTATTGTTTCAAATTGATTGAAATAAAAGCAATTCAAAAAGTGTAAAAGTACATGATCATAAAGCACACACTATTGTAAATTATTCTTGTCTGTGTTTCATTGCTGTTGGTGGTCTAAAACTATGGACATAATTGTACCTAATTAACACGACTACTTACCTGCACTCTAGCTATTGTATAATGAGTCTGGTATTTCGGTATTTGCTATAAATATCCAGCTTTCATAAATATTTGAAATTTGAACACTTCGACCCGGAAGCTACCTATGCGCGTGACGTTTCATACAATCGTGTTAATTAAAGCAAAATTAATAAATACACAATCAATTCATTAAATATTTGTTTTAACGTTACAGCCCTTACATTTGAAAGTGGGAAATTGATTCGGATTCCATCAATAATATTAGAAACCATTCATAATACTTGTCTAAAACAAAGCCCTGGGTCATGTTGATAAGGATGTGTTTATTAAAGAAATTTTATATATTACGGTTTTATATGCAATCTTATGAAACGTTCCCAATCTCATAGCACATTTTATGAAGCATTAAAATCTACTCCCAAAAATCAAAACTTGTTTTTCTAAAATTAAATGTAGAATAACTAATAATTCAAAACAAAATAACCTAAACATAAAAAATAAAAATATCAGCTATAATATCTCTACTAGTTCTAAATATAGCAGGCAAGCTTAGTTTTACTTTGCCTTGAATATGATTTGTTTGGTATTGTAGTTTTGTCTACAATCTTCTTCAAAAATTTCAATAAGGTTTGTCTTAATCTTTCGTACAGTCTGATTGACTAAACCAATTAACATTTAATTTTCTCGCTTCTATTGCTGCATTTGTCTAGTTGGTGAACTAATAAGACTATTTATTTTTAAAAGTTGGCAATAATTTAGAGTTTAAATTAGTTATTAGAAATATATGAGTGTTTTATAATGGTATAAGCAATTTATGTTTTGCACTTTTAGAATGATTCCAATTACTTTTTTTCTGAATTTTAAAAAGCCTTTTGACATTCTGTTCTAAAGCATTTCTTCAGAGTGCATCCCATTCTATAGCTTAACAATGAATGGACCAGAGGATAATAGATTTATTTCAATGTTGGTAAGTCATAAATCTTATTCAATGTACTAGAGGCATGTATGTTTGATGCTGTCCTGTTAATTACCTTGTCTATATAAATTCCAATGCAGCCTTCGGTCAATTTGACCAAGATTCCCATTCTACAACGGTCATGGCAGTACCATTATTAAAGTCTTTACTGCCTCTACCACAAAAATAATAATAAAATCTTGTTGGTATTAACATTAAGTCCTAAATTAGACAAATATTTAATAATAAAAACCATCTTCTTGATTCTAATTCTTTCTAACAGGAATTTACAATCATTATGTTACGAAGAATTGTCATCAGATTAAAACTTGGGATACGTTTTGTAAATAAGAAAGAACTGATCCCTGTGGTATACCATAAATTATAACATGAAAAATGACCTAACCCCTTCATTAGTCCCAACATTCTTATACTGTATTGCAAACCTCAACTGCTTGTTTTCTTTATACAGTCAAAACATCTAACAAACTAAGTGTTCTGATATAAGTCTTCGAACTGAACTCTATTATATCATAGGTATTATATAAATACATGAAAATGGTATTTATTTTTCGACAAATATCGAAGTTATTTAAAATATTTTGTAGATTCCTAAAGGGTAAATCTACAATGTCAACACATTGTTGACATTGTAGATTTACCCTTTAGGAATCCATATTGCTCAGTTAAAATACAATTTACTTTTTAAAACTGTAAAATTCTATTTAATGTCACAGATTCAAAAATCTTCGAGAAAGAACAAATCAAAGTCACTGGTTAATAGAGTTTATTTAAGGTGCTTTGGGAATCATACTCGAATGATGCAGTTTTTATATTACATAATGGTGCCAAAAGTTTACGAGCACATGATTTCACTACGAAATTAGAAATTTCTTCCACTCCGAATATATTATTTTAAAAATGTATTTATAATTTTTACTTTCATTTACAGATTTTAAATACGTTTTAAGGGAATTTCTATTTCACAGTGTAAAACTCACTGCGTTTCAGTGTCTATATTTAAAAATATTCTTGAAACATTCTTCAATATTTTTTGGTTTTTTTAGGTACCTTTTTATTGCACTTGATATTTAGAACTTGAGTATTTGTTCTCTATTTACAACATTCTATGGTGTTTTATTTCGAGAACACTTATCCCTGTTATCGTAAAGTGGTTTTATTCGTACAATTTAATCTACAGGTAGGCTACATATTTATTTGGAAAAAAGTTTAAATATCTTATCCTGCGTTATGTGATATAATTTTTAATAAAACTTAAGTTTATTTGTGGACATTATAACTCCTTTTGTTATCTAATTTAAGTAAATGTGGTCCTTGGGTTGTTTTTGGTTTATTTTTTGAAATATTATATTTTGCAAAATAAAAATAATGCTTTAAAATAAAAAAAAGCTTTGCATATACATCAACTCCAAGATTCTTTACAAAGTAACCATTTTGACACTCCATTGAATAATATTTTGAAGGTAGTTAAATTTCGATCTATATTTATAATATAAAAATAGATTGCACAGTTTCTTATTTTAAATTTGCATATAATATTACAATTGCAGAACTTATACATAGGTTTAAAAATGAATATTAATCTATATATATATAATCGACAAAAAAAGTCGATATACATTATGCTTTCACATTGTAGACTTTTAGGCCAAAACATTTCTCTAAATTTGAAGCTGCCTCGTATTTTTGCTTTTAAAAAAGATGCAACGTCCTGATAATACTCTGATTTGTAGATTTGTCTAAAAAAACTCTTAATTTACATTTCTTTTAGTTGGGATATTTTTGCTAAATACTTTAGTTTGTGTTTCTGAAATTTCGATCATACATATTACTTTTAGAAAACGTATTTATCAACAGTTGAAAAAATATTCATCTATCTTGTTTTAAAAATAATCTGCACAACTATCTGACAAAGTGAAAGACAGACAAACTACAAAGACAATAGCTGCTATAAATATACACCAACACCAGTACAACCTGTTATCGAAGAGAGACATTCAAATTATTAACTCACGTTATCACAATAAACTGGATTATATAAAAATACAGAGATCTAAACATGAAACGCACATTGTTACAGATTAAAGAAAACTACTCATCAGTCTATTATACATGAGAAAGTATAGTGCGTGAAATAAACAGTAAAAGTGATACGGGATGGTGACCATAAATAATATACCAAAGTGAACGACCTCACGGCTGTTTACCCAGTGTATTCCATATTACGGTACAAAATTCAGTTACTCTATTCGTCTAGTAAATTTCTGTTTACCGATAACTTTAGAGTGTAGAAGTTTATTTGCAGTACTAACATTTAAGAGCGACCATCATGTATTATATAAATATCTCTAGAGAAATCTATAACAGCTTTTGTTTAGACGTTTGCAACGGGTGTTTCTTCTGCAGAGATAGGCTACACCTTTACATCGACATTAAAAAAAACTATTTACAACGTATAAAAATGAACCAACATTTTAAACAGTGAAAACTGCCAACAAAGGACTACTCGTTTCTAAAGTTACTTATGCAAATTATTTTACAAAACAAACAATCCGGAGGAGGATTTCTATGTTTAGATTGTCAATAGCAAACACACCAGTTCTTTTCAGAAAGTGTTATATTGTTAGGTTCACTTTTAGTTAGTACATTCACCCTCAGGCTCTAACTGTAGTGAGTACGGTCTAAACAATGTCAATGGAACATAGCTGGAATTAATCCTTTCTCACTTAGTCTTGGGTTTGGTTAGGTTAGGTTAGGTTAGGTTAGGTTAGGTTAGGTTAGGTTCACTTTTAGTTAGTACATTCACCCTCAGGTTCTAACTGTAGTGAGTACGGCCTAAACAATGTCGATGGAACATAGTTGAAATTAATCCATTTTCACGTAGTCTTGGGTTAGGTTAGGTTAGGTTAGGTTCACTTTTAGTTAGTACATTCACCCTCAGGCTCTAACTGTAGTGAGTACGGTCTAAACAATGTCAATGGAACATAGTTGGAATTAATCCTTTCTCACGTAGTCTTGGGTTAGGTTAGGTTAGGTTAGGTTCACTTTTAGTTAGTACATTCACCCTCAGGTTCTAACTGTAGTGAGTACGGTCTAAACAATGTCGATGGAACATAGCTGGAATTAATCCTTTCTCACGTAGTCTTGGATTAGGTTAGGTTAAGTTAGGTTAGGTTAGGTTCACTTTTAGTTAGTACATTCACCCTCAGGCTCTAACTGTAGTGAGTACGGTCTAAACAATGTCGATGGAACATAGCTGGAATTAATCCTTTCTCACGTAGTCTTGGATTAGGTTAGGTTAAGTTAGGTTAGGTTAGGTTCACTTTTAGTTAGTACATTCACCCTCAGGTTCTAACTGTAGTGAGTACGGTCTAAACAATGTCGATGGAACATAGTTGGAATTAATCCTTTCTCACGTAGTCTTGGGTTAGGTTAGGTTAGGTTAGGTTCACTTTTAGTTAGTACATTCACCCTCAGGTTCTAACTGTAGTGAGTACGGTCTAAACAATGTCGATGGAACATAGTTGGAATTAATCCTTTCTCACGTAGTCTTGGGTTAGGTTAGGTTAGGTTAGGTTCACTTTTAGTTAGTACATTCACCCTCAGGCTCTAACTGTAGTGAGTACGGTCTAAACAATGTCGATGGAACATAGTTGGAATTAATCCTTTCTCACGTAGTCTTGGGTTAGGTTAGGTTCACTTTTAGTTAGTACATTCACCCTCAGGTTCTAACTGTAGTGAGTACGGTCTAAACAATGTCGATGGAACATAGTTGGAATTAATCCTTTCTCACGTAGTCTTGGGTTAGGTTAGGTTAGGTTAGGTTCACTTTTAGTTAGTACATTCACCCTCAGGTTCTAACTGTAGTGAGTACGGTCTAAACAATGTCGATGGAACATAGTTGGAATTAATCCATTTTCACGTAGTCTTGGGTTAGGTTAGGTTAGGTTAGGTTCACTTTTAGTTAGTACATTCACCCTCAGGTTCTAACTGTAGTGAGTACGGTCTAAACAATGTCGATGGAACATAGCTGGAATTAATCCTTTCTCACTTAGTCTTGGGTTAGGTTAGGTTAGGTTAGGTTAGGTTCACTTTTAGTTAGTACATTCACCCTCAGGTTCTAACTGTAGTGAGTACGGTCTAAACAATGTCGATGGAACATAGTTGGAATTAATCCATTTTCACGTAGTCTTGGGTTAGGTTAGGTTAGGTTAGGTTCACTTTTAGTTAGTACATTCACCCTCAGGTTCTAACTGTAGTGAGTACGGTCTAAACAATGTTGATGGAACATAGTTGGAATTAATCCATTTTCACGTACTCTTGGGTTAGGTTAGGTTAGGTTAGGTTCACTTTTAGTTAGTACATTCACCCTCAGGTTCTAACTGTAGTGAGTACGGTCTAAACAATGTCGATGGAACATAGTTGGAATTAATCCATTTTCACGTAGTCTTGGGTTAGGTTAGGTTAGGTTAGGTTCACTTTTAGTTAGTACATTCACCCTCAGGTTCTAACTGTAGTGAGTACGGTCTAAACAATGTCGATGGAACATAGTTGGAATTAATCCATTTTCACGTAGTCTTGGGTTAGGTTAGGTTAGGTTAGGTTCACTTTTAGTTAGTACATTCACCCTCAGGTTCTAACTGTAGTGAGTACGGTCTAAACAATGTTGATGGAACATAGTTGGAATTAATCCATTTTCACGTAGTCTTGGGTTAGGTTAGGTTAGGTTAGGTTCACTTTTAGTTAGTACATTCACCCTCAGGTTCTAACTGTAGTGAGTACGGTCTAAACAATGTCGATGGAACATAGTTGGAATTAATCCATTTTCACGTAGTCTTGGGTTAGGTTAGGTTAGGTTAGGTTCACTTTTAGTTAGTACATTCACCCTCAGGTTCTAACTGTAGTGAGTACGGTCTAAACAATGTCGATGGAACATAGCTGGAATTAATCCTTTCTCACGTAGTCTTGGATTAGGTTAGGTTAAGTTAGGTTAGGTTAGGTTCACTTTTAGTTAGTACATTCACCCTCAGGTTCTAACTGTAGTGAGTACGGTCTAAACAATGTCGATGGAACATAGTTGGAATTAATCCATTTTCACGTAGTCTTGGGTTAGGTTAGGTTAGGTTAGGTTCACTTTTAGTTAGTACATTCACCCTCAGGTTCTAACTGTAGTGAGTACGGTCTAAACAATGTCGATGGAACATAGTTGGAATTAATCCATTTTCACGTAGTCTTGGGTTAGGTTAGGTTAGGTTAGGTTCACTTTTAGTTAGTACATTCACCCTCAGGCTCTAACTGTAGTGAGTACGGTCTAAACAATGTCGATGGAACATAGTTGAAATTAATCCATTCTCACGTAGTCTTGGGTTAGGTTAGGTTAGGTTAGGTTCACTTTTAGTTAGTACATTCACCCTCAGGCTCTAACTGTAGTGAGTACGGTCTAAACAATGTCGATGGAACATAGTTGGAATTAATCCATTTTCACGTAGTCTTGGGTTAGGTTAGGTTAGGTTAGGTTCACTTTTAGTTAGTACATTCACCCTCAGGCTCTAACTGTAGTGAGTACGGTCTAAACAATGTCGATGGAACATAGCTGGAATTAATCCATTTTCACGTAGTCTTGGGTTAGGTTAGGTTAGGTTAGGTTCACTTTTAGTTAGTACATTCACCCTCAGGTTCTAACTGTAGTGAGTACGGTCTAAACAATGTTGATGGAACATAGTTGGAATTAATCCATTTTCACGTAGTCTTGGGTTAGGTTAGGTTAGGTTAGGTTCACTTTTAGTTAGTACATTCACCCTCAGGTTCTAACTGTAGTGAGTACGGTCTAAACAATGTTGATGGAACATAGTTGGAATTAATCCATTTTCACGTAGTCTTGGGTTAGGTTAGGTTAGGTTAGGTTCACTTTTAGTTAGTACATTCACCCTCAGGTTCTAACTGTAGTGAGTACGGTCTAAACAATGTTGATGGAACATAGTTGGAATTAATCCTTTCTCACTTAGTCTTGGGTTAGGTTAGGTTAGGTTAGGTTCACTTTTAGTTAGTACATTCACCCTCAGGTTCTAACTGTAGTGAGTACGGTCTAAACAATGTCGATGGAACATAGTTGGAATTAATCCATTTTCACGTAGTCTTGGGTTAGGTTAGGTTAGGTTAGGTTCACTTTTAGTTAGTACATTCACCCTCAGGTTCTAACTGTAGTGAGTACGGTCTAAACAATGTTGATGGAACATAGTTGGAATTAATCCATTTTCACGTAGTCTTGGGTTAGGTTAGGTTAGGTTAGGTTCACTTTTAGTTAGTACATTCACCCTCAGGTTCTAACTGTAGTGAGTACGGTCTAAACAATGTTGATGGAACATAGTTGGAATTAATCCATTTTCACGTAGTCTTGGGTTAGGTTAGGTTAGGTTAGGTTCACTTTTAGTTAGTACATTCACCCTCAGGTTCTAACTGTAGTGAGTACGGTCTAAACAATGTTGATGGAACATAGTTGGAATTAATCCATTTTCACGTAGTCTTGGGTTAGGTTAGGTTAGGTTAGGTTCACTTTTAGTTAGTACATTCACCCTCAGGTTCTAACTGTAGTGAGTACGGTCTAAACAATGTCGATGGAACATAGCTGGAATAATCCATTCTCACGTAGTCTTGGGTTTGGTTAGGTTAGGTTAGGTTAGGTTAGGTTCACTTTTAGTTAGTACATTCACCCTCAGGCTCTAACTGTAGTGAGTACGGTCTAAACAATGTCGATGGAACATAGTTGGAATTAATCCATTTTCACGTAGTCTTGGGTTAGGTTAGGTTAGGTTAGGTTCACTTTTAGTTAGTACATTCACCCTCAGGTTCTAACTGTAGTGAGTACGGTCTAAACAATGTCGATGGAACATAGCTGGAATAATCCTTTCTTACGTAGTCTTGGGTTAGGTTAGGTTAGGTTAGGTTAGGTTAGGTTAGGTTAGGTTCACTTTTAGTTAGTACATTCACCCTCAGGCTCTAACTGTAGTGAGTACGGTCTAAACAATGTCGATGGAACATAGTTGGAATTAATCCATTTTCACGTAGTCTTGGGTTAGGTTAGGTTAGGTTAGGTTCACTTTTAGTTAGTACATTCACCCTCAGGTTCTAACTGTAGTGAGTAGGGTCTAAACAATGTCGATGGAACATAGTTGGAATTAATCCATTTTCACGTAGTCTTGGGTTAGGTTAGGTTAGGTTAGGTTCACTTTTAGTTAGTACATTCACCCTCAGGCTCTAACTGTAGTGAGTACGGTCTAAACAATGTCAATGGAACATAGCTGGAATTAATCCTTTCTCACTTAGTCTTGGGTTAGGTTAGGTTAGGTTAGGTTCACTTTTAGTTAGTACATTCACCCTCAGGTTCTAACTGTAGTGAGTACGGTCTAAACAATGTCGATGGAACATAGTTGAAATTAATCCATTCTCACGTAGTCTTGGGTTAGGTTAGGTTAGGTTAGGTTCACTTTTAGTTAGTACATTCACCCTCAGGCTCTAACTGTAGTGAGTACGGTCTAAACAATGTCGATGGAACATAGTTGAAATTAATCCATTTTCACGTAGTCTTGGGTTAGGTTAGGTTAGGTTAGGTTCACTTTTAGTTAGTACATTCACCCTCAGGCTCTAACTGTAGTGAGTACGGTCTAAACAATGTCGATGGAACATAGTTGAAATTAATCCATTTTCACGTAGTCTTGGGTTAGGTTAGGTTAGGTTAGGTTCACTTTTAGTTAGTACATTCACCCTCAGGCTCTAACTGTAGTGAGTACGGTCTAAACAATGTCGATGGAACATAGTTGAAATTAATCCATTTTCACGTAGTCTTGGGTTAGGTTAGGTTAGGTTAGGTTCACTTTTAGTTAGTACATTCACCCTCAGGTTCTAACTGTAGTGAGTAAGGTCTAAACAATGTCGATGGAACATAGTTGGAATTAATCCATTTTCACGTAGTCTTGGGTTAGGTTAGGTTAGGTTAGGTTCACTTTTAGTTAGTACATTCACCCTCAGGTTCTAACTGTAGTGAGTACGGTCTAAACAATGTCGATGGAACATAGTTGGAATTAATCCATTTTCACGTAGTCTTGGATTAGGTTAGGTTAAGTTAGGTTAGGTTAGGTTCACTTTTAGTTAGTACATTCACCCTCAGGTTCTAACTGTAGTGAGTACGGTCTAAACAATGTCGATGGAACATAGTTGAAATTAATCCATTTTCACGTAGTCTTGGGTTAGGTTAGGTTAGGTTAGGTTCACTTTTAGTTAGTACATTCACCCTCAGGCTCTAACTGTAGTGAGTACGGTCTAAACAATGTTGATGGAACATAGTTGAAATTAATCCATTCTCACGTAGTCTTGGATTAGGTTAGGTTAAGTTAGGTTAGGTTAGGTTCACTTTTAGTTAGTACATTCACCCTCAGGTTCTAACTGTAGTGAGTACGGTCTAAACAATGTTGATGGAACATAGTTGGAATTAATCCTTTCTCACTTAGTCTTGGGTTAGGTTAGGTTAGGTTAGGTTCACTTTTAGTTAGTACATTCACCCTCAGGTTCTAACTGTAGTGAGTACGGTCTAAACAATGTCGATGGAACATAGTTGGAATTAATCCATTTTCACGTAGTCTTGGGTTAGGTTAGGTTAGGTTAGGTTCACTTTTAGTTAGTACATTCACCCTCAGGTTCTAACTGTAGTGAGTACGGTCTAAACAATGTTGATGGAACATAGTTGGAATTAATCCATTTTCACGTAGTCTTGGGTTAGGTTAGGTTAGGTTAGGTTCACTTTTAGTTAGTACATTCACCCTCAGGTTCTAACTGTAGTGAGTACGGTCTAAACAATGTTGATGGAACATATTTGGAATTAATCCATTTTCACGTAGTCTTGGGTTAGGTTAGGTTAGGTTAGGTTCACTTTTAGTTAGTACATTCACCCTCAGGTTCTAACTGTAGTGAGTAGGGTCTAAACAATGTCGATGGAACATAGTTGGAATTAATCCATTTTCACGTAGTCTTGGGTTAGGTTAGGTTAGGTTAGGTTCACTTTTAGTTAGTACATTCACCCTCAGGTTCTAACTGTAGTGAGTACGGTCTAAACAATGTCGATGGAACATAGTTGGAATTAATCCATTTTCACGTAGTCTTGGGTTAGGTTAGGTTAGGTTAGGTTCACTTTTAGTTAGTACATTCACCCTCAGGTTCTAACTGTAGTGAGTAGGGTCTAAACAATGTCGATGGAACATAGTTGGAATTAATCCATTTTCACGTAGTCTTGGGTTAGGTTAGGTTAGGTTAGGTTCACTTTTAGTTAGTACATTCACCCTCAGGTTCTAACTGTAGTGAGTACGGTCTAAACAATGTTGATGGAACATAGTTGGAATTAATCCATTTTCACGTAGTCTTGGGTTAGGTTAGGTTAGGTTAGGTTCACTTTTAGTTAGTACATTCACCCTCAGGTTCTAACTGTAGTGAGTAGGGTCTAAACAATGTCGATGGAACATAGTTGGAATTAATCCATTTTCACGTAGTCTTGGGTTAGGTTAGGTTAGGTTAGGTTCACTTTTAGTTAGTACATTCACCCTCAGGCTCTAACTGTAGTGAGTACGGTCTAAACAATGTCAATGGAACATAGCTGGAATTAATCCTTTCTCACTTAGTCTTGGGTTAGGTTAGGTTAGGTTAGGTTCACTTTTAGTTAGTACATTCACCCTCAGGTTCTAACTGTAGTGAGTACGGTCTAAACAATGTCGATGGAACATAGTTGAAATTAATCCATTCTCACGTAGTCTTGGGTTAGGTTAGGTTAGGTTAGGTTCACTTTTAGTTAGTACATTCACCCTCAGGCTCTAACTGTAGTGAGTACGGTCTAAACAATGTCGATGGAACATAGTTGAAATTAATCCATTTTCACGTAGTCTTGGGTTAGGTTAGGTTAGGTTAGGTTCACTTTTAGTTAGTACATTCACCCTCAGGCTCTAACTGTAGTGAGTACGGTCTAAACAATGTCGATGGAACATAGTTGAAATTAATCCATTTTCACGTAGTCTTGGGTTAGGTTAGGTTAGGTTAGGTTCACTTTTAGTTAGTACATTCACCCTCAGGCTCTAACTGTAGTGAGTACGGTCTAAACAATGTCGATGGAACATAGTTGAAATTAATCCATTTTCACGTAGTCTTGGGTTAGGTTAGGTTAGGTTAGGTTCACTTTTAGTTAGTACATTCACCCTCAGGTTCTAACTGTAGTGAGTAAGGTCTAAACAATGTCGATGGAACATAGTTGGAATTAATCCATTTTCACGTAGTCTTGGGTTAGGTTAGGTTAGGTTAGGTTAGGTTAGGTTCACTTTTAGTTAGTACATTCACCCTCAGGTTCTAACTGTAGTGAGTACGGCCTAAACAATGTCGATGGAACATAGTTGGAATTAATCCATTTTCACGTAGTCTTGGGTTAGGTTAGGTTAGGTTAGGTTCACTTTTAGTTAGTACATTCACCCTCAGGTTCTAACTGTAGTGAGTACGGTCTAAACAATGTCGATGGAACATAGTTGGAATTAATCCATTTTCACGTAGTCTTGGGTTAGGTTAGGTTAGGTTAGGTTCACTTTTAGTTAGTACATTCACCCTCAGGTTCTAACTGTAGTGAGTACGGTCTAAACAATGTCGATGGAACATAGTTGGAATTAATCCATTTTCACGTAGTCTTGGATTAGGTTAGGTTAAGTTAGGTTAGGTTAGGTTCACTTTTAGTTAGTACATTCACCCTCAGGTTCTAACTGTAGTGAGTACGGTCTAAACAATGTCGATGGAACATAGTTGAAATTAATCCATTTTCACGTAGTCTTGGGTTAGGTTAGGTTAGGTTAGGTTCACTTTTAGTTAGTACATTCACCCTCAGGCTCTAACTGTAGTGAGTACGGTCTAAACAATGTTGATGGAACATAGTTGAAATTAATCCATTCTCACGTAGTCTTGGATTAGGTTAGGTTAAGTTAGGTTAGGTTAGGTTCACTTTTAGTTAGTACATTCACCCTCAGGTTCTAACTGTAGTGAGTACGGTCTAAACAATGTCAATGGAACATAGTTGAAATTAATCCATTCTCACGTAGTCTTGGATTAGGTTAGGTTAAGTTAGGTTAGGTTAGGTTCACTTTTAGTTAGTACATTCACCCTCAGGTTCTAACTGTAGTGAGTAGGGTCTAAACAATGTCGATGGAACATAGTTGAAATTAATCCATTTTCACGTAGTCTTGGGTTAGGTTAGGTTAGGTTAGGTTCACTTTTAGTTAGTACATTCACCCTCAGGTTCTAACTGTAGTGAGTACGGTCTAAACAATGTCGATGGAACATAGTTGGAATTAATCCATTTTCACTTAGTCTTGGGTTAGGTTAGGTTAGGTTAGGTTCACTTTTAGTTAGTACATTCACCCTCAGGTTCTAACTGTAGTGAGTACGGTCTAAACAATGTCGATGGAACATAGTTGGAATTAATCCATTTTCACGTAGTCTTGGGTTAGGTTAGGTTAGGTTAGGTTCACTTTTAGTTAGTACATTCACCCTCAGGTTCTAACTGTAGTGAGTAAGGTCTAAACAATGTCGATGGAACATAGCTGGAATTAATCCTTTCTCACTTAGTCTTGGGTTAGGTTAGGTTAGGTTAGGTTCACTTTTAGTTAGTACATTCACCCTCAGGTTCTAACTGTAGTGAGTAAGGTCTAAACAATGTCGATGGAACATAGCTGGAATTAATCCTTTCTCACTTAGTCTTGGGTTAGGTTAGGTTAGGTTAGGTTCACTTTTAGTTAGTACATTCACCCTCAGGTTCTAACTGTAGTGAGTACGGTCTAAACAATGTCAATGGAACATAGTTGAAATTAATCCATTCTCACGTAGTCTTGGATTAGGTTAGGTTAAGTTAGGTTAGGTTAGGTTCACTTTTAGTTAGTACATTCACCCTCAGGTTCTAACTGTAGTGAGTAGGGTCTAAACAATGTCGATGGAACATAGTTGAAATTAATCCATTTTCACGTAGTCTTGGGTTAGGTTAGGTTAGGTTAGGTTCACTTTTAGTTAGTACATTCACCCTCAGGTTCTAACTGTAGTGAGTACGGTCTAAACAATGTCGATGGAACATAGTTGGAATTAATCCATTTTCACTTAGTCTTGGGTTAGGTTAGGTTAGGTTAGGTTCACTTTTAGTTAGTACATTCACCCTCAGGTTCTAACTGTAGTGAGTACGGTCTAAACAATGTCGATGGAACATAGTTGGAATTAATCCATTTTCACGTAGTCTTGGGTTAGGTTAGGTTAGGTTAGGTTCACTTTTAGTTAGTACATTCACCCTCAGGTTCTAACTGTAGTGAGTACGGTCTAAACAATGTCGATGGAACATAGTTGGAATTAATCCATTTTCACGTAGTCTTGGGTTAGGTTAGGTTAGGTTAGGTTCACTTTTAGTTAGTACATTCACCCTCAGGTTCTAACTGTAGTGAGTACGGTCTAAACAATGTCGATGGAACATAGTTGGAATTAATCCATTTTCACGTAGTCTTGGGTTAGGTTAGGTTAGGTTAGGTTCACTTTTAGTTAGTACATTCACCCTCAGGTTCTAACTGTAGTGAGTAAGGTCTAAACAATGTCGATGGAACATAGCTGGAATTAATCCTTTCTCACGTAGTCTTGGATTAGGTTAGGTTAAGTTAGGTTAGGTTAGGTTCACTTTTAGTTAGTACATTCACCCTCAGGTTCTAACTGTAGTGAGTACGGTCTAAACAATGTCGATGGAACATAGTTGGAATTAATCCATTTTCACGTAGTCTTGGGTTAGGTTAGGTTAGGTTAGGTTCACTTTTAGTTAGTACATTCACCCTCAGGCTCTAACTGTAGTGAGTACGGCCTAAACAATGTCGATGGAACATAGTTGGAATTAATCCATTTTCACGTAGTCTTGGGTTAGGTTAGGTTAGGTTAGGTTCACTTTTAGTTAGTACATTCACCCTCAGGTTCTAACTGTAGTGAGTACGGTCTAAACAATGTCGATGGAACATAGTTGGAATTAATCCATTTTCACGTAGTCTTGGGTTAGGTTAGGTTAGGTTAGGTTCACTTTTAGTTAGTACATTCACCCTCAGGTTCTAACTGTAGTGAGTACGGTCTAAACAATGTCGATGGAACATAGTTGGAATTAATCCATTTTCACGTAGTCTTGGGTTAGGTTAGGTTAGGTTAGGTTCACTTTTAGTTAGTACATTCACCCTCAGGCTCTAACTGTAGTGAGTACGGCCTAAACAATGTCGATGGAACATAGTTGGAATTAATCCATTTTCACGTAGTCTTGGGTTAGGTTAGGTTCACTTTTAGTTAGTACATTCACCCTCAGGTTCTAACTGTAGTGAGTACGGTCTAAACAATGTCGATGGAACATAGTTGGAATTAATCCATTTTCACGTAGTCTTGGGTTAGGTTAGGTTAGGTTAGGTTCACTTTTAGTTAGTACATTCACCCTCAGGTTCTAACTGTAGTGAGTACGGTCTAAACAATGTCGATGGAACATAGTTGGAATTAATCCATTTTCACGTAGTCTTGGGTTAGGTTAGGTTAGGTTAGGTTCACTTTTAGTTAGTACATTCACCCTCAGGTTCTAACTGTAGTGAGTACGGTCTAAACAATGTCGATGGAACATAGTTGGAATTAATCCATTTTCACGTAGTCTTGGGTTAGGTTAGGTTAGGTTAGGTTCACTTTTAGTTAGTACATTCACCCTCAGGTTCTAACTGTAGTGAGTACGGTCTAAACAATGTCGATGGAACATAGTTGGAATTAATCCATTTTCACGTAGTCTTGGGTTAGGTTAGGTTAGGTTAGGTTCACTTTTAGTTAGTACATTCACCCTCAGGTTCTAACTGTAGTGAGTACGGTCTAAACAATGTCGATGGAACATAGTTGGAATTAATCCATTTTCACGTAGTCTTGGGTTAGGTTAGGTTAGGTTAGGTTCACTTTTAGTTAGTACATTCACCCTCAGGTTCTAACTGTAGTGAGTAAGGTCTAAACAATGTCGATGGAACATAGTTGGAATTAATCCATTTTCACTTAGTCTTGGGTTAGGTTAGGTTAGGTTAGGTTCACTTTTAGTTAGTACATTCACCCTCAGGTTCTAACTGTAGTGAGTACGGTCTAAACAATGTCGATGGAACATAGTTGGAATTAATCCATTTTCACGTAGTCTTGGGTTAGGTTAGGTTAGGTTAGGTTCACTTTTAGTTAGTACATTCACCCTCAGGTTCTAACTGTAGTGAGTACGGTCTAAACAATGTCGATGGAACATAGTTGGAATTAATCCATTTTCACGTAGTCTTGGGTTAGGTTAGGTTAGGTTAGGTTCACTTTTAGTTAGTACATTCACCCTCAGGTTCTAACTGTAGTGAG
Organism: Aphrophora alni; assembly: GCA_963513935.1. Lineage (NCBI taxonomy): Eukaryota > Metazoa > Arthropoda > Insecta > Hemiptera > Aphrophoridae > Aphrophora > Aphrophora alni. Next base: position 56,736,310 of record OY740768.1, read on the forward strand.
TAAGGTCTAAACAATGTCGATGGAACATAGCTGGAATTAATCCTTTCTTACGTAGTCTTGGGTTAGGTTAGGTTAGGTTAGGTTAGGTTAGGTTCACTTTTAGTTAGTACATTCACCCTCAGGTTCTAACTGTAGTGAGTACGGTCTAAACAATGTCGATGGAACATAGTTGGAATTAATCCATTTTCACGTAGTCTTGGGTTAGGTTAGGTTAGGTTAGGTTCACTTTTAGTTAGTACATTCACCCTCAGGTTCTAACTGTAGTGAGTACGGTCTAAACAATGTCGATGGAACATAGTTGGAATTAATCCATTTTCACGTAGTCTTGGGTTAGGTTAGGTTAGGTTAGGTTCACTTTTAGTTAGTACATTCACCCTCAGGTTCTAACTGTAGTGAGTACGGTCTAAACAATGTCGATGGAACATAGTTGGAATTAATCCATTTTCACGTAGTCTTGGGTTAGGTTAGGTTAGGTTAGGTTCACTTTTAGTTAGTACATTCACCCTCAGGTTCTAACTGTAGTGAGTAAGGTCTAAACAATGTCGATGGAACATAGCTGGAATTAATCCTTTCTTACGTAGTCTTGGGTTAGGTTAGGTTAGGTTAGGTTAGGTTAGGTTCACTTTTAGTTAGTACATTCACCCTCAGGTTCTAACTGTAGTGAGTACGGTCTAAACAATGTCGATGGAACATAGCTGGAATTAATCCTTTCTCACGTAGTCTTGGATTAGGTTAGGTTAAGTTAGGTTAGGTTAGGTTCACTTTTAGTTAGTACATTCACCCTCAGGTTCTAACTGTAGTGAGTACGGTCTAAACAATGTCGATGGAACATAGCTGGAATTAATCCTTTCTCACGTAGTCTTGGATTAGGTTAGGTTAAGTTAGGTTAGGTTAGGTTCACTTTTAGTTAGTACATTCACCCTCAGGCTCTAACTGTAGTGAGTACGGTCTAAACAATGTCGATGGAACATAGCTGGAATTAATCCTTTCTCACGTAGTCTTGGATTAGGTTAGGTTAAGTTAGGTTAGGTTAGGTTCACTTTTAGTTAGTACATTCACCCTCAGGTTCTAACTGTAGTGAGTACGGTCTAAACAATGTCGATGGAACATAGTTGGAATTAATCCATTTTCACGTAGTCTTGGGTTAGGTTAGGTTAGGTTAGGTTCACTTTTAGTTAGTACATTCACCCTCAGGTTCTAACTGTAGTGAGTAAGGTCTAAACAATGTCGATGGAACATAGCTGGAATTAATACTTTCTTACGTAGTCTTGGGTTAGGTTAGGTTAGGTTAGGTTCACTTTTAGTTAGTACATTCACCCTCAGGCTCTAACTGTAGTGAGTACGGTCTAAACAATGTCGATGGAACATAGTTGGAATTAATCCATTTTCACGTAGTCTTGGGTTAGGTTAGGTTAGGTTAGGTTCACTTTTAGTTAGTACATTCACCCTCAGGTTCTAACTGTAGTGAGTACGGTCTAAACAATGTCGATGGAACATAGTTGGAATTAATCCATTTTCACGTAGTCTTGGGTTAGGTTAGGTTAGGTTAGGTTCACTTTTAGTTAGTACATTCACCCTCAGGCTCTAACTGTAGTGAGTACGGTCTAAACAATGTCGATGGAACATAGTTGGAATTAATCCATTTTCACGTAGTCTTGGGTTAGGTTAGGTTAGGTTAGGTTCACTTTTAGTTAGTACATTCACCCTCAGGTTCTAACTGTAGTGAGTACGGTCTAAACAATGTCGATGGAACATAGTTGGAATTAATCCATTTTCACGTAGTCTTGGGTTAGGTTAGGTTAGGTTAGGTTCACTTTTAGTTAGTACATTCACCCTCAGGTTCTAACTGTAGTGAGTAAGGTCTAAACAATGTCGATGGAACATAGCTGGAATTAATCCTTTCTTACGTAGTCTTGGGTTAGGTTAGGTTAGGTTAGGTTCACTTTTAGTTAGTACATTCACCCTCAGGCTCTAACTGTAGTGAGTACGGTCTAAACAATGTCGATGGAACATAGTTGGAATTAATCCATTTTCACGTAGTCTTGGGTTAGGTTAGGTTAGGTTAGGTTCACTTTTAGTTAGTACATTCACCCTCAGGTTCTAACTGTAGTGAGTAAGGTCTAAACAATGTCGATGGAACATAGTTGGAATTAATCCTTTCTCAACTAGTCTTGGGTTAGGTTAGGTTAGGTTAGGTTCACTTTTAGTTAGTACATTCACCCTCAGGTTCTAACTGTAGTGAGTAAGGTCTAAACAATGTCGATGGAACATAGCTGGAATTAATCCTTTCTTACGTAGTCTTGGGTTAGGTTAGGTTAGGTTAGGTTCACTTTTAGTTAGTACATTCACCCTCAGGCTCTAACTGTAGTGAGTACGGTCTAAACAATGTCGATGGAACATAGTTGGAATTAATCCATTTTCACGTAGTCTTGGGTTAGGTTAGGTTAGGTTAGGTTCACTTTTAGTTAGTACATTCACCCTCAGGTTCTAACTGTAGTGAGTAAGGTCTAAACAATGTCGATGGAACATAGCTGGAATTAATCCTTTCTTACGTAGTCTTGGGTTAGGTTAGGTTAGGTTAGGTTAGGTTAGGTTCACTTTTAGTTAGTACATTCACCCTCAGGTTCTAACTGTAGTGAGTACGGTCTAAACAATGTCGATGGAACATAGTTGGAATTAATCCATTTTCACGTAGTCTTGGGTTAGGTTAGGTTAGGTTAGGTTCACTTTTAGTTAGTACATTCACCCTCAGGTTCTAACTGTAGTGAGTAAGGTCTAAACAATGTCGATGGAACATAGCTGGAATTAATCCTTTCTTACGTAGTCTTGGGTTAGGTTAGGTTAGGTTAGGTTCACTTTTAGTTAGTACATTCACCCTCAGGCTCTAACTGTAGTGAGTACGGTCTAAACAATGTCGATGGAACATAGTTGAAATTAATCCTTTCTCACGTAGTCTTGGGTTAGGTTAGGTTAGGTTAGGTTAGGTTCGGTTAGGTTCACTTTTAGTTAGTACATTCACCCTCAGGTTCTAACTGTAGTGAGTACGGTCTAAACAATGTCGATGGAACATAGTTGGAATTAATCCTTTCTCACGTAGTCTTGGGTTAGGTTAGGTTAGGTTAGGTTAGGTTAGGTTAGGTTCACTTTTAGTTAGTACATTCACCCTCAGGTTCTAACTGTAGTGAGTACGGTCTAAACAATGTCGATGGAACATAGTTGGAATTAATCCTTTCTCAACTAGTCTTGGGTTAGATCCCTCTCTTTCATTTTTTCTATCATGAACCAACGTTTGTTCTTTTTCTAATCTGACGCTTTTACAGTATTCGAGGGCTAGAGGTTATTTTACTTTTTTTCAATCTTTTTTATAATGCGATGATGTCAGAGAGGTTTTTGCCTTTATACAAAAAATAAATATAATAAGTTCAGGTTCGACAACATTGCAGATGTACTTTAGCTAGATCTACACCTTTCTTCTTCTAATTTTGAATTACCTATCTCTGTTTAATCTTCCTTATTAGGTCAATACGTGTTTTTTTACCCTGACGCTATCGAGGGTTAGGGGTGGGTATCTTGTGCTTTTTATATCTTTTCTCTAAAATGATGATGACTGCGAGTAATAGCTTTGTTCCTAGTTTTCTTTCTGTTAAACGCAGAAATATTTTCTACCAAATGTTTACTTACTGCCATAACCAAAACATTGTTTCTTAATTGATTGGTATGCCGTTTAATTCTAGTCAAAAACTAATCATGTCTGATTATATTATCTTGGATAAAATAAATTAAAATTTTGTAATTTAATTTTTGTCTTTAACACACAGTACTGTAAATGTTTTACAAAGCAAATATTGCTTAATTTTCTATAAATAAACTACGTTTACAGATTTTAATAGCTGAAGTATTCCGTAGTATTCACTATTAAACATAACTTGAACTAATAGAAGATTATATGTTTTGCTTAGTAAATACAGGCTAAATTTTAAACAAATTGTAACTCAAATTTATTTACCTTAAGTTAGGTTTAGGCAATTAACATATCTATTTGTAATAGCACATATGTAATGATTACAAATAATTCCATGTAAATAATGATTGCTTGGAAACGGAATGACATTCGACTTTTAATTTATCCAAGGACAATAAAAGCATTATGTTACTTCTAAGCCACGGATAACCACAGGCGGTAGTGAGTAATATTAGAATAGGTTGCCATGTTAGATGCCAGGTGATTATCATGTTTCCTGGACGTCCTATAAAAAGTTAAGAAATCATTGGGACACGGAATTGAATATATAGATTTACATTATATGAATCACTTTAACTAAGAAGAAAATATGTGACAGTATAAAGTTTACAAACAACAAATACTTTACAGTTTCATGATATAAGGTGTCAATATTTTTGTTAATAAATTTCTAAGCACAAAACTTACTCAAATAATTTATAACAGCTGACTGGTCACACAAAGTAAAAATGACTAATAACTAATTATTAAAAATATTCTTATTTCGCTGTATAATACAGGACAAGCAAATCAGTTTTTTCTTTTTTTGGTTTTTTAAATATTACGAAAGGGTTGTTGCTAGCCGGCCCTCGGATGCAATTAGTCTCAACGGATGACACGGTCCTCCACCAGTAGTAACGTGGTCACAACAACCATCTGTCAGTAGAAACCATCTTTGTGTACAGGAGTTTTAATACCATGAGTCATTAAGGTCCGCAAACGCTGAAATCTACATCTAAACCAATAACAAGGCAATTATTTGTTCTACAATATAGAAAAGATTAAGTTTTTGGTGATTCTACATTTATACCCCAAATTTAAACTAAAGATTAACATTTTTATGGTGTCATTTCCGAAACACCATCAGTTCCCTTATCATATTAAAAAAAGAAAATACTGTTTAACATGTTTTAAAACAAAAATGGATTCTGATTTTCCTTAATAGCCAAATATTTTTTCCACTTCCATATAGCTTTTAAACCTATCGTTTAATATTTTAAAACAAGAATGGATCCTAATAGTCAATTTTAAATTTAAAAAAAAGTTTAATATTTTTTAAATAAAAGAATGGATCATAATGTTTCTTACAGATAAATGTTTTTCCATATATATATTATAACGTTTAAGACGTTCTCTTTTTTATTTTTATTAGTTATTTGCTACACGTTGGTCGCTTAAATATAGGAAAACTCTCCTATATTTCTTTTACTATTTATTAATATTATTATGATTCATTTGGTTATTAGTTCGTTAGTTATTTGACAATTGATTAAAATAATAACACTCAAAACATGTGGGATTATAACTCAATTTTAATTAAACATTTTGAATAATTAACTCTTTTAAATATTAATTTTTAATCATTTAAAACATAAATTTTACCTTGATGCTCAAAATATTACTGATTAATATCTTATTCTACAATTTTATACTACGAGTTAAACTAGGTACATCTTCACTATAAATTCTTATCCTAAACAACATAGTCTAAAACAAGGAATTTAAGAATGCATCAATTTAATTTGTATTTAATTTTGACTCTAATTTTAATTAGCTTTATAAAATATTTGCTCCGGCTAACTGAAGGTTATTTACTTGAATTTAATTTAAATCTCTATTGGGGTTCGTTGGTTCTTAGGTGGCTATAATTTATTTTATTATTACAAAAACAAAATTTGGTGGTAATTTATAAAATGTATTGTCCTTTAAGTTCTACTTATCAATTGACGTGTTCCTTTTGGTTGTTCTCGTTCCGTGGTTCTCTCGAAGATTGCGTGATGGTTGGATGGTTTGCCTCTCCCGTAGATGATCCCAATCGCGGGTTACACCTTTCTTCACTCACTCTTGCGACGATGATGCTTTTAATTCTTACGGCGATACTTCTTCTCACTGATTTAACTTTAATACGACGATGACTCCTTAAACTTCACACTTATCTCACTTAACGACCACGAAGAATTCTTATACTTTAATACGACGATTCTTTTAGTTTTTAAAACGACGGATTACTTTTTATTGACTTTTATAAACTTAACAGTTCTATTAAAAAAGAAAAACGACGAATAGGATAGGCAAAGTCCTTCACAAACACTTAACTCTTTCGATCAGGAGAAACACTTCCCCGGAACAACCTTCTAATACGACGTCGGAACCAAAATACCCAAAAAGAACCACGTGTCCTCCCTTTTTACCCTTATTTATAAGTTCTCCTCTTTTTAAAACAGCGTCATGATGCTCTTCTTCCATTGGTTAGTTTTAATTTTTGGACGTTATTTCTGAACTGATTCACTTGCTCTGATTGGCTTGTTACAATTTGTTTCGGTATTAAAAGCTTAATTTTGATGGATCTTGTGTGACGGTTTGGGTGCGTTGTTTCCCTGTTGAAACATTTTTTTTTATGTCCGTCAATCCTTTCATGTCTTGACGATTTATGGCCTGCCGGGTACTGACCTTTGGAGCTTTCTATTTGGGTATGTTATAATATATATATATATATATATATATATATATATATATAATATTTTTAAATTCCCGTTGAATATATTCTAAAACAAGACTAGATCCTAACAGCTAAATATGCTTTTTATGTTCATATTATATTTTAAAATGAATTTTCATTACATTTTTTAAACAAATAAACATTTTTTCCCCCTTAAAGCCAAATATTCTTTCCAAGACTTATTTTAAGACTCCGTTTGGTGGTGATATATTTTAAAAAAAGACGTGGGACTCAAATGATAATAAACGATGAAATAATAAATATATGGTTTCTGATTAAACAAAATAATAAATGGATAATATATAGGTCGACCATTCTTAATTTAGGCCTATGATTGGATAATGAATTTTGAAAGGTTGTCGGACTGACCACAGGTAGATAATATTTTTCGTTTGATAACAAAAAAGATCCATTCTATCGAAACATCATGTATTCATTTAAATACAGACAAATGATGGCAAAGTTCGAATAAACTAAACCAATAACATGAATAATCCGTCATTATCAGTAACTTGAAAACTAGGATATATAAGATAAAACTAAATCTTGTGAAAACATAACTACCGTAGTTATCTTATTTTAAATTTTTTAAATATATTTTTAACGATTAGAAATATTAATTTTGTATCCAAATTATGTCTCTAGTTAAAAACTTTAAAAAAGGAATATAAACAATACAACCTAACCTGTCGGTGTTGGAAAATATTAGTTGTTTTTTAAATGTTATCACAAGTTAAGAAACTTTCCGTATGAAATATCAAATAACAATACCTAACCTATCAGTGTTGTCTATTATTAGTAATATATCCAAATTATAACATTAGTTAGGAACATTTTAGTTGAAACATCAATCAATATAACCAAATCTATCGGTGTTCGGATATATTAGTTGTGGGTTTAAATTTAAAATTATTATTAAATAACATAACCTAACCGGTGTTTGCAAATATTAGTTGTGTAGGCAAATTATAACATTTTAAGAGGTATTTTATGATATATCACCTAACCTCTTGGTATTGTCAAATATTAGTGGTGTATCCATTTTTACATTAGCAATGAATTAATAGTGTGCAACAAATTAACACATTAATCTTTCGAATTCTTTTGTTTAAAAAAAGTACAAACTGGTGAAAAATCAGACGATTTTTGAAACACTATACTTACCTTAGGGGAGAATGGGGGAATGCCGGTAAGTTAAGCAATTCCCCTCACAAAATGCCATTCAACGAATGCAAACATATTATTTATATCTTCCTTTATAGATTCGAATGTCTAGTTTACACCATAAATATTTTACATGTCTAACACTTAAATACAAAATATAAAAAAATAACAACTATGTCTATTACATCTACCGGTATTGCCCGACCCTTGGGGTAATGACAGTAGAGTATTTGGCCATGTATTTTATATGGATAAAATGTTTTATATCAAAATGTTATATTGAATAGCTATTTGACTCCCTATTTTAGAGGATGTAATAAATAATAAACAGTTTTGTTATAAAACACTCAATTCTCTTTATTTATAAGAAATACTATAACAATATTAGGAACATAAGTTGAATAAATGTCAGTCTTAACAATCAGACTTTGCGTGTATTAATTGCATTTGAAGAGTAATGGAAAAATATATTTTAGAATCTAAGATATTAAATGATATTATTTTATGATATTACATGATAAAAAATCTTAATCTACTATGTGGGACAGTCATATTAGCCCTTAATGCACTTGTCACATAGGAATGCCTCTGGTGAATCCGCTGCACTACACAACGAATGCACCCAAATGCCACAGCCTGTACATCGGTACCATATTTCTCCATCTTGACCAAACTCACCACATACAAAGCATGTATTTTCATTTTCAGTTCCTGGTAAATCATCCATTTCATCATCGTCACAAAGAATTCTTTCGTCAATAGGCCCATTTGCATCTTCATCGTCGGAGTCTGAGAAGTCTTTCTTAATCTTCTTGTTTTTATTTTTCTTAGGCTTTAAGTTCTTTTTTTGAACCGCCTTCTCTTTTTTAATAGACTTTGTAGGCATTGGTAAATCTAACTGACGAAAAAGATCTTTTGTTCGTTTCTTTAGTTCTGCATTTTCTTTTTTTAATTCCTTGTTCTTCCTTTTTTCTGCTGCAATTTCTAACTCTTTCTTTTTAGGTGTTGACGTCAAAATCGACGATTTTTGCTTTTCCCTTGGTTTGAATTTTGCAGGAGCAGAAGACGTTGATGGAAGGGGGATTAGGTCCTCAAATGTGACATTCAAAACTTGGTCACTGATCTCTGGCTGTGAGGATTGGTGCTCAGCACTGCTCAGTGCCACTGAAGCTGCTCCCCTGGTCTCTATTTCCACCTCGTCATTTTCAACAACTGGAAGAGTCAGGTTTGGTCCATCTAAAAGTGCATCTGCAGCGCAATAGTCAACATCAGAAAAAATATTTGGGTTTAAAGGGTGAATACCAGTTACTTTAAAACCCGACACAGCAACTCCAACGGTTGCCACTCTTGAATATGCATGGTTAAAAAGACCTGCTAATTCATACGGGGTAATTCTTACCAGCCTCTCGGATTTCATGTACCGGTCACACTCTGCTTTAAATGCCCCTTTAAGGGGTGAATAAAACGTAACGTCGAGAGGCTGAAGTCGGTGGGAGCAGTGCGGAGGTAATGACACTATGGTGACTCCATTGGCCTTACATATATCATAAGCCTCTAGAGTTGTACGGCTGTTGTGATTGTCTAATATTAATAGTGTTGGATTATCCACAGTCGATTTTGTATTATGTACAAAATGTTTAAGCCAGGTTGCAAATAGGCCTTCGTTTGTCCAGCCCTTAGGGGAACATTCATATATGGCACATGGTGGACCATCCTTTTTCAGCAAGGGACTCATCCTTTTGCGCGGATAAATAAACATCGGGGGTACAAAATTTCCCGCCGCACTCATCGCACACATTACCGTAACAAGTTTACCCCGCTCCCAACTCGTAACGGATCCTACTCTTTTTTTACCTTTTGTAGCCAAAATGGTACCAGGTTCTTGAACGGTAGTGATTCCGGTCTCGTCTGCATTGTATATGCGATCTGCTGAATATATAGTTTTCCCATAAACCTGTTCTAAATTATCAAAAAATATTTTTACATTTTCACGGCTAAAAGCAGTAGCTCTGTTGATACTCGTGGCTTCGGGTTTTCTGGTAGCCACAGAGGGATTCCGTTTCAAGAAATTATATAGCCAGTCTCGGCCTGCCAAACGCTCATTTTGTGGGAATCTGTGAGGTATATTATTTTTCTCCGCGAACTCGTAAGCCACTCGCCTTACTTCATGAGTTGACAATCCATAGAAAATATTAGACAAATATTTGATTCTGGTAGCTAGAGCCTCTTCTTGTTCCAAGGAAAAGGTGCTGTTGCGCCCTAACATAGGTTTTGTCTGTTTAGACTTTTGTTTACGCTCTTGAAGAGTGCTGAATGGAATTTTAAATAGTTTGCTAGCTGCATTTATTGATGATCCATTTTCTATTGCTTTCAAAGCTTCTTTTAGGGTTTCTTCCCCCCAGCTCCCCCTGGTAGTCTTACGTTTATAGTTTCTTGGCATCTGCAACAGATCCATAAAATGTATTAGGCCTAACGTAAAAAAAATATATTATTTGGCTTATTATAGTTTTACCGTCTGTTTGGGGGAGCGCCGGTAAGCTACTGCCATTACCCCATCGTGATCTACCGGGATTACCCAAAAGGTCTGGTTAACGAAAACTAACCTAAAGGCCCTAACAGAAATGTTAAAACTATACGAATACTACATTAAATTGAAGCTAACAAAATATACCACATATGGTATTTGTAACAATAATTGAATTTAAAAGCAAATGGTACTTACAATGAGTTGAAAACAGGCAAAAATTAGAATAAACACATCCTGAAAATTCAGAGCGTCGTCAAACCAAAACTACTGACTCGGTAATGGCGGCGTTTGCAATTTTAGTTCACCAGAACGCCACTATATCGCAGCACCCATCAGACATTGAAAGAATATTGTCAGAATGGCAATACACAACCTACCGGGGCTACCTGACTACCGGGATTCCCCCATTCCCCCCTACACCTATAAAATGTAAGTAAAATCCGTTAAATTCCATATGATACCAGAAAGAAATACCGTACAGTAGAAGATAAAAGACACAAGAAGCTGAAAACAATAGATAGGATTTCAGACGAGGTGGCAAATTATTAAAGGGATATAGAACCTGTTAGACATTACTTCCACATCACAAATACATTGTCTAAGTCACAGATAGCGCAGAACCAGGTTCTCTCAATCGTTAAGGCACAGGCGGAAAGTTAAATTAATTGTAAAAGGGTCAATGTGTATAAATGAATAGATTTAATTCTACTGTGAATGCAGTATACCAGTATGCATTGTTTTATTGACAACATGATTTATTAATCGTAAAGTGAAATCACAGACCCTCTTTTATGACATAACATAACATAACATAACATAACATAACATAACATAACATAACATAACATAACATAACATAACATAACATAACATAACATAACATAACATAACATAACATAACATAACATAACATAACATAACATAACATAACATAACATAACATAACATAACATAACATAACATAACATAACATAACATAACATAACATAACATAACATAACATAACATAACATAACTTAAGACAACATAACATAACATAACATAACATAACATAACATAACATAACATAACATAACATAACATAACATAACATAACATAACATAACATAACATAACATAACATAACTTAAGACAAAATAACATAACATGTTGTTATGAGTTGTTTTTCAAATTAATCTTGATCTTAGCCGCAATTATTTTTTATTTGTAGGGTCACGTGAATATATTAGTGTATTAAACATCTGAGATACACACCACCAACGCATGTTTGACGCTTATGCAACTAATCCATTATATTTAAAAGGATGCAATATTCCACGAACAGAAGTCTCAATCGTTGAATGATTCGAGCATGTATAAATATTGTATATCTGTCAAAACAATAATCAATTATGTAATATTTTTATTAATAAAATAATTATTGTCCTTTATGAATTAATTAACATTTCATGTTATTTCTTTAAGGGTTAAGATATATTTTATCATGTATCCTACATATTATAAAGTATCTTAAATTAAATATCAGATGTTCACTAAACAGCGTCCAATAAATTTTCATCATTTGCTCTATTCAGTATTTCGAAAAAGGAAAGAATTTGAAATAACACAAACTTTTTTCACGATATATTATATTAAAAATTAAATTAGTAAGAAATTCATAACTCAGTTATTATTGATCTGTCTTAGCAAATGTTGGATTTATAACTTAGTTATTATTTTTCGATGTTAATAAATGAGAAATTCATAACTCGGTTATTATTTTTCATTCTTAAAAAACAAGGGATTCATATCGTATTTAATATTTGTAGATATTATTAAATGAGGGATTCATAACTTAGTTATTATTTGTCGAACATATTAAATAAGGGATTCATAACTCAGTTATTTGTTGATTCTAGTAAATGAGGAATTAAAAAATCGGTTATTATTTGCCGATCTTAGTAAATTATGGATTCATAACTCAGTCGATCCATAACTATTCTAACTATTATTCATAACTATTATTTGTCGATCTTAGTAAATAAGGCGTTCATTGATTTATTATTTGTCGATCTTAGTAATGAGGGATTCGTAACTCAGTTAGGCTCTTATTTCTTGATTTTAGTAAATAAGGCATTCATAACGGATTTATTATTTGTCTATCTTAGTAATGGAGGAGTCATAACCAAGTTATTATTTGTTGATATTAATAAATTACGTATCTCGTTATTTTTCTTTAAAAGATCAGAGCTTCATTTAAAAAAAAAAAATGTGCTTTATTCTTTTAAAAGCACAATATAAATACGTTTATACAAAATTTTGACTGGAGATTTTTCTGTTATTATCTATAAATTAAAATATTATTATTAATCCTATATATTTAAAAAAAAATAACGTGACCGTATATAATTAGTAACTATAACAAACCTCGATGATTTAAACCAACTGGAATGCAACCTACTGATTACTTTGACATAACGCGTGTACTTGAACAACACCAAAACTATGATTTTCACAGTTAGGAATGTAGACATTATGCCGTCATGCTATCTGACAGTTCAATTCTCTTTTATGTTGAACAAAGGGGGTTATATAGTGCTGACAATCAGTTTTTTATTCTTTTGCGAATATCAGAACTTTGTGTGAAACAACATTTTATATTTGGTAATAAATGTAATCATTTTTGACATGACTATCTACATAAAACTCTCCATTGAATCTGTGTAACAAAGCAGCAGCTATAAATATTACGATAGTTCTGAAAAGTTGATAGTTCATTTAAAATTTCAACAGTTTAGTGTAAATTTTATGTTATTAGTTTTAGTTTATAAATTAGTTCTAGGCTCTTTTCGTATTTTTTACGTTTTAGGCTTATCACTTGATAACGAGCTCTCAAACATAAAATACCAACCTTATGTTCTCGAAACGTATCCAATCTTATGTTGGTCTATGCTCTCGAAACGTAAAATATTAATCTGATAGTCAGATGATGTCAAATGTATGAATACATCATAGCGAAAAATATGATGTTAAATATTTTCAAATCAGCAGCACTTATGTTAATAATAACAATATATATATATATATATTACATTAATTAATTAATTATATAATATTATATTAATATAATAATGTTAATAATAACCTAATATATGAAAACAAACAGTTTTTTTAACAAGACTTTAATGACCAAAGTTCCCTCGCTGTTTACAAACTCAACGCATAGATCTACCACTGCTATTGAAATAGCTTTGAATAATAAGCCATACCTGAAATCCAATGCATTTACGATATTTCTTTAACTGACTAATAAATACTTATTTATAAAATTTGAAATATAGCTAAACATACGTCTCAATTTCTTTACAATAACAAAATTAAAATCTAATTTTTGATGATATTCATCCACTGATAAATTAGAAAATTACAAAAGCTAACATATAAAGAAATATTTTTCAAGTTTACAATGCAACTGCACAATCTTAAATTACAATGTTAAAGTTTTTTTTTTTTACAAAAATATAATTGTTGGGATATTGTAAATACCCAGCGAGATTCGAATAATTTGACCATCTTACATTTTGTTGTTGTTATCTCTAGTAAAAAGTTGAACTGAAATTGATCCATAACGTAGAAGGTTAATTTTATAAGTCACAGACTTGCGGAAAGCTTGTTGCACGACCAATTTATATTTCTAACCTAGTACTGTAGTCCGCTCAGTGTTTTCTACAGAACAGAAAATAAGTGAATCGAAAAAGTAGTACAAAACGTGTTGACTCAATTACACCAGTTGCTTTTTTTTTTGTTGTAAGTTTAATTTATAAGCTTGAAACACACAAAGGGCGTAATGGAGCGAATTGGTTGCTACTTTTAAACAGATTACATATTTGGGAATCTGACTTAACCAGTCAGATTAGCTGTACACAACGGAGTTGTTGCTGTAGGAAGAAGATGGTTTGATTTTTAAGAGCATTTCAGAAAGGCAAAGAATTCGGATGTGAAACAATTTGTGTCAGAAGTGTAAACTAGAAAACCTTCTGAGCATCACAATTGGGAATAGTTTATAATTACGGTAAGTTGTTTCAGCTTCTTAGAAATGTAATAATTTAGCTCATTAATAAAATCTACCAGTTTCGGTTTGGAAAATGATAAATTAGATATTGAAAGGGGCGCTCTGCTTCGCTTTCTGTCCGCAGTGTTCTCCGCTCCACTTTCTGTCTGTAAAATCATCTGCTCCGCTCTCTACCTGTAATGTCCTCTGATATTGAATTAAATTGGGTACTGGAAGCAACGCTCCTCTTCGTTGCCTGTAGAGGCCTCCGCTCTACTTCGCTCGGGTACGGATTGCTTCGCTCGAGTCCTTTCCGTGCTGATTTCTCAGTACCTTCACACCTGTAGTGAAATCATTAATAAGGTTAACAAAATTCCACTACAATAATATCTGATAAAACATTTTCCAATATAAGAATTAAATTAGACTAGGTTAAGTATTTTAGGAGAATGTAGAAGAAGTAGAACTCATAATAAATTACAAAGGGTGCTCGAAAAACATCTCATGAATTATAAAGATTAAAATTATTGTAAAAAATACTCAAACTTTAGTGCAAAAAGAAATTAATTTTAAATTGTAAATAACATAAATATTTACATTTGGAAAATAAAGTTTTCTTAATGTTGTTAAGAGTGTTTATATAACAAAAAACTTCATCGTGGCGATTGGTGAAATAAGAGAAGTAGGTCTGTTATATTTCAAATTTGAAGTTCTTTTATCGCTTCCTATGAATCATGGTTTTGTAAGGATACGTTATTTGATAGCGCGAGATAACCTGAAACGAAATATGAAGAATGGCCTGCATGGAGAGACGGATGTGTATTTTATACGAGGGGTGATCGTGAGAAGGGGAGTAGGGGGATAAGTGACATTCCATTTTCCGGGTATGAAAGCTCCCCCTCCCGCCCTTTAGCCTCAAACCTAGTACATGCTCGTAAGATACAGTACCAAGTTTTCAAGAAAAGAATTGAAACTGTTTTCCTGCCGTGGAAATGTTCGAACATTTTTCTTGTTTTTTACTGTGATGATATAGTCAAATTTAAAAAAAATAGAATTTTTTAAATAACCCATAACTTCAATTTAGACGGTTACGTTATGTAATGACTTATTATTATTATCATGTAATGGGCAACTCAAGGCCAATTTCACGTTTATTCATTTAAACCGCGATAAGAAGACAAAACAAATGGCAAACATTGTCTTCAATCGTACGTACACAGACAAATATAATACGTTTGAATGAAATCATTCAATTTCAAAATTAGTTTTAGAAAATATTATATAAAATTTTCCAAGACAGTTAGAGTGAGAAAGGAAAATGAGCAACCACTCATTTCGCTCGTGTCGACAACTCGTAATTCATTGAAATCGAGTTTTAAATGAAGGCGGTCAAAGTTCAATTTCGTTTTCTTGCAATTACTACAGAAGTGTAATTTATTTTTATTTGCGGTTTGGTACTTTGGCATTAATCTTTACATTTTACAATAATTTAATGGAAGAGTAACCACCACTTTAAAATCGTTTTAGATTGTTTACTGACAGCTTGGGAATCGATTTATTAGAGATTACCACGTTGTGAAGGGTTCTTAAGATTAGATAAAATAATTATAAATTAGTCTTAGTAGACTTTAAAAAAATCGATTTTTTGTTTTTTGGTGTTGTCATTTTTTATTTATAATATATTATATGCATAACTAGGAACCACAAAACACCTTCATTTTGAAAATCCGTTCACAGTATAAGAGAAATAAATGATTTTATAAAAAACAAATAATTCTTTCTCTGCATAAAATAATAATTTTAAAATACAAGCTAAGCGATTTAAAATGACACGGAAGTTAAAAAATAAAAATCACAAGTACGTGTTAAATAAAATGTAAGTAGATAAAATAATTGTTGAAGATTTGGTATACGCTTTATATTATAACCTTTCACCAATATATTAGAAAACCAAGACTTCATTTTTTACAGTTTCAAAATGACAGACGTTTTAAAAGTTTATTGTTAAATATTTTGGAAATCACTAACATTAAAAAATATTTACACGTTGCTACCAGAAACGATTTTCCTCTTTTAACGTAAATTAAAATGTCTTTTTAATATTTATTCTGTAGATCAAAATATAACAGATTTTTCAACAAAAAACTGAAATCAAAATTTCTTGATAATTGTCTACAACACCCAAAATTATCCTAAACCAAAATATTGTTGAATTATGATCATTGATAATATTATAAATCCGTTGGCCAGGAGTGTATCTAAATTAAAAATGAAAGTTTAAAAATGGCGATTGGTGTTCAATAATTATTTAAATATTGTCAATAACTCAGTTAGTTTTTGACATACAGAAAAAAATAATAAAGAGTCTTTGACCTACATGTTTTTTGTTAAAAGAGGAAAATCGTTTATTTTTGTAAATATTTTATGTTATCGAGATATTCAATTCTATGCGTCCGCTATTTTGAAAATGAACAAAATAAAGTCTTGGTTTTCTATATACTAGTAACATGTTACTTAAATAACACGTATGCCAAATCACCTCTACTTCCAAAGATAAGTTTATGTAAAAAATACAAAAGGCCGACAGACAGAAAATGAAGCGTTTCCGGACCTTTGTTTAAATAAACTTTAATAATTCACTAACTACTGTTAAAGAACGCCATCAACGTTACAAAAGCAACAGTAATTATTACATTTATTGAATTTTAATGTTGTACTTTCTTACATTTATAATATGTAATATGAAACAGTTTTCATGAGTCAAAGAAATCAATGTTGAGTTTTTTATACAAACATTCTTCTTTAACTTTAATATTCAATAATAACAGATGCCTGGGGAAATGCGCAGTGAGGTCAGATTGTTTCCTTGTACAACTTTTATTATTTGAAAATCATTAGTGTTTGCGTAAAGAAAGTTGTTATTTGCGATAAAGACATGTCAGGTAAACACCAGGTTGACAGTTAGGATGTTTAAGATTACTGTAAAAACATTATTTCAGTCAATAATAAATCCACGTTGCAAACTGATAAAAGTTTAATATTAAATAAATACTGAAGACTGTCCAACAGTTGATCAGAACACGTCCTTCGCTCTCATGGTCAGAAAGTTCACATTTCATTATAGTTTGTTGCTTCTGGTAATGGTCCAAGTTGTGATAAATACGTTTAAGATGTGACGGGCTTTAGTAAGTAACCTTTACCACAAAGGTCAGGTACTTTTTTATCTTTGTTATACCTCATATAAATGATATATTTGGCATGGTTAAAATTAAATTGATTCGACAAATATCTGAAGAACAGATTTTGAAATTAAACTTGGAAATTTGGTACGTGTTTGTTAGAATGAATCGAAGCTTTCAGGTTTTACGATTTTTAATTTTAACATGGCATCTTGAATCCGCCATATTGAAACTGACTTTAAAATTTTTAAATTGTAAGACGTCATGTGACACATATTTTGAACTGTAGTTTTATCGACAAACAATATCAAAACTGTTTTTTAACGTCTCCTACCGTTCTTATGACAACTTATAACTAACGGAGGAAAATTAAAAAGAATGAAATATTATGAACAACTGAGAATAGTTGAAAGTAAAAATTTTAATTAAAGTTAGTTTTTGTGTTCTCGTATTTGTATAGTTTTCTAAGTTGTCGCCCATTTTCAATTTGCCATCTTGAAATTCATTTTAGGGATAGTGGATGTGTGATACCATTTAGAGCTGCCCTTTTATTCCAAAAATGACTTTAATCAAATCACGTGCTTTGTGTACTGAAGTTGTTTTTATTTAATAATAGTATATTTCATCAATAGGACCAAAAGTGAAGCTTTTCGATACAAGCTCAAGAGACCGGAAAATAAGCGAGGGTCGCAAAGCTTCTTTTAGTTCAAGTGATGAACTATAGTTTTCGTTATACTGCAAACAATATAAAAAATAATTAAAAAAATTACCTTCAAATCGATGGTAACAGCTGTTTTATCGGTTAATTACAATCGAGAGTATCGGTTGTTTTTATAGATGCTTTACAATCGTTAATTTATTCTTATTCTTGAAGTAACAGCTGATGACCTCGACTTCAGCTGATGTTTTTATGTCCTAGAACTAAAAAGAACAACTTTAGCATCTCAATGCATGCATTGAAAACAGATGTTTTGAACCAGTATGACGAAAAATATATATTTCGAAATTGTGTTCTTTTCATCATCAAACTACATTACATTAGTCTTACCTATTATGATAAAACCATGGTATTGCTGAGTCACAAAAAATAAACAATATTAGTTTATAGTTTGTGGTATAACGATAAATTTCTTACTTTTAAATTATGTAATGAAGGAAGTACAGCGGCAGTGAAAAACGCCAACGTCGAGTTTTAGATGGGTCGAATGTGAGCCCACAGGACGCTTTTGTATAATTCTCGTCAGTAGCATTTTTGACACACGTCACGCATTTTAAAGTTTAGATAGGAGGTTGGTGTCCCTTATAATGGTTTTGTTTCTTTACAAGGAATCGTGTAAGGGAGGGGTGAAAATAAGGGGAGAGTGTGAGGTGGGTCGTCTTGATATCATTAAATTTTGGCCAAAATACATTTATAACTTTGGGCGAATATTTTTTTAGAAGTGTTACGTAGGAAATTAATTTATTAAAATGGATATTTTGTTTGACACATAATGTAATATATAAGTGATATGGGGGGTAAAGAGATGGAATTTAACAATTATTAGTTTCAATGTAGTAACGTAAAAATCTCCCATAATTAAAACTAATTGTTTAGTGATGAATTTTCAATATTTATCTTTTTTGATGCTGAATTATGATTGATATTGGTTTTTATCACTCACTGTAATTATTAGGAAGTTAAGTTATTTTCTGACTTTATCAAATAAAACCAAACTTATACATGATGAAATTATTAATAAAGAAAACAAAAGAATAAATTACAACACCAAAACACCACCACCAAGGAAAAAGTTGGTAAGTCGTCATTCTTAGTTTCTTTCTAAAATTTATAGTTGTATTTTGATTTAAATGATTTTAGTCTATTTTTTTACAAGTAATTAAGAGAGAAGTTGAGATTTATTTACTTTCTATACGAATTTATACATATCTAAGTGGACGAGTGACATTCTGTGTGCCTCGAAAAAGATATTGCGTCTTTTTATTGTTGTTTATTCAGGAACCATTTTGGGAAGGGTGGGGGTTCAGAACCATAAATATAGAACTTTTTAGTTTAGTTTCTCAAAATATCTTTTAGAATATAAACAACAACAATACAGGAACGTATTTTTATAATAGGTATGACTAGGTAAGACTTTGCCGAATTAAATTAAATTTTTTGAACATTTAAGGAATCACATATATAACAAATGATGTTGGAAACCAAAAAGTACAAATTTAAAATGCACAATTGTTAGAATAAATGTTACTGAGCCAAAACCATAGGCCGGTGTAAACAACGAAAAACGAAGTGACTTTCCCTTTTGTAGAATCTGAACCATCAAAACCGTAAACCGAGTTCTTCGAACAGACTAAGACACTACAAAATATTTTATATGTTTTACATAAATCAGAAAGTGCCTGTTTTATGCTCGTCTAAGACATTCGTCGTTAAAATAAAAAATAAAATAAAAAAAAAATATATATATATATATATATATATATATATGTGTATGTCTAAATTAAAATTTATTGTAAATTAGAAGGGGTAAATTATTAAAAAATATGTAACTAACAAAATAGATTTAGACATTCTATATCCGAGACCTGCATACAAAAGTTAGGGCAAACTTTAGAAGGGAGTGGGATTAGAGATGTCTTATTTTCTTCTTTTAAATTGTTATGATTATTGCCAGTTTACTTTATATCAAGAGACATTGAACCGGCTTTATAAGGACATCTTTGAAAAGTTAATAGCAACAATGTAATTACATATCGCGTTTGTTGTTGCTATGTGATGGCAAATGACATGCTACAGTGTGACGTCAATAGTCAGGCGCACAGTAGAGTTATTGCTGAGACATATGCGTCAAGTTGTATCATGTTTGTGGATTGATGTTAAATTGATCAGTTCACAGATTTGAAATGTAATGTAAGAGAAATGGATTTTAAATTATTAACAACCGTATTCCAAGTTATAAAATTGTATCGTTGAGACAACTTTATGCATTTCCAGTATCGAGGATTCTACCCATCGCCAGCTACCATAGAACATTTTTTGAACAAACTGTAGATATATCTGAAAGATAGCTACATAGAAAACGGAAATAAAATCCGTTTATAAATACGACAGAAAAATAGATATACCAATGACAAAAATATTTTGTTTAATTCTTCTTCTTCCTTTTCTCCTTCGATTTTGACGGGTCTATTTTTTCAATTTCCATAATATAGGGTAAGTCATGTTTCTAACCTGTGTCTAATTCTAAACTAATACACACGTTCCATCTATTAATTCCTATTGTTTCTGACATACGTGTTATATTTGGGATATGGACGTTTCACAATTAAATTTCTTGTATACATTGAAATATTTTTTATTAATTTTAGTTTAGATGTAGAATGGCGGTTGTTTAAGTCTTTGGAGTAATGATGTCTAGTTTGTTACAACATGGGCTATATTTTGGATATCCAGGCTATTAAAGACGCCCATATTCGTTATACATAAAGCAAACTCTCTCAATATGAACACTTTCACCACGTCTACCTCTTCAAACCACCTTGCAGTTTCAAAGAACTATCTGTTACTCTGCAAAAACAACCACAATGGTTGGGAAAACAATATGATGTACTGGGATGGAATTCTGGAGTACAATTATATTTAGACTTGAAGTAATTTTTTCATGAAATGAATATCAGTAGATGTGTGTATGTTAAAGAAAGTGAAAACCATAGTTTATTGTAAATCTCTCTTCAGAATTTAATATAGTAGTGATAGATTTCGAAAATTAGATTTTTCCAATTTAGGAGAGTTAAAAATGTTTTGAATGATTGTATAACCCATGTATACACATGTATTAATACAAAGGTTTTACTTGCGCAGTGGGATATGGTAAAAGAGTGTCACAGATAATGTTCAGAAATTTTTATTTTTTTTGTAAACGCCTTTTCGAAATTTAAAAAATATACATTATTTAGCTATGATTTATTGCGTTAATAATATACAATGGTCTAGTGTTATAATAATTTATTCACTAATAATAATATTCTTACAGTTTCAATAAAATATCGAAACCTCCTGTACTGAGAGTTCAATTTTAGCTGACACATACATTTGAGTTAACCCTGTCGTTAACTTCTAATGTGTTTGTTATAAATGAAATTAGTAGCCAAAGTTTGCGATTTGTAGATTTATATAGGGAAAATACTCGTAACTTGTTGTCACAACGTTTTACATAATATATAAGCGAAACAATCAAAAAAAGGTTTGAAATATTAATATGGTTTACCCAAAATAAACGTTATCAGCTTTTACTGTACAATTATGTAATACACAACGTATCAACTCTGTCCAACATGAAGGTGTTTTTATCTAGATAGAAATTGCAAAATTTATTACAGAATATTTAGAAAACCTGTTTTTATTCAAATGTAAATCTCATCTAATTTGCAATCATTTATGCAAAATTGTATACTCTGACAGTATTGAAGGCAAGAGTTTATAAAAATGTGTAAACAAGGTTTAAAAAATTATTTTATACGGTTTTGATGGGTTTTTACCACCTTAACCAGTAAATGCTACGAAATGAATGTATAGTCATTTAAAGTGGACGTAATTGTTAATAAATAAAATTATTAAGTTTTCTGTTAATGAACAAATATAGTAGTGTTTTTTGGGTTTTACTTTGTACAAAAGTAAGAACTGTGTAAACTGTAGCACAAAACTTATTGATAAAACGATATCTTATAGTAAATTACAATTTTTAAATAAAACGAAGCGTTTTAACTTAACTTAAGTTTATAATAAAACTACTGGACATTTGAACAAATCACCCCAATTTACAGCCGTACCAGACCATGTTAAACTTACAATCACGTATAGCAATTAATAACTGTGTCATTTTCTGTTAAAGACACACTGGAGCCATAATAAAGATATTGGAGCCATTTTCTGTAAAGAAGAATATAACAGAAAAAGAAAGAAAAATGTCGATTTAAAAAAAAATAACGTTTGAAAACTTCAATTTTCTTTTCGTACAAGTAAATATATAAAGAAAGTATTGGTTAGGTTGAAAATACGCTTATTGTTTATGAGTTTTCACAATTATTCATTTTGAGATATCTTGAGCGCAAAAATAGTATGCGCTCTGTCTCAAATTTGTTTAACAATATAAAAAGAAAAAAGTTTATAAAGTGAGGAAAGCTTCTATACGAACTTATCTCAAGGGAAAACACAGTACTAAAAAAATTATTTACATTTATTATCTAAAAGTACTATAGAAACATTTTTGGTTTTGTAAATGGTTGTATGAGAAAGTTAGTGCAGATTTTTCGTAATTTATTTGTGAAGGATTTCATAAAACAATACTTAAATTACATTTTCAATACCCCAGTACTTAAGCTCAGATTTTCCCATTTCTTAAAGTTTAGAATTTATTTGTGAAGGATTTCATAAAATAATACTTCAATTACATTTTCAGTACCCCAGTACTTAAGCTCAGATTTTCCCATCTTTAAAGTTAAGAAAGTTTAATGCACCAAGGAACGACTCCCTAACTTCTTACAACATAGCAGGCCTAGTTGTAAAGGTTGACAAATTGCTGACCAACTCGAAGCACGATCAATAGACAGACTGCCCCTGCAACACTTTGGGAATATAAACTATCTAAACTCGATTTTGCGCTATAATTCATTTTCGTAATATTTAAATAACCCGCCCCTCCCCCTTTCCCTTCCAGTCATGACATTAATTTAATTATATTCTAAATTATAACTTCGTTCTCTATTATTTGATTCGTTTATTTAGATGAGCAATTTCAGCTGTCATTTTGTGTTGTTATGTTTTGTAGTAATAGTTGTAAATATTTTATTGAGCTTTAAATGTAAACAAATTAACTCCCGTTTAATATATTCTGTATTACAAATAAGCTGTTTTCTAATTTGTTTAAAATTATATTAAATCAACAATGCCATCATTAATATTTGCAATTATTGGTTCAGCCATTACTAGTAGAAATAAATATAAATTGTTATGAGAGACTGTGGGGAGATTTATAAACTTTTGTATAACAACCTCGATTTTAGAGGTCTAATTAGGTAGGTGTATCACCAGCTTTCCTCGGTCTCAATTCAAACAATGAACATATAAAGATTTGGGGATTCAATTACATAAATAAAGGATATAAAATGTTACACAAATGTCTTACACACTCATACAAAAAAAATAAATCGTAAGCCAACAAAAGCTCTTCTGGTCAGCTTCGAAAAAAACCCCGTTAGGGCGTTATTTTTCTAAAATCAATTCTCAATGTTTATCAATGTTATTTTGATGAAATATAAAGATTTTTGACTAAAAGTGCTAAACCATATGAAAAATAAAATTACTCTTCTGGAGTAAATGTAACAAAACCCATACGAATCCGGTGGAGGTCAGAATTCATTTTGGTATGTTTAAATTTAATCCTAAATTGTAATTTATAAACAGTTGATTTGGATCGTAAATATTCTTATTCAGCAAAATTTGATAGAAATAACTTCAAATGTTGTGATATATAAGATTTTTTATGACCAGTGGTTGATAATAATAACTTTATTACCTTTATCTTGAACTGCCATTTTTGTGGCTGTAAACACCAAAACGTTTTGTTTAGGCTCTTGTCGGTTAAATTTGAGAAAAATTGATACAAACCGAGAGTACAAAATAATAAAAAAACACCTACTGACATATACTGGGTGTCGAACCTAAAATGTTACAATAGCTAACTTTTGAATTATAAATATGATACAGTACTTTACATGGGAAACCTTCCTTTGTTTTCAATGAAGTTGAAAAATCCATTTTGTAAAATGTTAAAAATTGCCGCCATTTTCCAATATGGTGGCTATCTGTTTTTTTTCAGATGTAAAACAATATTTTAAGAAGGTTTAATTCTTGGGTTTAAAAAAAAATCTTTAACCGTTTAGGAATTACAGGCACTTAATGTTCAGAAAATTAAACGTTTGATATGCCTACAAATAATTGATTCCTACCTAAAATGTTACAATACCTAACTATTGAACCGTAGGGGGGGGGGGGGAGTTTTAATGGGGAACTCCCCTTATTTTTTAAGCTCTAACATGAGGTGGAAATCAATTTTGAAAAAGTGCTAAATTTAATTAAATATTTATTTCAATTTGATTTATTTCAATTGGTAATTTTTATAATGGAACGTTATTCTTTGGTCAAAATTGAGACATTTTTAAACAGCCACTTTCCCAAAATTCCTGATAATAACAGAGCTGGAGAATATTCATTAGAGATTTTGAATCCATTTTACCAAACGGATTTTAAAACTTCATTGAAAAGAAAGGACGGTTCCCCATTTAAAGTTCTCTATCATATTTATAATTCAAAAGTTAGCTATTGTAATATTTTAGGGGAACACCCAGTATATATATATTGACTTATATTTAAAAAATCGACCCTAGCGTTTAGGTTATAACTCGCATACGTCGTTGTAAAATCCTTTTTTTGGTGTTATGAGCCGGATTATACATGGAAAAATCTTGACATCAATTTGTTTGCCTATTTCAGCAATTTCTACGTAAATGGGAAGAAGATAAATTTATTTTCGTTGTGGTAAACTAGAGCAAAAGAATGAAAGAATTGTGAAAATCTCATGGAAATCGGTACTGTAGTTTCAGTAATAGTAAATTTTTGTCTAGATTTGTTCTCAGAAAGGTTCAAAACGGAAATTTATCAATTTTATTTTTCAAAATTTATTTTTTATTACGAAAACTTAAAATCTGGAGTATAAAATGCAAATACTATGTTAATGTAAAACTGACAGTAGACACTATCTATAACGATCCTAGAGCATTAACTAAAACTCAACTTTACATGTAAGCGGACCATTAGCTGTATATTCATTAGGCTTAGTCGTTAATTATTCTTAACTTTAACAGAGTTTGAATAATTATAATTATTACAACTTCCTTTTACATGGAATACATAAACAGTATGTAACCATTGTACTAATTTTTCCACACAAACTTACAAAATATAAAATCAAAAATTGAAACGTATTCATACTTAGTATCTTTACAAAATACATCCTCCCACTATGGAAGGCACTTTGTTTTCACATAGATTTTCCCAATTTACTCGCGAAATTTAATATTTGTTTTTACTAGCAGCTTTGTGGATTGGGACTAAACTTTTGTGGTCTATCAATATAAGGAATGTCGACGGCTGATTTTTATTTTTTACTTTTTGACAGATTACTCCCGAATCGCCATTTCTGGTGATATATTTTTTGCTTAGGTCCTTAGTGGGCTACATTGGAGTTCAATTTGATCGACAGCATTACAACAGATTTGAAGAAAATTTAATTTCTATGTTTAAGTTAATTTGAAATAGGCCAACACAAAACTATTTAATTCGATCCTTACGTATGAAGAAATAATGTTAATTGTCTACATAATATTACAATGGCAATCTACAGTTTTATGTAATAAAAGGCTTTACTTTGTATAAATAGTAGAAATTGCTAAAAATAACTGCCTTTAGAATCTACATCTTAGAGGAAAAGCTTCAAATTTGTTTATA
The DNA here is from genome assembly GCA_963513935.1 of Aphrophora alni. NCBI lineage: Eukaryota > Metazoa > Arthropoda > Insecta > Hemiptera > Aphrophoridae > Aphrophora > Aphrophora alni. The sequence goes on from OY740768.1 coordinate 56,762,273, forward strand.
AATCTTACAAAATAAAGCTACGGAAACCCTGCATCACAATTCTTTTAAAGTTTCATGCCCCTTTTCTTCCACGTTTAGTCAACTAAAAGTAAGTTATTCACTATATTTAATAACTAAAACAAGTAGAAGAAATGTATCGGAAGGACCTTCAAAAAACTTTCAGTTAATAAATATTCGATAACACAATATGACGCATTTCTATTCGGTATTTTTCGAGCTTCCATAAGTTTTGTGATTATTATATGCAAATTGCTAAACTGTACAGCATGAGTTATTATTTAAAGATCCGTCTATGTCATAAATAAGAACGAACTACCGAATAACTGTTTCAAACGCAGCCATTTTGAAACTATACAATCAAATTCGATGAACAGTACAACTTAGCTCACGCGCTCATAAAAATTAAACTAACAAGCTTGACTTTGAGATGAAAAAATAAAATAAAACTTGAACACAATTTCTCACGGGAATATTTTTATTAAAGTGTTTCAACGACAATGTCGCCATCTTCAGTGAAGCACAAGCTACAATAAATATAACAGTTAAAGGTTTAGTTTGATTATTGCAACTAATGGTTCACTGAAGATAGTGACAGTGTTGGGTTAGTTTTTACGAGGGAGGGGAGGGGATGTCAACAGATGGATTACTACATTCTGATAGCTAACTAATTTGGAAAAGGCGAATCATAAGATGATTATAAAGGAATACCTTCTTGGCACACTGATTGCGTTGTGAACAAATGGAAATTGATTATTCAGGAATGATTTTCAGAATAATTGTTCCATGTGTCTAATCTTAAATTAAATTCTCTATTTGGCAGTTTTACATATTAAACAATCCCCCCCCCTATAACTACTATCCAGAAGTTGATTATAATATGGCATCGTATTAAAATTACTTCTAATACAAGTAACAAAATATTCATTCAAGTTCGTTGCAGCCACCCACATGGTAGAAACTCGATACCGGTGAAAGAGATCAAGTCCCCACAGTGTGTTACAGCTCTAACGATCACAATTTTTGTATAACTTTTTACTGTAACTTGAACAAGTTCGTTGGCATGAAAAATAGGTCACTAAATGACAAAATGTTGGCTGTATATTCTTATTCCTTTTTTTGTGGTGGAGGGGGGAGGGGAACGTCTCACAGAATTATATTTACTAGTCTTATGATTTCTCATTCAATGATACCTACAGCAAGTGTTTTATTATAAAAATGAAAAGGGTATTGCTAAAAATCATAAATTGTCATTTTATAACCTAAAAATAAAAAACACAAAAATCAGTAATAATTTATAAAGTAGGAATTATTACATCGGACCAGTTAAACATGGCACTGAAATTAGGTTTTACTATTCCATTATATATTTGTTAATAGCCTAACAAATAAACGAGTTAAAGTTTCAGAATAGGTTTTCTTGAAATTTCTTCCTACCTGTATTGTTAGCCTAAAATATTTCATTTTGTTCAGTATATCGTGAATGATGTAAAAATAACAACATTTCCCATCTCATCACGTTTACGAACAAGTTGATAATTTACCTGATAAGTTGGTGTCGTTATATTTTATTTGTTATTTAGAATGTCAACAATTTTTTTACTATTTACAATTTTTAACTATTTTAAAATCTCAATTATTTCAAAAAGTGTAGTAAACTGATATTACCTTAAAATGTATTCTAACCTTAATCGATCCGTCGAGAATTGTCTCATTCCTTTTTATTTTATATACTGCCGTTTCGGCGTCTAAAAGTCATCTTCAGGTAAAAAGTGTTTTCATGATTTTGGTTCGTCGTTGATTATAGTTTATAAATACTTATAAAAACATAAAACATCGTCCACCCCCAAACACAAACTTTACTAAGCATTGTCCACTCTCACAAACAATTAAAACAAATGTAGGATTTAAAATTTTGGTTTAGGTTGTTTTAATAAAACAACAATTAATGGCGATCTATGAAATAACAATTTGTCCTACTGAAATATACTCTGAGAAGCTCAGTTTAGTGAGTAGGGGCTTGGAAATCCCTAGGGAAACTTCAGGTAGTCTTGTGTTAGATTCTTCTCTTCTATTCCTCCTCCCTTGACTAACTTTTGTTCTCTTTCGACATTATTAGGGTATTTGAGAGCTAGGGGTCTTTATTACATAATATTCCTTTCTTTCTTTTTTTTTCGAGTATAAGGCGGTGATGACCGAGAGGTTTTTCGCCATTAAACAAGAGGAGAAGACCTACCGCCATAAAATTAATTTACAAAATTGAACAAACATATGTAGTAATAATTATCTAATTGTAAATATTTATATGCTGGCATACTCACCTTTCTGCATGCACCTTTGGCACATTTAAATTAATTTGTTTAAATATATAAGTTAAGATTCATTTACCTGTTTTATTATATTAAACACGTAATTAATTAGGAAACTAATGAATTAAAATCCTTTAAATAATATTACGTAATTCAGTTAATCTGTATTTTGTTAAAATCTCAATTTAACATTTGTTAGAGGACGACAATTTGTTCGACTTGCAACAAAATACCCGCAAACCCAAGCACTATTATTTCTAAATATTTAAGTCCTTACTGTTTTATAGTAAACTACAGTCTAAAACGATTTTGTGTGCGAACTATAAAACCTTTGTTGTAATCTTTTTTAAACTCTGTTGCAGACAGTGTGACTGCTCTAGGTAAACTTTATATTTTACTATATAGAAGTTACGTGATATGTCAACAAAATCTTTATTGCCAAGTTAGCATGAAGAGATTAGTTTTGAAGTACATTGTGTATATAAATGGTGGTTTTCAATTTCATCTTTTCAGTACATTCAAAACCACTAAACTGATTTTGATCAAATTTAATACAAGAAGATATTTTCGTTATCATTTTTTAAATTAAATAAATAAAAGTTTGAGGAAAGCTGTAATTAAACAAAAAACACTATATCGATTTATTTTTATTTACTTAACCGTTTTGATCAAATTTCGCTCAATTGTTACATCTAATGACCTGACGAATTAAATTGATATCTATTCCCACCCTCGCCACTTACTACAAACGTTGGTTCGGGAGTTATCAGTGAAGTATTTAAACTGACCCATAGACGTAGTCTGAGTAGATAAAATATCTCAAAAGAGGCACAAGTGATTTCGATGGATGCGGCAAACTGAAATTGAATGAAAATTTTCGGTTCTTGAGTAAATCCAAAAAAGGAGAACCCTGACCATCGGGTTATTTAATCCTAGATGCAACTCGTTTCATGAATCATAAGCTTTACATTTTATTAAAATTGTATCGAAATAACTTGACAACTCGAGATATTCAACCTTCTAAAAAGTTGCCCAAGTTCCGTCCATTTTCACTTTTTCAATCGAAAATTCACGAACCTGTATTTTTAGGACTTAGCAACTATTAGGCTGGGTTTAGTTTGTTTAGGCGTTGGTTTTGTGTGTGGTAAAGGTGGTGCAATGTTTGTACACAGTTTTTTTGTTGCACTTATACTACTACCGAACCACGCTAAAGTAAAATCTTATAATTTGAAAATCCTTAAAACTCAAAGTTTTGACATTCTCTTGAGAAAAACCTTTGTAATTCCAAACATAAACAGAACTTACCTCGAAGTTTTAACATCTACTCTATTTATCTGTACAACTGAAATTTATTAAAGATACCTTTACAACTCGAAGTCTTTGTTACTTGGATTTAAAAAAAAATTAAATCTGTCCAACTTGAAGTTATAACACTTTGACCTATATACAGCAGCTTGAAACTGTAGAGCAACACAAAGAAACTTGTAAGATGTAAAGAAACAAAATAAAATACAGTATCCTCAAGGTAGGAATGTGTCTGGGGTGGAGAGAAAAAGAGAAGCCCCCACACTATGTTTGTTGCGTTTACTTTCAGTGGTACAACCCCAATAAAAAAAATATAGACCTCAATATACGCTTCTGTGTAAACGAGTACCATACTTTCGTTTCTTATCGGTCTAAATAAGAGTAAAACGTTTACAAAAGTCTGTCACGAAGTTGTAACTATAGGAATTAAATGTAGCTAAGCAGTAATTTGTGTACCTAGTTTTCATGGAATGGGTTGTACTGTCAAGTCAGGCTAGGGAAGCAAGTAAAAGGGAGGACACGCCCATTACACCAGACACACTCCTAGTCTGAGGCTACTGTACGTCTTTTTTATTTTAATACGGACGGTTATCATAGAATACAGTAATGCTTTGTTATATATAAGAAATTGCAATCTTGATACTGTATTTTTAATTTCATTGGTACAGTAACGTACAATACAGCAATTCTAAGTACAAAATACAACTCTAACTCTATTAATGGAATATTAATTTTTTAAAGTTTCTACAGCTTGAATAAATTCATAGAATTACAATCATGTTAGGAATAAAACTTCTGTAAGTTGAATTTCATAAAAATCGAATCTACATAACTCGAAAAACTCTACTAATTCTAAATCCAATTAACTTGAATCTTAAGTTAGCATGGTGGATTGTAGGATGTGTTTATTATATATATAGACCTTTTTAATACAAATTATACATTTTAAATGTATTACTCCCATTGTTCTAATGAAATATGTAAGAGAGAGCTTAAAAGGGTTAAATAAAGATTGTAACTGGCTTCAATTTAATTTTAGTGACGGAAGCAATCGCCTGTGGAGAGCGGAAGTTGTTCGCTGCGGATGTTGGCCTTCCCCACCCCTTAATTAACACTTCATTGGGAAGAGAGGAAGCACTATCACGCACGTCCCTCTAGGCATCAGATCTGATTGCAGGACATTCTAGCCCCCTACCCAACTCTCTGTGGGAACTATGAACTATGACATCGACCAGTTTTGTTACTTTATTTCATAATGAGCTGGCTCTGCATAACTTACCACTATCTTAGAAATAGCGCCCATAAGTTCAATGTTCAACGTTTGCGAATAACTATGACCGGAACACTTTGTGGGAAGTGTTATTTTAAAGGTTAGACCAATAGAATGTGGTATAATTTTCAAAAATTTATTTTATTTAGCCTAAGGTGGAAATTAGTTATTGTTTATTTTGTCATTTATGTAATGATATCAGAAATGCAAAATCTAAACTATATTCCGCATTTAATTACATAAAATAAGTTATTTTCAATAATTTTAAATAAAATATGTCGAGAATAATGTGTTTTGTTGTGGAAGCATAATCGTGCTGAATTAGCACGCGGTTAGTACAACTTGTGTCATCTGAGAGAGTTTATAAAAGCATTGCAATTTCTGTTCACTCCTGCCGACCTAGGTCATTACCTGATTGTCGATATCCCTAATTACGGAATTGATTGATTGATTGCTATTATAACCAATATCGATTTCTAAAAAAAAAATTGTGTATGTCCTAAAGCAATTTGTTGTCAGATTCGAAAGAAATCTACCATATATTAAGCTATACTACAGTTCGTTCTTTGCACTTACAAATATCACAATCTGGCAACGTTGCTTCGTTGTAGTAGTAGTTTAACAATAAAGTATCTGTTAGAGTTATCATTTGAACAAAATTATTTCTGTATATCAAATAATATAATTTTATACACACTGAAATACACCATAGTGTGCTACAGATTATTTCAAGCGTTCCTTTGAATTACATAATATGTTAAGAGTAAAATGAAGTATTTATTTATTCACCAAAAACTTTAAAAAGTTCACTCTGTCACTTAATGGAACGAATCATAACACAAACTGAACAATACGAAACAGTTTTGTTGTTTATATACGATAATACGCGCGCAGTTTGGATGTGATGCTAAGATATGCGGCCGTAGAGGGACAGTGTGAGACGACGACGTTGCCATTTTCACTGTCTATCAGTTGTGTCACAAAAAATCCAAGTGCAAAGAACCAGCGGCTATAGTATAATGAGGATTTTTTTTAAATGGCTGTATTCGGAATTTAATAAAAATATTTTCACTAAGATCAGATAATTTTTCGTTATAGTCGAATAATGTCTCTGCGAAGTCAAACAGTTAAAAGGGAATGCCACTATGGGAGATACTGGTGGGACCTTCTTACCTTTAACTGGTTATCTTCCTGCAATAGAGCCTGTTGTATTTTGTTAGTGACTAAAACATATGTGCGTAACCGTAACGTTATGTACGTATTGCCGCCGAAGTCTTCGATATATTTCAAACTATGGTCGTAATTAGGTTTTCCCAACTATATCTCGTTAAATTGTACAATATATAAATTATTATTTTAAATTTTTATATAAGTGTTTACGGTACCACTTTATAACGCGTCACATCTATTTTCCTGTCTTTTGTTCATGCCATACTTTTCCTACATCTGCTTACTGGCATAAAGTAAAATCCAATATAAGTTATCAAAGAACGGCAAGAAGGTAACGACAAAAGACAAATTACTTGACTGTCGTTGTTATTTGTTAAATTCTGCGTCAGGTATTAAATATTGTGTTGACTGATGAATTTAACGGATCGTTGTCTTTGTTTATGACACACATGAAATCAGCAAAGTAACTTTCGACACGTTATGATCCTTTGAGTAGCACCATTTTTAGGATCGCTATAACCTTCGATGGTTTGCGTATACACGCCAGTTTGTAGTCCACAAAATTGTACTTGTGGTTCACTTTAATTAAACAAGTAATGTAGGCAAGCCATAAATCAGAAGCTAGATGTTTTCCTGGATGGCGTTCCTAGTGGCGTAAGACCGAATCTTTGTAAGAGAAAACACTTTTCTGTTTTCCAACACTCGCTCTAAAACACATCGGTAGACTCTCATCTCCTGCTATAAAACATACTGTCATAGATCTCGAATTGACGTCCAGAACCATCAATTTATCGAGATTAAACCACACCCGACCACATATAATTCTTCCAACCAACCTCTGAATGTTCCAACACATCTAATTGATTGATAGTCACACGATACCAAAGATGTTGCAATCACGAATACAGAAATCGGGCGGTAATCACAATCAGCAGTCTCAAATTAACAAACCCGTTTCAAATCCGCATACCAATTTTAAAGCTACAGTTTGCGTGTATATGTTTGTATGTCTTGCAATGTCAAATCAATCCTTCAAACATATACAACAACATCTCGTGTCCATTTCTACAAATACGATTGTTATGAACGATGCCCGTATCTTGTATAAATTTATGGGCAGCTTGTTCAGTGGCAGGAAGGTCCTAAATTGTCATTTTTAAAACGAAATATATCCTCACAAAACGACATTACACAACTTTGCAGCACAAACAGGAAACAGTATGATGGCGAGTTACATGATGGTGGTTTGTAATAGTGGTACCGTTATAAAGCAAATACTATTCACTATTGAAAAAACTATTTTGCGCAAGTTTACGCATCTTTAATTAATTTAAAATTTAAAAAAAGACAATTTCGGAAGTCCAATAAAAACCATAAAAATTAATCTTGACAAACATCATTAAAAGCTACATTTTAATCAAATACGATTTATTATGAGGACGCGTTGCGTCACAGGCGAAGTAATTTTGGTCCCTATTTAAATATTTCTTTTCAAAGACGAGGCGAAGTCCAAGGTTCGTTTTCACTTTTTTACTGAAAACTACTCATCTGACATTTTTGAAGAGGAATAATTTCGTTTAGTTTTATTGAGGATGAATGAGTAAGTTTATGCAACTTTATTTTTTAATCTGTTACTTGAAGAGCTTATTTAAAAAAATCACTTATTAATTACCTAGTAAAAAATGGAATGATTTTAATTTTCTCTTAGCCCTATTACGTATTATTTTCTTCTAATTATATATTTCAGAATATATTGTGGGGGATTTTCGTGAAGATTTCCGTTGCGGTTCGTCTAGTTCAGATTAGGATTTCATAATCGCTACTATAGGACAACATCTGTTTGTACTTAATTCCATTTCATAGACCACCCTAACTGTATACCTGAACTCCCCCGATCCACTAATTAAGAGTTTTGTAATATAATCTACAACTTACTAGTACCTTCACTAATACTACCTGATACACTTTAAGTTAAGTTATGTCTATTCTCTTATAATAAACATAGGTTCTCTACACACTATGTAACCATAGACTTAGTAATTGAAGATGTGTCTTTTTCGATGTTCTATTACTTGATATTCATCATTTATTATTTTTTATCCTAACTGTGTTTTGTAAAAGTGAACGTAGAAATTATAAACATTTTCCATTTTTTTTTTACAATTAATTAATTTTAATTTTATTTAATTAATTAAATCAATTTTTCTTTGTCTTTCGATTGGTATGTCTATTTTTCGGCATGACCATTGATAAGAAAAGAGGTTGATTTACATATATATATTAGACAAGGGTCATTTTTGTATTGTTACATGTCTTTAAACAAATTTTAATATTGAGATATCTGACATAGTAATAGAATCTTCTGTAAATAAACCACTTTCCGTAAAATGTTCTTCCCTAATGACAACATTCTTTCTATGAATGGATTATAATATTTTATTGAGGCTAACCTGAATCTCTTACTACTAATTTAAAAAATCGCTTCAACAGTATTGTTTTTTTATGGTTGGGAAAAGAGAAGTATTTTATCACATAAACTTAGTATATAGTACACACAGCTTATGATCAACGTATGATGGTCCCCATTGGTATCTCTACAATTAAAGAGATATACAAAACATTAAATGGAAGTTTCTCTATCTTTCGTATAGGATTTAAAAATACGGTAGGCCTATGAAAATTAGAAAAATATCTGGAATTTTCCAATATGGCAGCCTATTATTAAAAAAAAGTGAACACCTTTTTATTTTAAAGTATGGAATACGTATTTTTACACTTTACTACATTGGACGTTTTTACATAAACTTAATCGTTTAAGATCTACGGTATACGAAATTTAAAAACAATATTAATTCTTGATAACACACAAAACTTTTCACAACTTCTACAGTTTTGAAATAAATAAAAGCACAATTATTACATTCCTCCTCCACAAAAAAAACTCCTTACATTAGGATTTAAATTAACAGTAGTTCCAATGGGGTACTGTAAAAGTAAATTGAAATTCAATGTTTGAAATTAATAAGAAATTCACATTTTTTTATTGGAGTTTAGATTTTTATCTGTTAAAATTTAACTTTTGTAAGAATTTATTTGGAACGGAGTAGATCAATATTAAAATGTAACAGACGTTGTATTTTAGATCGTATTCCAATAAATTCGCCGTCGTATTGGGAGAATGGCGGCGGTTTTTTAATACTCTAAATCATATTTATATATAGGGAAGGTTCTCCGTTTAATGTGTTTGTGTTTCTAGTAGTTTTAGCATGGTGGGCATTTTCAGTTGATCACTTTGCAAGGAATTGAAAAGTGAAAATGAATCACAGGCGTTATCCTGAAAGGTGGGAAATATCTAAATCGGATAATTGATTTTGATGACATTTTGGTGAAATGTAAAGATTTAAGCCCAAACCAACGTATCAGAAGGATAAAAAAAATTACTCTTTTCAAGTTAATTGGAAAACCCTGACGTCACGGTTGTTTGATTCATTCCCCCTCCCTAATTGACTCAAGAACTATAATTTTTTTACTTGTGGTTTTGTGCGTTGGTGTGGAGCATGAACTATCACATTTCAGTACAACGTGGTCAAACAGCTGTGGTGACCTCATCCTTGGTTCAATTGTATTTTTTAACCTATGACAACGAAATTTTCGGAATTAGGAATACTTACAGTTTGCTTTTCGCTTTCTGTGTATAGAATTTAAGAAAGTTCATACAATATGTTTTAGATCACTCCGGTGATATAATTAACACATGGAGGTTAAAGAAAAATTGTAATTACAAACATCCTACACTTCAAAGTTTGTTATAGATACACTAAAAATAAAATAAAATACGAGACTCTTAAGTACATGTTAGTAATACACTTTGGAGAAATCACAAAGTACAAAGCCTCTTAAGAGATATTGATTCAGCTGTCATTGTGTCGTTGCCCCTATAGCAAAGAACCAAATAAATCAATTCAATCAAACACACTAAATCTAAATCAATTCAATCAAACACACTAAATGGAAGTGTAAAAAAAATGTAAAAGTAAACCTCACTAAAATAGTTACATTTACAAATAAAATTCCAAATAAATCTTTAAGTTGGTAAAACCACTCCCTTAGGATAATGAATGGAATAGTCGTTTGAAAAACAGCAATTCAGTAAAATACGTTAAGACTTCCGCTTTACACTATAGAGGGTTTAGTAAATAATCTTTAATTAGCAACTGTTGAGTTTTACTTTATTATTATTATTAATTGAAATTCATAATCACCAGAAATTTTAAATAATTAAAACTTATTTCTGTATGTATAATTAATACCTGTTGTTAAGATTATTGATATTTCGGGATAATTTTAATAAATTAACTTTTATTCCTTATTTATTCCACGTTATAACCATAAATTTATTAGTTTCTTTTCTTTCATGTATTCCCCAATTTTTTTCATACATTTTTTGTTCATTTCTCGTCGAATATTTTATAACAAATGTCTAAATATGTAAATTAAATGGTTTACAAACATTCCAATAACTTTTCCACATTCGGGCATGAAAATTAAATCCTAAACAAACAAAAAATTGTTGTTTCGAAAGTTTCAAATCAATAATTATCGATCATTGAAAATGAAACATAGAAGCAGTTTAATATATTTTGATAAAATATTGGGTGAAGGTTTATTACTCAAATCACGTGACATACCAGAAATTCAGAATAATTTGAAAAAACTGTAATTAGCCGAATACACTTGTGAATTGCATTAGTTTGGGTCATTATCTTTCACTTCACCACAATTTATTTAATTACTTCTAATATTTGTTTTTTAAATTTCACATGTTAAGATAACATCTCTTTTTAGTTCATGACCGATAACGTATAAATCGACATTTTAATATGTATATTTATTGACTAAAATGGACTAAATATGGACTATAGAAAATTTGATCAAAATCGATTGCACACAATATGATTTTATGTTTTATTTTTATGATAATTATGTTTAAAGTGTTTACATACAGATATCATCAAAATCAGTCAAGCCTTATATAAGCTTCATCGCAGTGTAAGGATCATTATCAGACATACATCGTTTCTAAAATGACTCAGGAGAAGTTAATAAATAATTTAGCGTTGAATGTTATACCCATTACAAATCTTTTAACTATTCTATGAGAAAGAAAGAAAAATCATAACACATATACAGTACAAAGTATAATACTGCACATACATTGAGAAAATCGATATTTTACCGTTTCAAAATGAGCCCACCCTTTTTTCTACTCTAGGACACGGATTATAGAAAGACATTATATTATAACTATGTTATCGATTTTTATCCAATTTCAAAATTGTTTACATAATAAATATAGATGAGAAAGTAAAAGGAAGACACAAACACACACCACACATGCACGCATACACCCCCATACACACAAATTATAGCAAACAAAAGGATTGTGCAAGTAACAAGATAATTACATGTATAGTAAACAAATCCGACGATCTAGTAAATCACTCCCAGTATTCACAGTTTATAATGTGAATAAATTGTCATGTACATTTATTGATGATGAACTAGATTCTATTGTTCGCCCCCCCCTCCTCTATCTCCTGGTATTGGTAACATTTGCAATCAACAATAATTTATTGAGGAGCGTTTGACAATTATTCTTGTAAATCAAATTTGGAATAGATTTGTAAATAATTATACGTAATGTTTTTTTTTTTAATGGAAATAAGGTAATGTAGCGATTTAATTTTTTACAGTTTTGACTTCATGTTGTATACATTGTTTGTAGATTATTATTAATGTCTTAACTTTTATAAAATTTAATTCAAAATTATCTTGATTCATTTACTATTGTGTTTTTATTTATTTATTGAACTTTATTTCCAGTACAAAAACTCTCATTAAAATTAAAATTATTATTAACATTTGTTGATATTGCCACACCTGCTGGTTTTTTTACTTAACATAATGGGTGTCCGATGGAACGTTGGAAGAGTCCCAGAAAAAGCAATGCAGAGGTATCTAATAGCAGTGGAAGTGTGAGGTAAGAACATAATATGGCCATGTTAGTATATGTAATATAGCTAAAAGTGTAGTATCAATATTAAAACCTTGGAGTAAATAGTTGGTTTTCTGTACAGGGAATTAGTGTGCAGAGAGAAAGCCGACGTTGACTGATTCTGAGACGCTAGTTACATGGCGGGTGATACTGGCAATTCTGTCTTTGGCACAATGAGTAACTGGATATCTGTAGATTATACTCGTTGAAGAGGTAGGTATTGTGTTCCTAACATAAGCATAAATCTAATTCCACAGTATACAAGTCGGGAAGAGTTGCTCTTCTTGGATAGAAGTAAGGTTATCATTGTTCAGATAGCCAGGCAATACTGCGGCTTTGAGTTCGTCTAAGGTGAGATTTTTGTTAATAGTGGAGTGGATATACGCGTTGGGAATATTAGCACAGCTTTAAACAGGTCAAGCTGATTTGGACACTGGAACATTGTTGAATTGCAGCCAATGAAAAGGCGGAAGATTCCATCAGAGTAACATCATTCATTCTTTTTGTAGGTCCTGAACGTGCATTGGCAGTCTGGAGACCAATAAATAGAACAATTATTATTATGATTTTATAGAGTAACAGCCATTATGGAAGTGGAGATAGAGAGCTGATAAATTAACGCAGAGTTAGAAATGGAGGGTTTTTGAGTGATGGAAGGTATTTTAATAGCTTTCTGTGGTAGACATCACGAAAGTTTCCACCTGACTCCAATTGATGCGGACATCAGGAAAGTAAACGGACGAAGATATCTGTGAAAGACTTTTATAACTTGTTTAATGAATGTAGAGAAGTTCCAAGATGAAGAAGTTGAGACGATGACTTTTCAAGATCTGTTGTGGTATGTCAAGAGCATATGTCTTAAGATATGTTGTTGGGAGGTTTGGTAAGATAAGATTTTCTGGAATAGGTAGTACGTAAAAGGTTCTAACTATGTGGATGTAATGCCACACCATAATCTATGATAGCGTAGAACCTGCTGGTTTTAACTAAATTGTGATTAAAGTAATTTATCATGTTTCATGTGGAGTTACAACCACCACTAATTATCTGTTAACCAGTTGTTTAATTACATACAACGAATCTATCTCAAGAACTGTCTTTCAGAACAAGACCTGTACGAGATGCTTCGTCTGGTCATCAATGAGGGCATAACTTTTCTTTTTCGGATGTGGTGTATCAAATAAATAAATATTAAGTTTGGAAACGGCCAAGTCTTAGTAATATAGAAAGAGTTTAGGAGATATCATTATGGAGCTTATTTCTTCGATACCACAACACTGTACAGATAATGATGTACAGTAGCCTCATACTAGGATTGTGTCTGGTGTAAGGAACGTGTCTTCCCTTTTACTTTCTTCCCTAGCCTGACTTGACGGTACAATCCATTCCAAGAAAACTAAGTACACAAATTGCTGCTTAGCTAAATTTAATTCCTAAAGTTACAACTTCGTGACAGACTTTTGTAAACGTTTACATCGATAAAAGAAACGAAAGTAGGGCACGTGTTTACACAAAAGTATTTGAGGTCTATATTTTTTTATTGGAGTTGTACCGCTGAATGTAAACGCAACAAAGTGTAAGGCCCCTCTTTTCCTCTCCACCCTAGACACATTCCTACCTTGAGGATACTGTACACGAATTGATTATTAGTGCACTAAGTATGGTGATTGTTGCCTAGGACCGTAATTGCGGGCACCGTTTCATATTTCACTTTCAACAAGATATGCATGTGTAAAAATGTATTCTTGGAACAAGAGGTAGCTTCGGATTTCCGGGTTAAGTTTTGTATTAATAACAATTTGTAGAGTTCTTAATGCACGCCTGAAAGTCTGAATTGCTGAATTTGGCATAACACTATTGGTTTGATGGTAATGAGTTATTTTTTGACTTTAGAGTATTTATCTCGCTGGTTGGGACTTGATTATGTATGACAGTTTATAAATTAAAGATTAACTCTAACGGTGTCAGTCATATATTTTTTGTACGAAATAGTAAACCATGGAGTGACCTTCATAGCTTATTATATGGAACATTTCTAACTTTTAGTAAACGATGAGATACTATTCCGCATGGGGGAATAAAAAAAAAAAGTATAAATAAACCGTGTTAAAACATTGAAAAAACTTCCTCATACGATTATTGGAAATACCAAATACTAATCAAAGTCAAGTAGTAATCATCAAAAATGTCATTTCTGTAGTTGTCAGTCAAAAAGTGATGGCTGTCTCAGGTTTATAGTAAATATTTAAATAGGCTTGCTTCACCTGTGCCATTCTCTAGTTTAAGTGTAAATATTATTTAATCCGGATCACAGAACTGATATATCCCAAAAAAACTTATTTTCGATATTTTTACAGATCCATACACCTTTCTCTCTACATGGGTGATTAGCAGCACTTAGTGTCGAAACAATGTTTAGGTAAAAGTACAAAGTATACCGAAGCAAAAACTCAATCTTGAAAAATATCTTCTCTCACTTGAACTTCTCTGTCTTGTAACTATGAAAGTTTTACTGCAAAACTATTGATTAAAAGCCGTTACAATTCTTAGAACGTACACAAACTACCCCAAAAAAGAAAAATAATAATTTTATTGAAGAATTTATTAATAATATTTCACGTGTAACAAGGAAAGACGTAAAAAGAGTTTTAATTAAAATTATTAATTTGCCCTGTAACAAAATAAAGGACAAAAATCTTATCAATGTGATACATTTTTTACTTTTTCAAAATATCGTGATTTATCAACAAATAGTTTAATTTTCTCAAATTTCCTCCGACCTTCTAATTTTAGACCTTAACAGACCACTATACTTACGATAAGTAAAATAGTAAAGGCAATATAAAATTTGAGAGGGCATGATACAAATAATTATTACCTGAAAAAACACGAAGAAAATTGCAAAATATTCATATTTGTAGTATTATTATCATTAATTTCATCCCCACTTTATCTTATCAGTTGTGATAGAACCCAGTTTATTTCGATTACGCGTGACCTCTCCTCAAAACCATTGAACAAATTTTAGCCCAGTTTTCTTTTACAATTTAAAAGAATAAACTGAAGTGTCTTATATCACATAGAAGCTTATTGCAAGACTCGCTTTTTGTATAAAAAGCCTTTCAACAATACAACAATAGTATTTCGAATATATCAGAATTTTTGTTTATTTTGATTGTTTAAAAATAAATAAATACACTAATATTATTACTTTTCAAAATAAAATCGATTGTATTTTACTCAAAATTGTATGAGTGTTCCTAAAATAATACAAACAGTAACAATTGGTAGCAGAGAAGATTAGGAAATTAAACTTTTCGTCGAAAAGTCACGATATTTTTGAAAATCTGTAAAAATTCATAGTTCCAAGGTAAATTAAGAGAAATATTTTTGAAGAGTGATTTTCTACTTTGTATGATACTAAGTACCAATCACTCTATATATGAGAGAAACTAAAAGTGAAAGTAACGATGATCGTGGTCTTAGATTATTTAAACAATATTATATATTTAAATAAGATTTAATCTTGCTTCATTTAAACTCATCTTAAGTATACTGTAAATATTATAAGGTGGAATCAAATTTTTAATGACGGTGTCTTGTTCTAACAATTATTCTTGAAATGTTATTAGAGTTTATTTGAGATTTGAAACTGGTTCAAACCATCTATTTTAACATTGGTAGTCGTTTATAGTGTTTTGGTTCCTTACCGATAACTCCTAAACCAGGAGTTTAGAGATTTAACCTATAAAGACTAAATTGTAGTAATCATTATAACTGACGTTTAGAAAATTGTAACTATGAGTTATCTACTTAGGTAACAATCGTACATTTGTAAATATAGACAATTAGAAAAAAGCGCCTGATGATATATTTTAAAAATTGCCTAAGTACCAAACTTTATTAGCTAGACATCAGTATAAAATCTGCTTATTTTGGCTCAGGGTCCTTAAATTATAAATTTTATCACTAGGAACAAAAATGAAGCTTTTTGATACAAGCTCAAGTTTCGGAAAATGAGCGAGGATCATAAAGCTTCTATTGGTCCAAGTGATGAACTATATTTTTCGTTATACTGCAAAATAAATATTAAAAAACAATTTCAAAAAACTAAATGTTATAACCTGTTTGTCTTCAAATCGATTATAACAGCTGTTTTAACGGTTATTTACAATGGAGAGTATCGGTTGTTTTATAGATGCTTCAATCGTTAATTAATTCGTATAAACGAAGTAACAGCTGATGACCTCGACTTCAGCTGATGTTTTTAGGTTCTAGGACTAAAAAAACAACTTTAGCATCTCAATGCATGTATTGAAAACAGCTGTTTTTTAAGCCGTATGACGAAAACTGTTATTTTGACTATAACTCGCGATTGATACATTTACGAATGACATAATTGTCTCTATACATCCTGTATGACAAAATGTAAGAAAATGTATGACATCTATAAGGTTTTTCCCCTTTATTTTGTTACAAGGCAAATTCATAATTATAATTAAAACTCTTTTTATGTCTTTCCTTGTTACAGGTGAAATGTTATTAATAAATTCTACCACATAATTATTGTTTTTCTTCTTTGAGATAGTTTTTTTACGTTCCAAGAATTGTAAAAGTTTTTAATTAATAGTTTTAAATAATGTCATAGTTTTGCTTTTAAAATAATACACCTAAGCATATATATATTAAAGACAAATACATTTTACAAAATTATATTTATTACAAACGTTATATAAAACGGTTTGTAATTAGGCAAGGAATGGAACGTTTTTATTATTTTAAAATATTTAAAAAAAATTAAAAAAATTACCAATAACAAATCAATTAAAAAAAGAAACGTTTTTCTATTGCGTTCATATTTTAATAGTAAATAGAGTATTGTTTCAAACGTATTAATATTTTAGCGTAGTGTGTATCTGAATTTTGTTTAAATCGTCTTTGGATCAAATTTAAATTAAAATAATAAACTAATCTGGTAGTTTTACTTCTATTTTGTGCTTACAACTCTATCAGTAAGATTCATTCAATACACATGTAATGTTATGTACAAGGAAAGTGTATATATTCAAGACTACATTGTCTCTGATTTCAAAGTACTTAACATGCAACGTGCAACTTGCAACGGCCACAGAATTCACTCCTTTGCATGCATTGACATTGTACAATAAAATATTATAATACACAAGCCTGTAGATAAGAATGGAGAATGGAGTATTTTATTTCTCCTTTTGAAAAGACAGTTGTTATTGAAAGAGTTTGAAAACATCAAAGCCTTCTTACATGCACTTTAGTCGACAATCCTTTGTTATAAATTGTAGTAGCAAATTTTGCTTTCTCACTTGATATATGATTGTATGATTGTATGACATTGATAAGATTTTTGTCCTTTATTTTGTTACAGGGCAAATTAATAATTTTAATTAAAAATCTTTTTACGTCTTTCCTTGTTACACGTGAAATATTATTAATAAATTCTTCAATAAAATTATTATTTTTCTTTTTTGGGGTAGTTTGTGTACGTTCTAAGAATTGTAACGGCTTTTAATCAATAGTTTTGCAGTAAAACTTTCATAGTTACAAGACAGAGAAGTTCAAGTGAGAGAAGATATTTTTCAAGATTGAGTTTTTGCTTCGGTATACTTTGTACTTTTACCTAAACATTGTTTCGACACTAAGTGCTGCTAATCACCCATGTAGAGAGAAAGGTGTATGGATCTGTAAAAATATCGAAAATAAGTTTTTTTGGGATATATCAGTTCTGTGATCCGGATTAAATAATATTTACACTTAAACTAGAGAATGGCACAGGTGAAGCAAGCCTATTTAAATATTTACTATAAACCTGAGACAGCCATCACTTTTTGACTGACAACTACAGAAATGACATTTTTGATGATTACTACTTGACTTTGATTAGTATTTGGT